>CM017571.1:44188668-44788668 GCA_007844125.1 Sinonovacula constricta
CCTGTAACAAGGTCATTGCAGGGCAGGACATTATACACCCAAAGGTCAGGCCACTACCTGTAACAAGGTCATTGCAGGGCAGGACATTATACACCCAAAGGTCAGGTCACTTGTGGTCATTTATATGAGTCATTTGTAGAGAAATTCTGCTGAGAAATAAAGAAGGAATAGTCTGCACATGATTTGCGATGGTAACAATAAAGGAAGGCCAATTACTGCAGGAAGAACACTATGCGGTTGAGTTTTTCTTTAAGTTAGAGTTGCTGAAAAAAAAGGAAAATGATGGCAAGACTTTGTCATTGAAAAATAAGGTTTTCATTACTTTTAGACTCTACAGTTAGCGCAAATCCTCAGAAAATGGGGAAATGTCAAAGAAGTATTTCTTGAATAACGATATCTTTTCATTTAAGTTGTGATAAACAGTCTTTTCTATGCACAAGATAGTAAATAATCATATTTTCACTTGTCATTTCCACATACCAAACATCAACTGTTTTCTATCGTTACAGGTAAAATGTTTAACTATCAGCGAGTGGTCGAATACCACTTTTAAAACCATTGCACATAGTTGCCATATTTTGACAATATATCAATTTCTTTTCTCGCAAGTCTTAAAAGACAAGACAAGCAGGGACATGGCATTGACATACATTTTTCAAGATAAGCCAATTAGCTATTTTATTTTAGGATAATGAAAGCAACACCTTTCACCGTAGCCAAAGGTTCCTTATCGTTAGGTGTAGTGGAAGATTAATGTCACTTCCTCTTTTGGTCCTGGTGCCATATAGTTATAAGCTGTCACACCAAACAAATAGGTTAACAATCATATTGAAACATTTTTCAGAATTTACCTGCATTTTACCTGTATTTTGCCTTTATTTTTATTTTCCATAACTTTGATTATTAGCTATACCTATAGCTATAGCTATATATCAGCAGAGGAAATAAGCTGCCTTCAGAAAATCTTAGTTTTATATAAACAATGATTCTGTTGGTTCGGGTTTAAGGCAAAATGTGTTCAAATATGTTTCGTTTGAGATTTTCGGTTGTTTGCCTTTTATTGTATTGATCGTTTACTACAACTCTCAAACACTTACTATTTGTGGCGCTTTGATTGTCATACATCCGTTATCTATTCTTGTGAATACGTTTGGAATGAAACATTGTTTTAAAAATAAGCAATAAGGTAATTATGAGCCAATGTATCCAATTCAACTACATTCTTATACTTGGCTGACTTCACTTGTATGAAGATTTTTCAACTGTTCTTGCCGTCCTTGTCTTCAAATAACTATGTTGTATTTTTTTTATCCATGCGTTTATGGGATTTCTATTTCTGGAATACGCCACAGGTATTGTGTTCAAAGGTTTAGTTGATTCTCTTTACGACCATCAATACATAATACAATATTGGTTATGAAGTCAGATTTCACATGATTAATTCTATTTGTCTTTGTCTTTATTTTAACTAACTTGAAATGATGTTTTATTTATCAGCCCATTTAATATTTTTCAGCCATATTGATTTCGATGATCAATTACTATTTAATCACACCGTGTTTTAAAGCAACAAACCTGACTGGCATGTTAAATGTTAACATACGCTTATATTTTGTTTTAATGTCGAACGTTTATTGTTTTGTCAATAACTTCATGAACGTATATAATTTTAAAATGCCCATCTCTAATCTCGCATGATTGTTTTCAGCCTAGATATTCGCTATGCTATCAAATGTCTCAACCAAAAGGTTAATTTTAATTGAATCTTAGCACACACAAACGTCTGGCTTTCAAGTTCAGATGACAGACTGCTGGCTTTGTCTTTAAAAATAACATGTGGATGGAATTTGAAAACTAAATATAAACAAGCATATTGCTTTCATTGCAGAGGATCTCTAACATGACGCCCTCGTTTATCAACTTATAACAATACTTTTAAAACAGCACATATACAAAGACGTCTTTTTATTTAAGATGTTCGTCAATCTCCTATCTTCCGCAACTTTTTTGTTACACTGCAAACGAAATGAACGAAAATTTAAAACAGAATTCTGGTATTACGTTTAAAATTCCTTGTTCATATACAAACTAAGATGTCTTTTTTATTTCAGATCTTCGCATGACTATTATCTTCCGCAACTTTCTTTGTTAAACTGCAAACAGAATAATTGAAAATTTAAAATAGAATTCTGGTATTACTTTTGAGAAAGTTTGAACCTTGACCTGTGTCATTAAACACATCAAGTAAAGAATTAATGAAATCGTAACCACCAAGATTCCCGATACTAGTTGGGATTGCTTGAATGCATACAATCATTCCACATTTGCATTTTTATTTTATTTCTGATCTTAGCTGTCTAGACCATGTTTTTTTCCAAAAAGTTAAAATCATATTGCATACAGCCATTGGCTTTTTCCATTTCAGATATTTAACCTTGTACATTGTCATTTTTCGTACTTGTTTTCCATATTTACTTGTACAACTATCTTTCACTCTTGTTTCAGGCGTATGCCGTGACATCCATGTGTATTGTGTTGGTTTCCATCATCGTGTTTATTATCGAGACTCTACCTTACTTCGACTCCGTGTTCATCCACTTTTCTGACATCCACTATAACATCACAAACGACGACCTTCGCCATGAGATGGACATCTTCACCGATATTTCAGCTAATGATGTCCTCTACCTCATCGACAACACCTGTAACATCTTCTTCTTCCTCGAGTTTATCTTAAAACTCGTTATGTCGCCCGACAAGAAGACATTCTTCAGAAGTCCCATGACAATTATTGAACTCCTATGTGTCATTCCGTATTATATTGCTGTCATAATTGTGTTGTACCATCCCGATCCTTTAAAACTTTTCCTAGAAGTCCGTGTCCTGATTGCATTCCGTGTGATGCGAATATTTCGCATATTTGTTATCATGAAGCACTTTCTAGCTTTAAAAATTCTTGTATTCACAGTCCGGGTTAGCACAAAGGAGTTATTTCTGCTGTTGATTGTACTACTAATAGGTGTGACAATATTCGCTTGTATAGAATATTATATGGAAATATTTACCAACCAAGAAACAGACTTTCAGCATATTCCGCTTGCTTTTTGGTGGGCTTTAATCACAATGACAACCGTAGGATACGGAGACGTGGCGCCAAAATCAGGTTTAGGTTATGTCATTGGTAGCTTTTGTGCCATCAGTGGAGTTTTGGTTATCGCATTGTCTGTTCCCATCATCGTCAATAACTTCACTCACTGCTACCTCCAAGCGCAGTCAAGGGAAAAACTGAAACTAAGGAAACAGAAGTTTGAACAAACTGAAAAATGTCAGCGGTTAAAAGTCAGTATGAACAATAACATCGAAAGTGGTGCTTTGAGCGAAAACAAAAACGGTTTTAAGAAAGAGAGTGTCGCTACAGATCAGCCCGCTAATAAATATATTACAAAAAATACGTTTTCAGAGAAGAAAACAAAGACTGGGCGCGTTTTTCCGAAAAGTGGTGTTTTTGACAACACTGCAAAAGATGCTAAAGAAAAAGTCGAAGCTCCTCTCACCTTAAATGACGTTGTCCTTGAAGATTACAATGAAACGTCGAACGATATTAACAGTGAGGTCGTAGCAGAAAAAACGGTGCCGAAAAGTAATGGCAGCGTTGCGAACCGTGACGTCATTCCAAAGCGTGCAAGGCCAATCCGTAATAAAAGATTTCTGAATCATTTGCAATTAAAAACAAAAAACCTGGATGGTGAAAAGGCTCCCCGTTTTAAAGCGGTTTTTCCAAAGCGAACAGTTATAAGATGACGGTAGCTAAAACCATTTGAATAATTTCAGTTGATTAACTGTCAATAAATGAATATATATCAAGAGTGTCTGATTACGCATGTCAATATCAGTAAAGAAACTAATTGCAAAACATCAGAGAACAACAAGCGATTATTATATGATCCACCAAGGACAGTGGAACGACGTTGGCTTGGACTATGGATTTAATATATTGGTTCTAGTAGCTTACGCACCAGACTTACTGTGTGCATATCCCGGCGTCTTTCAACGATTCTTGCGGAGAAGCGTATATTCTTTTGGGTTTTCATGTTGCTGCTGTAAATATATGCATCTTTTAATGAACAACGTTTTTGTTGTTGTTGTTTTGTTTCTGTTTTTAAAAAAGGTCATATGCCTTTTATGAAAGTAAATCTTTGAAAAATTCTGTGCAATCAGTGAAATTGTTGATATTTGTGTGGTAAATGACGCTTATTTATCAATGATGGTATAAACATTCTCGGTCAGCAGATAAGTGCTTGAATGTTTTGTCTTCACAACTCACTACTTACACGGCCATCACTTAAATGTGAAATACAGTGTCAAGGCGCTAAATAATGGACCGTGAAGTAAACAATAATAGAATGTATGGGAAGTAATCGAGCCTTCCTGATTGTTAGCTTACATCGATTTAAATGCGTTATGTAGATGTCGGGATGTAGGCGGTATATTTGGATTAGATTTATTTTAGACGTGAACCACTTTTGTTTAATTTATAAATAATTGACATTTTGTGTTTTTAGTTAAACTGTATATGATGTTTTGGGATCGCCCATGTTGGGACCTAACATTATGTTAATTGAAGTACACGCGAGTTCTATTCGCGCAATAAGTTGGGAGCCAACTTTTATTCACGTAAGAAATAAATCCACTTAATCTGGACTTGCTTTGAAAGAAATGTTGACAGGAAATAAATATCTTATTAATAATCGTTTATTACAAATACGGTCGTACCTTTTTAGAATTTCCATTAGAAAGATATTATTCTAGATATATGTGAATGGTATATAAAGTGTTATATGCTGCATGTGTTATGTTTCGTGGTAAAATAGTTATTTGAGAGTTTAAATCACTTCAATTTAGTTATTATAGTAGAATCGACGTGAACTAAACTAACTTATTTGACACTTTACGAAAATGTTTTACTTCATATAGTAAGTATGTTTAGAAAGTGAGTATATTAGTTTTTGTATAGTTTAAGGCTCAACAATGTTATTTGAACACGTATGCTAAATTGTCCAATCTTTAACCAGTTTTCGCTTAAATAGAAAACAAACGGAAAACAGCATCAAGGAATTAAAGAAGATGATAAAACAGAAAGCAGATATGTAATTTGGTCATACAGATGGTGCGTATTAATATAGTTATATAGTTGGTATATGTTAACATACTGCCAATAAAATGGCCAGTGAGTTAGAAGAAAGAACAAACTGTTCTTTAAAGGTGGTATTCAACAGTGTGGATTTTTTTCTCATGCGATAAAAAAGGATACCTGAAAAGATTCCCCGAAATTGTGTTTATTGATGGCCTACATCCATGTAGGAAGTAACGCATAACATCACTCTTGTCATTACAAATATGTATTGTATATTCTGCTACGCTGCACAGTAAGCTATTTTTAAACTAAAAAATCACGTGACCAATAACTTTTGAGATCACGTGACATGATCTTCCTGGTAATCAGCTCTGACGTCGATATCAAGTTTTAGTTGAAATCTCCATTGTGATTAATGGTAGAATTAAAAATAATTTTCAATTGATGCGATATATTTCACTGTATTAGATAACAAATGAGGTCGTGTTATAAAAAAAGTATAAACTTATCAGCAATTATACAAGAATTGGCACAGAAGGTGTTTGTAAAGTGTATGAGATATGTGTAGACTGTCGGATACCACCTTTAAGACAGATTTTAAAATACATTTTGTATCATTTAGAGACCTAAATACTTTTAATGCTTCAAGCCTTGTGATATTAAAACGTTGGATATTTACGTTTTAACCTTATATTGTTATTTTTATATTAGTACGTGTTTCTGTTTGAAGGAAGAAAAAATAAAATATCAAAGTTGTGCTGCTGTTGTTTTATTTTCTGACACCATTCCGGAGATTTTCTAACAGTACAGTTAATGTCGCCGAATTGCATAAAGTTAAGCTAGAAATATTATTGAATTGACGTTGATTGTCAGTTACACATGTATGAGTAATAACGCAGATAAATGCGCTTTAAAAAGCAGTTATTATGTAATTAAATATGATAAATACCATATTAAAATATTTCAAAAAGGAAATATACGGTCAAAATCCAAGTCATTGCGACAGTGCAGCATTAAAAAATCCGTATTTTTGTTGATATTATGTTCTAATTTATAAGAAACCACGAAGACACAAGATATTGCCCATGACCAAACCCAACATTTCAGCATACCAGCTACACAACTAAGTCATCGAATTGTCCCGGAAATTTTAACAGACTTGAAAATTATAACATTGCTTAGCAAGAGTTTGCAATCTCAATACAAACTAACCTTTGCGAGCGTATTGTGTTTTACCTTTCCTATAAATGTGTTGAATGGTCTCTGTGTTAGAAATAGTATAAAAGCAATATTGGACGATAAATGTAGTAGCTTTAAGAAATATAATCGAGTGAATACGGAAGAATATGATAAAAGTGTGAAAGAATCATATTAAACAAAACGCTTGCTTTTGCATGATTCGAACCCGGAACCTCTAGAATAAAAGAATCAATGCTCTGTCGACTTTGTTTCCAAATAGTAAACTAGTCGCCACAATCTATATTCCGCTTAAAATACATTTAAAGTTAACTGGTTTATAATCTTTCAAAAATCTTTAAATGTTTTTCAGTAACTCAATGCCGTTCATACTTGCCTGTCGTTGAAATTTTACAATACAAAGATACATAAATCGTTTAATACTATCTGTTATTATAAAATGCGTTGTCAAAAAATCAAGTTTTAAAAAAATCAAACTTTTAGAAGATAATAATGCTAATAGTGTAAAATTCTGTCTTTTGTTGTATTGGCAATGCGTCAACGCCAATAAGAACGCCTTGTCTGTGTAAAAGCGCTCGAAGAATTATGGAGATAGAGTACTTTCAAACAATGAATAATAATAAACTAATAAAACAATTGACATCAAGACGGTGATACCTTGCGTACACATAAGATAAATAACATGCTATTTGTAGACGTTTATTTGTATTTAATTTTTTTTATTAAATCTGAGAACTATTTAACTATGCGGAAGAAAAAATCCTCCAAATAGGCTTGTTGTGAAGCGTCATAGCATAGAGATTACTGAACTCTAGCGATGTCACCGTCTATAATCTAGAATGATGCATACGTTTTAGGGCAAGTCTCGTTGTCATTTTATCAAATATACTGCACCATATCTACGAACTGTTTGTCATATTATTGTCATTTTGGCAGAGGATACACCGAAACCTTGTTTATGGTAGAAAATCGATATAATATTAAATTGAGGGTATGCACTATTTCACATACGATTATGGCCCGTATAATCGGACTTTCCTAATTACATCATTTTAGATGAAAGTGAAGGCATTCGAACGATTTGATTAATTTCCAGGTCGACGTTTGTTACGCCACTATATGTAACAACGGCATCAAATGTAACAATCGACATTATACGTAACAAATTGGCAAAAAATGTAACTTTTTTATCCAAAATTGGAGATGAACGAAATGTAACAACGGCGGCACGAAATGTAACAACACAATATTATGTCGAATTTTCATCAATACCATCAGCAGAACCACCATGTCAATTATTATCATTATTATTAGTTATTATTGTTATTATTATTATTATTACTAATACTACTTTTGCTGTTATTATTATTATTATTATTATTATTATTATTATTATTATTATTATTATTATTATTATTATTATTATTATTATTATTATCATCATCATCATTATAATTATTATTATTATTATTATTATTATTATTATTATTATTATTATTATGGGCATGCTGGTTTTGCTGGTGGTTTGCTTGAGAGAGAGAGACAGAGACAGACAGAGAGAGGCAGACAGAGAGAGAGACACAGAGAGAGACAGAGAGAGTGAGACAGAGAGAGAGAGACAGAGAGAGAAAGAGAGAGAGAGAGAGAGAGAGAGAGAGAGAGAGAAGAGAGGGAGAGAGAGAGGGGAGGCGAGGTGTCCCGAATGAAAACAACACGTGCATGAGACTGTACATGATCGACAATAAACAGTTTCTAGAATTAGCAGTGTTCATCCTCTTGACTAACGTTTCCGTTACCGAAGGTTACCTCTTGTTAATGTTCTGTGGTACGAGCATTAGCAAGGCCTAGCTGTTATGAAAAAACAAACTACCGACTATGGATCCCCCGGCTTGCAATGTCGATAAAGTAACACAAAATCTTCTCCTTATCAAAATACTTGTTTGTTTCGTTAAAAATGAACCGTTCATCATCATCATCATCATCATCATCATCACTGCATCATGATAATTAAAGAAAGTGCCGTGTTTAGTCGTGGTTAAAAAAATAAAAATGCTACATTTACAGGTCATCTGTTATAACAGAACATTTTAGACCTGTCCCGCGGGTGGTGTTTTAATGCAGGTTGACTGTGCGGTTGTTGTTGTTCTGTGACGAATACCGATGATTGCCGGGAGTATAAAATATTGAACTCTCATAGGAATATATATTTGGTCATATCTAAGTCGTGGCACAATACATCTAGACTTTAAACTTTGTTAAACAGCACATAAAAATATGGGTTTCCATACTGGTTGCATCCTTTTTATTAACATTAAACAAGAATGTTGTGCGAATCCCCATTTACCTAAGACAAAACCATCGTCATACCGTAAATATGAAAACTTAATTGCATTTGCACTAAGTGTTTACTGTTGCACGGTGAAATGAGGTTTGCAATATGATATGGATTTTATCAACTTTAATTTAAAAGGACCCAGACATTTCAGTCATCTATGAGCAGTGGGTCAATATTTCGTCCATAGCGCCATCTTGAATTCTGCAATCCATTTCTATATTTAAAATGCCATAGGCATGATTTATGCCAAGTGAATACATATAAATAATGAGAACGCTGAGGTGCACTTGGGATACGTCAAACCCTCTTGACAGGGTTCGGTTTTAATACGTAATTCCGCGAGCGTTATTTGTCTATAAGTGATGCGTATTAATGAATGTGCAAGTAACTGTGCAGTTATATCGTTCAGCTATTTTAAAATAGTTTTTGTCAATAAAGTTAACATACATAGGGACAATTGCAAACATTACGAAGACACTTTATTTTATTTTATTTTTTTTAAATTAAAGCACTGTTGAATTCGGAATTTGCCTTGTACTCAAAGGTCAAATCAATAAAACACAACCAGGTACAATGCTAACCAAGAATGTTATAAATTAGCACATGTAGCTCTCATAAAATATACACATGTAAAATAATAATAACATGAAACTTTTCATGAAACTCAATAGCCCGACAATACACCTCGTGTACGCATTACGTCCTAAGCGCCTAGCCCTGCACTGCAACATCAAAAATGTTATTCGTCACCAACACAACGCACCCGGTCATACCGCTGCCAGGACACAGCTTGAGACAATTGGAACTCCTCGGGTAATTCCGTCCTCGGGACTATCGTTATCCGAGGTGTTCCGACTGAGCTGGAGATCGATGTGCTGGGTGTACAGAAAGCTGCGCACCCTCCATAACCGCCCGACCTCGCTACATTGGATTTTCCTTACTTTCAAAAGTTGAAGTCGCCTCTCCGTGGTAAACGTTTCCATGACAGAGGACAGTTGATGTGCTACAACAGCCTAATCAGTCATTAGAAAGTGAATGGATTGGTGACATGTATCAAAAGTGGGTAACATCAGCTGTGTATCGCACACAATGGCAAATACTTTGAAAAAAAGTAAACGTTCTGTGATTTCAGCATTATCTTAAAAGTTGCCCTTGATGGTATCATTACGCCACTTGCAGTAAATGAAAAAAGGACACAGTGGATGTAACAATTAAACCAGTGCCCGCGTTTTTAGATACTCTATATGATACTTGTTAAAAAACGCTTTAAATTTAAATCATTTGTCCCCCCCACACACACACACACGCCCCGCCCCGCCCCGCCCAAAAAAAAAAAAAAAAATATTGATTAATTAAAAAAAATTCAACGTCGATAAAAATAATAATTTTATTTTTTTTCGAACAAATTGCAATTTAAGCGCAAACAGAACAATTTTCGAAGAGGGGTAACTCCCTACAAACCCCACAAACAATTGCGTAAGAATTGTTTCCCCTCTTACATTTTGTGGGTACATCATCGTTAAACGGCACGCTGATTGGCTCGATAGTGACACTTATACTTCGTCCGGCAGCTAGATATGGTAACCTAGCACACACACCCCACCCCTAGACTTTTTTTATGGGTACCAAAATGTTCGTTAGGGCGTCTAAAAACAGAATATTCAATGTACTTAAAATTTAACTCATTTGGGCTATATGGCTATATGAAACTAATGGTTTCCATGGCAACCATCATGCAATTTTGATAGGAGGGTATGTTTAGACAAATGCTTATAACTTTACCAAAAATGGTGATAAAAGTATAAAGTGGAACTCAATTAAAGGTTATTGACTGGCCATTATGGTCATGTGCCAATTATGCAAATAAGCACTTACGAATATTTATAAATTTTAATAAGAATCTAAAAATAGACTTTATTTTTGAAAAGATGATAAGATTATTTTCATTTTAAAGCAATATTCAAACAAAATCAAAAGTTTCTAAAGTTATATACATACCTCTACTCGTTTTACACATGTTGGTCTAAGTTTTATATGATTTGGTTCATTTAATGATTTTTTTTTATTTTTTTTTATTTGTTTTCTTCCAAATTTTGCTTAGTCTACTTATAACAAACCATAACATTGAAGAATAATGTTTTGCATCGTTCCGGAGTCTATCACTGAACTTAGATTTAAAATAATGAATTATGCAAATTAGCCATCATGAATATTCATATATCTAAAAATAAACTTTTTTTTCGAAAAGTAGATTAGATTCTTTGTATTTAAAAGCAATATTTAAATAAACTCAACAGTGTTTTAAAGTTACTAGTATATACATACCCCTACTAGTCTAACACATGGTGGTCTAAGTTTCATATGATTTGGTTCATTTTATTATTTCTTTATTATTATAATTGTTATCCAAATTTTGCTTATTCTATCTTAATACATAATTTGGCTAGAAGTCTGCTTACAGCTAACCATAAATTTAAGAATAATTTTTGTATCGTTCCTTAAGTGTAGTTTATCACTGAACTTAGATTTGAAATAAATAATTATGCAAATTAACCAGCATGAATATCCATATATCTAAAAATAAACTTTATTTTCGAATAGTTGGTTAGGTTCTTTTATATTTAATAGCAATATTCAAATAAACTTAACAGTTTTTTTAAAGTTATATACATATCCCTGCTAGTCTAACACATGGTGGTCTGAGTTGCATATGATTATGTTCATTTTATATATAGTTCCCATATCAGTGAAAATTCCTTATCTTGGAAGCCATGTTTGATGGCAACTTTAAGGGATTTTCAGATGAACTGTATAGAAGCATAAATTTTATTTTCTTGTAATTTCTTCATTTGTGGTCCAAAAAATAAAAAGCTTTACACCACAGGAAAGCTCTTAACATTCATATTTTTAGAATACATTGTTGTTGTTTTTTAAATTGATAAATGCACAAACAATTAATGCACGGAATTAAATTAAATTATTGGTTCATCCTTAAACAAAATGAGCAGTCTTTTTGTTGTTTTTTTGGTTGTATTTGTCTACCTTTTAAACTGTCTGTTATATTTGATATAAATTTCAGTAAAATAAACTGAAAAATAAAAACACAGTGGTAGATTTAATACTGCACATGTTTTTCGATTTCGGCCTGCATTAGCTTTTGCCTTCAAAGATGGCTGCCTTAAACTGTCTTATCAGTGCCTATGACATCACATGGAAACTATCTATTATTTATTATTTTTATTGTCCAAATTTTGCTCATTCAATCTTAATGCATAATTTGGCTAGAAGTCTGATTGAAATTATTAATTTTGCAATTTAGTCAATATGAATATTCATATATCTTATTGAGAATCTAAAAATAAACCCTAATTTTGAAAAAGTTTATTACAACTTATTTAATTTAAAAGCCATCTTCAAACAAACTGAAAAATTTTAAAAGTTAAATAGACACTTCTCTTAGTCTGGCACAAATTGATTCAAGTTTTGTATGAATTGACCGATTTTTCAATATTTTACGACTTTTTTAATTAATTTCTATGGAATTTTCATCATCGAGTTTAGTTTGTGAAGTTGATAAGAAACCTGTAAACAGGTGTATTGTACTGTATTGCTTATAACTTACTAAAATCAGTTTAAAACCATGATTATATTGAAGACTATCACTAAGCCAAGATTTGAAATTAATAGGTATGCAAGTTAGTCATAATAAATATTCATGAATCTTAATTAAGACGTTAAATGAATATATTTTAAATTGGTATACTTTCTGAGTCACATTCTTATAAAATAAAATAAGTTTATTGTTGACTAGTACCAAGTATTGCCAAGATAAATTATTTATTATATTTTTTTTACTTTTCATGATAATTAATTAATTACATGTTTAACCATATAAGTTATAGTGGGTTTTAAAATGACTCCTTAGAAATGGAAAACAATTGTTTTGTCCATTATAAAATGCTTGAATGTCTTTTTAGATCTAAAATAAATGTACTTTTGTAATAATTTTTCAGTTGAGATTTCTAATTAATACATTGTAATTAAGTAAACTAAAGCAAAGCGATGAATAATAAAAAAAAGCATGACCAAGGGGATGTGATAAAACAGTACTTTTCTTCTGGGGTCTAATATTTTATCTTTTCAGTTAATGGTACTATTAACTAACCATATAGTTATATATGGAACCAGCTAGAGAACACGTTTGTTCTTCTTTTATTTAGCCTTTTATTTGGATTTTAGAAAATACAATTGCTTTATGCAAGCTTACAGTGAAACATACTTTTAGTTTAGAAAGAAATCTGGAACATTGGGACAACAAATACAAATGAAAGTTAACAGTTAGATTTAGATAAGCACATTAATGTAGATTAAATTTCTTTGTGGGGTTATAATCAAATAATTTTCTGAAGGTGTTATTTTAGAGTACAGATACTTTTTAAGACGAATTAAACCTTATTATACCTTTGGACACTTGATTGTTTTAATGCATATTTGAAAACATAAACAAGTAATGTATGTCTTTTAAAACATGCTGTCTGTTATTAGTTTGTATTTAATATACAGTATTTACTCTTCTCAAATGCATGTTCTACAAAAAAAAATATAAGCGGTTAATTACTTCAAGGCTAACCTAAATATTCTAACCAAATTAGGTCAAGTCGTACTGACACAAGTGAAAAGAATATTCACTAGCAAATTATCTGACTTATGCTTCACAAAATTAAAGTTTGCACTTAAGGTGAAAAGGTTCCTTGTTAAAAAGAATTGATAGCCTTGTAATTGATTCACAAAGTGCTGGTATACCTGGTATTCCATAATGTGTTAATAACTAAGATTAGTAACTGAAATCAGTATCTGGTATTACCCAAATGGTGCCACATCTACATTACGATGCATGATGCATTTATTATATTTTAATTCATTTAATATGCTGACAGTCTGTCCAAGCATATCACAGTGGCCACCAGATATGTTTCCAGAACATAAAGCCCTTTGATGATTTCCATAAAGGACATGAGTTTTAAATGTAATGTGCAGCAAAAGTTTTATCTTTTTGTTTTTCATGTAAGGTGGAGCATTCTGGGGACGTCGGGGGGGGGGGGGGGGGGGGGGGGGGGGGGGGGTGGGGGGGGGGATTTTATGTCCATTGTTGGACAGGAAGTCAATATTGCTATAAATGAGCACACGAAATTGCCTGACAACAACTCGGCTGTTCATTATTCAATAAACTGTTATATAAAGTTTAATATATGCAGCCAATATTTGCAGAAGCTTGGTAGAAATACAGTAGTCCAAAAGTGTTTATTTTAATCCTGCCATTTTGCTTGCGATAAAATTGTCAATAAAACTGAAAAATACAATTGTCAAGTTATCATGATTCGATTTTATATATAGATTACTCAAAATGCATACAATTTATAGTGTTCATTATTTAAAGGGGTAAGACAGAAATTATGTCATAACAGATTTGAAATTCACAAAGAAAAACAATTCTAAAATTAAATAGAACGAATCCCTTCATCCTTATACTTATAGCAGAAAACACTATTAGACAGCATCAATTGTTGATAAATGTGACATGATGTGGGCATGTGGCAAATATTTTGAATAAGTAAGAAAATTGAAGCATAACAAGGCAAATTTACTGCTTCATATAACAAGGTATTAGCATCAAATAAATTGTTCAGTCTATATACTCTGATTTCCTGTTGCAGTTTTAGCTTATTAAAAGTTCTGTCTCCTAAGTCAAGGATAAGACAATAAAAGGGGGTAAATGTAACAACGTTGTTTCAACGTAAAAATGATATGTTTGTTGCTTTAATAGATGTGGTTTTGCCTATCTACTAAGAAATATGGCGGAAAGGTTCCCTAAAACATGCAAAGGAATTTTCCACAAATGTTTTAAAGTGTTGGATAGAACAATGTGTTATGATGTTCGGAAAAGAGAATGCACCATATTGGATAGTAGAACATTACAGATTTAACTATTGAAGACCTTGCTTATACATAGAAGGGACATATACAAGGGAAAATCTGTCCTGTTGTTTTAGAAAAAATATACATATGACAAGTCTTCATGTTGTTAGTCGTACTGAAAGCTCTGAATTTGTTAACTTTATAAGTTGCAGTTATTTAGTTTACTATGCTGCACAGTAAAAAAGGAAATAAATGTCTTTAAAAAAAGAATAATACACTATCAAATGTCAATATAAAGTGAACTTGAAATTTAGAAAACTTATAACAGAGAAGAAATATACTCTAATTAGAGCTGATTCAAAACCGGCCAATGACAGGGATGGATAAGGAGGGGATGCATCCCCACACCAACCAGATAAAAGAGTAGAGTTGTGAAAATACATACATGTAAGATTAAAAAAATACTAAGCTTTTAAAGTAAATTTTGTCTGTTGACTGCTTATGTCGAAGTTAGGGTCCCTTACTGTGTACATATCTAGTATTTACTGCGATAAAGTTGGATGGATCTTGATTCATATTCACACACACACACACACACACACACCAAACTTTTCTGGATCCGCCCTTGGTCAAGGTTAGCTCTTATGGTCAGAACAGTTTCAGATGTGCCAGCCGATAAAAATGAAGTTGAAAGTAGAAACATTTATGCCAATATCTGGGCAATTACTTCATGCATGAAAAAGTGATTTGCATGACTAGTATGATTAAGTATTTGCTCTGTTTGATCGTAAAGGTAGATTTGGCTTACTATTGACATCACATTATAGTATCGTTTCTATCCACTATGCCTCTTTACAAACTGTTAGGACATATGCTAGCCAATCTCATTAACATCACATCCTAACTTTCGCTTCATTACTTTCTGCTGGTTAACGCTGGATGTGATTTTAATGAGAGTATATGCTAGCTGAACCTGTTAAAGCGTAGAATGGACTTGTACATCTAAGAAGTCTGCGAGGTCACGGTTAAACGGTAATTTCCTCCAAAACAGTGTAGAACACAAATACAACTTAGGCGGGAGCTTTAATAATTAATCAGCTTCAGCAGACGATTATGTTGTTCTCTCTGGGCTGTGCGCGTGTTTACACACCTACCTGCTAGCACACACGTGCCGTCATTCCGTGCAAGGTTTCGTATAGGGGCATACATTTTATCTTCGAGCAGACTAACAAGAGATGCTGCCTTGATAACTAAAGGTATGTTGATTTTGTTGTAGTTACATCTATCGGCATATAAAATTATAAATTAAAACATGTTTTTGTGTCTACATTAAAACGTGTTGCAGCATAAACAAAATATAAATAATGTTTCAACATATTGCACAAATATATGCATAAAACTTGTCGTTTAATAAGGTCTGAAGAAAACAAAAAGGTTATGACCCCCCCCCCCCCCCCCCCCCCCCCCCACACACACACACACACACACACACACGTATTCATTAAATAGAACCCCAATGTCCAGATCGATTTTGATGAAAGACTTGATGAAGAGCCATTGTAAGCAGTCTCAGGACAGTTTTATTTAAAGTTAATCCAAATAGTCAGTAAATGTCTGGTTACTATGGTAGCAGATACAGTTCTGACGATGGTGGTTAACATTTGGTGCATTAATATTATGCCGAGATGTACTGGTAATTCGTCAGATACTGATCAAGCACTGATTTTATTTGTATCATATAGTTCCATGTTGACAAGTATGCCAACCTTTTAGAAAATTCTTGATGGTGGTATCCAACTGTGTGGAACAAAATAATTTTTCTCAAATAACCAAAAGAAGTCATTGTTACCTGAAAAGTTCTGCTCATTGATACCCTAGATCAGTATAAACAGTGAAACATAAATCTCCATTTCTTATTGCAAATAGGTATTTCCTGTCTGAGCCACATTGAAAAGATAGGTATTTTTATTTAGAAAACCATGTGACAACTCACATTTGAGATTATTTTAAAGTCATCCAGGTAATTTGCTCTGATGTTAATATCTATTTTTAGCAGAGATCACTAATAATCAAGATTTGGAATAATTGAACTTTTAGATTATTTTATAACAATTTGTACTGTCTTAACAATAAAGTCAGTGTTCAGAACCATGTTACTTTTACTATAGTATGAGTTTATGCAGAAATTATGACCTTATTCCCCAAAAGCAGTGGCAAGGTATTGTTACATAAATTTGACATAGGCAAACGGCTGGATACCACCTTTAAAGCAAGACTATTAATAAGATATGTTCATTTTGCTTTAATTTATCATAATATAGTAATTTTGCTTTGTTCTATGTTAAATTATTATTTATTATTGTCTTAAGTTTGTTTTTTTCATTTAGAAAAAATATTTCTTAGAAAAGAAAATCTTGTTATAAAACTAAAAAAAATCTATACAAAATGTATCATTTTGATCCATTTTGTGATTACCTGAAGAAACGTACACTGTAATCTTAGCGACAAAACATAAATTTTGAAATGCATCTTGTGCTGTGTTAGGGCGATACAGTCATGTATTAGATGTTAAATATGTTTTTAATGAACTTCTGCACAAGGAGAGAAGTCCTCATTTAAGACACATTTGAACAACTCTGTGTTTTGTTGTAGTTTTTCTGTAGCATATGCAAAGCATGTGTTTAACTTGTTTTGTTTTTTGTTGCCTATGTCATCTTTTGTAAGACTTAATGTCATTACTGAAATATTATATATAATTAATATTCCCTACTATTCCTTCATTAACATTACTAGAATTGCATAAGACAGAATGTACATTACATATAAGCAAATGGGATAAAAAACAAGCCATTTTAGATAAAGTAATACATAAAAATATATCTTAATCGTCCATTCCTTTATAGCTGTTTAGCTGATAGTACATTCACAGAGCCTCTATAGCTCAGTTGGTAGAGAAACCCCACTAGTATTGGGGAGGTCTAGGGTTCTAATCCCGAGAGAGTCTCACCTTTTCCAATTCTGTTACCCCTGTACACTGGGTAAGGTTGTGCTAGGACATGACTTTACGTCCCTGGATTCTTGGAAATACCTGTAGCCAGGTATGGTGCATAACAGGGCTTTGTAGACTCTCAGTCATTATCTATGGAGGGGAGGAGACAACAGAACAGGTTGAAACTGGTTCTAGATAACTCACTAAACACAAACAACATTTCATGATTTAATTAATCATGTTTACATTCAACAAAAAGGATGTTGCAATTTGTCATGTGTACATCATAAACATTAAGCAGATGTTCGGTTATATTAAAATGCTTAGAGAAACAGTGTATTATTAATGGAGGATTAAATGCAAGCTATACAACATTATTGCACTCACTGACTGTAATGTGGTGTGGTGAACCTGTGTACGAGTAAATAATACCCATTAATTTAAGGTGGCATCAGGTGCGGTGGAGGCAATGAAACAGACACTGAATGTAATACTATATTTTGTTAAAGCAAAAAGGGCCTGAAAATTTTTGCAAGCTTTGTAGTAGTATCACTTGTAGTTATTTACCGTGCCTTCATAGGTCACTAGGCCAGACAACCTGCCAGAATTGGGGAGGTCTGTGGCTTCAATCCTGGTAAGGCCTTTTCAGCTCCTGTAACACGTTACTAGTATCATCATGCTATGAATACTGAAATATACACTTTTTAACATATATTGTGCTTTTAGATACTTTCATTTGCAGTTATTGTACTTGTCCTGTCCATAAGTTAGTCTTCATTTTTTATCCATTTAAAAAAAATTCAAGTACTCAGAGGGATATAGATTTATTCTTGTTAAAAGCGAAAGTAAAACCCGTCTTTATTAATAAATTTTTATTAATGTACAAATTCTAAACAAAATACTGTAATTGCCACATATAGGGTTCAAACCAAGGACCTTAAGTATTGAGATTGAGCACACAAAGTTGCTTGATTGTCGACACTGATATGATGCCATTCATAAATTTTGTTCTTTAAACCTGACTTTAAACCTGGAAATCCTTCACCATTTTGTGGAAAAAGTTTCGTTTTAGTGTTAAACCAAGTAGGGAGGCTTAAGTCATGTAAATGTACAAATAAAATACAAGTTTACTAGACTTTCTGCACTAATTGTGGTAAAACCAGCCTTATTTTTTACTTTTTTTAGCAATTTGCCCAGCTTGTAGAGGACCTTTAAAGTATCAGCTGCCACTGTGCTTCTGGTCCTTTTTAAGTATCAGCTGTCACTGTGCTTCTGGACCTTTAAAGTATCAGCTGTCACTGTGCTTCTGGACCTTTAAAGTATCAGCTGTCACTGTGCTTCTGGTCCTTTAAAGTATCAGCTGTCACTGTGCTTCTGGATCTTCAAGTATCAGCTGTCACTGTGTTTCTGGACCTTAAAGTATCAGCTGTCACTGTGTTTCTGGACCTTAAAGTATCAGCTGTCACTGTGCTTCTGGACCTTTAAAGTATCAGCTGTCACTGTGCTTCTGGACCTTTCAAGTATCAGCTGTCACTGTGCTTCTGGTCCTTTAAAGTATCACCTGTCACTGTGCTTCTGGTCCTTTAAAGTATCAGCTGTCACTGTGCCTCTGGTCCTTTAAAGTATCAGCTGTCACTGTGCTTCTGGTCCTTTAAAGTATCAGCTGTCACTGTGCTTCTGGACCTTAAAGTATCAGCTGTCACTGTGCTTCTGGACCTTTCAAGTATCAGCTGTCACTGTGCTTCTGGTCCTTTAAAGTATCACCTGTCACTGTGCTTCTGGTCCTTTAAAGTATCAGCTGTCACTGTGTTTCTGGACCTTAAAGTATCAGCTGTCACTGTGTTTCTGGACCTTAAAGTATCAGCTGTCACTGTGCTTCTGGACCTTTAAAGTATCAGCTGTCACTGTGCTTCTGGACCTTTCAAGTATCAGCTGTCACTGTGCTTCTGGTCCTTTAAAGTATCACCTGTCACTGTGCTTCTGGTCCTTTAAAGTATCAGCTGTCACTGTGCTTCTGGATCTTAAAGTATCAGCTGTCACTGTGCTTCTGGTCCTTTAAAGTATCAGCTGTCACTGTGCTTCTGGACCTTCAAGTATCTGCTGTCACTGTGCTTCCGGTCCTTTAAAGTATCAGCTGTCATTGTGCTTCTGGACCTTTAAAGTATCAGCTGTCACTGTGCTTCTGGATCTTAAAGTATCAGCTGCCACTGTGCTTCTGGACCTTAAAGTATCAGCTGTCACTGTGCTTCTGGTCCTTTAAAGTATCAGCTGTCACTGTGCTTTCAGTCCTTTAAAGTATCAGCTGTCACTGTGCTTCTGGACCTTCAAGTATCAGCTGTCACTGTGCTTCTGGACCGTCAAGTATCACCTGTCACTGTGCTTTCGGTCCTTTAAAGTATCACCTGTCACTGTGCTTCTGGACCTTAAAGTATCTGCTGTCACTGTGCTTCTGGACCTTAAAGTATCAGCTGTCACTGTGCTTCTGGTCCTTAAAGTATCTCCTGTCACTGTGCTTTCGGTCCTTTAAAGTATCACCTGTCACTGTGCTTTCGGTCCTTTAAAGTATCACCTGTCACTGTGCTTCTGGACCTTAAAGTATCTGCTGTCACTGTGCTTCTGGTCCTTAAAGTATCAGCTGTCACTGTGCTTCTGGTCCTTAAAGTATCACCTGTCACTGTGCTTTCGGTCCTTTAAAGTATCACCTGTCACTGTGCTTCTGGACCTTAAAGTATCTGCTGTCACTGTGCTTCTGGACCTTAAAGTATCAGCTGTCACTGTGCTTCTGGACCTTAAAGTATCAGCTGTCACTGTGCTTCTGGTCCTTAAAAGTATCACCTGTCACTGTGCTTTCGGTCCTTTAAAGTATCACCTGTCACTGTGCTTCTGGACCTTCAAGTATCACCTGTCACTGTGCTTCTGGACCTTCAAGTATCAGCTGTCACTGTGCTTCTGGACCTTCAAGTATCTGCTGTCACTGTGCTTCTGGACCTTCAAGTATCACCTGTCACTGTGCTTCTGGACCTTCAAGTATCAGCTGTCACTGTGCTTCTGGACCTTCAAGTATCTGCTGTCACTGTGCTTCTGGACCTTCAAGTATCAGCTGTCACTGTGCTTCTGGACCTTCAAGTATCTGCTGTCACTGTGGTTCTGGACCTTCAAGTATCACCTGTCACTGTGCTTCTGGACCTTCAAGTATCAGCTGTCACTGTGCTTCTGGACCTTCAAGTATCTGCTGTCACTGTGCTTCTGGACCTTAAAGTATCAGCTGTCACTGTGCTTCTGGATCTTAATGTATCTGCTGTCACTATGCTTCTGGACCTTAAAGTATCAGCTGTCACTATGCTTCTGGACCTTAAAGTATCAGCTGTCACTGTGCTTCTGGACCTTAAAGTGTCAGCTGTCCTGTGCTTCTGGACCTTTAAAGTATCAGCTGTCACTGTGCTTCTGGACCTTAATGTATCTGCTGTCACTATGCTTCTGGACCTTAAAGTATCAGCTGTCACTGTGCTTCTGGACCTTACAGTATCAGCTGTCACTGTGCTTCTGGACCTTAAAGTATCAGCTGTCACTGTGCTTCTGGTCCTTAAAAGTATCACCTGTCACTGTGCTTTCGGTCCTTTAAAGTATCACCTGTCACTGTGCTTCTGGACCTTCAAGTATCACCTGTCACTGTGCTTCTGGACCTTCAAGTATCAGCTGTCACTGTGCTTCTGGACCTTCAAGTATCACCTGTCACTGTGCTTCTGGACCTTCAAGTATCTGCTGTCACTGTGCTTCTGGACCTTCAAGTATCACCTGTCACTGTGCTTCTGGACCTTCAAGTATCAGCTGTCACTGTGCTTCTGGACCTTCAAGTATCAGCTGTCACTGTGCTTCTGGACCTTCAAGTATCTGCTGTCACTGTGCTTCTGGACCTTCAAGTATCACCTGTCACTGTGCTTCTGGACCTTCAAGTATCAGCTGTCACTATGCTTCTGGACCTTCAAGTATCAGCTGTCACTGTGCTTCTGGATCTTAATGTATCTGCTGTCACTATGCTTCTGGACCTTAAAGTATCAGCTGTCACTATGCTTCTGGACCTTAAAGTGTCAGCTGTCACTGTGCTTCTGGACCTTAAAGTATCAGCTGTCACTGTGCTTCTGGACCTTCAAGTATCTGCTGTCACTGTGCTTCTGGACCTTCAAGTATCTGCTGTCACTGTGCTTCTGGATCTTAATGTATCTGCTGTCACTATGCTTCTGGACCTTAAAGTATCAGCTGTCACTATGCTTCTGGACCTTAAAGTGTCAGCTGTCACTGTGCTTCTGGACCTTAAAGTATCAGCTGTCACTGTGCTTCTGGATCTTAATGTATCTGCTGTCACTATGCTTCTGGACCTTAAAGTATCAGCTGTCACTATGCTTCTGGACCTTAAAGTATCAGCTGTCACTGTGCTTCTGGACCTTAAAGTGTCAGCTGTCCTGTGCTTCTGGACCTTTAAAGTATCAGCTGTCACTGTGCTTCTGGACCTTAATGTATCTGCTGTCACTATGCTTCTGGACCTTAAAGTATCAGCTGTCACTGTGCTTCTGGACCTTAAAGTATCAGCTGTCACTGTGCTTCTGGACCTTTAAAGTATCAGCTGTCACTGTGCTTCTGGACCTTAAAGTATCAGCTGTCACTGTGCTTCTGGATCTTAATGTATCTGCTGTCACTATGCTTCTGGACCTTAAAGTATCAGCTGTCACTATGCTTCTGGACCTTAAAGTATCAGCTGTCACTGTGCTTCTGGACCTTAAAGTGTCAGCTGTCCTGTGCTTCTGGACCTTTAAAGTATCAGCTGTCACTGTGCTTCTGGACCTTAATGTATCTGCTGTCACTATGCTTCTGGACCTTAAAGTATCAGCTGTCACTGTGCTTCTGGACCTTAAAGTATCTGCTGTCACTATGCTTCTGGACCTTAATGTATCTGCTGTCACTATGCTTCTGGACCTTAAAGTATCAGCTGTCACTGTGCTTCTGGACCTTAAAGTATCAGCTGTCACTGTGCTTCTGGATCTTCAAGTATCAGCTGTCACTGTGCTTCTGGACCTTAAAGTATCAGCTGTCACTGTGCTTCTGGACCTTAAAGTATCAGCTGTCACTGTGCTTCTGGACCTTAAAGTATCAGCTGTCACTGTGCTTCTGGACCTTTAAAGTATCAGCTGTCACTGTGCTTCTGGACCTTAAAGTATCAGCTGTCACTGTGCTTCTGGACCTTAAAGTATCAGCTGTCACTGTGCTTCTGGATCTTCAAGTATCAGCTGTCACTGTGCTTCTGGATCTTAATGTATCTGCTGTCACTATGCTTCTGGACCTTTAAAGTATCAGCTGTCACTGTGCTTCTGGACCTTAAAGTGTCAGCTGTCACTGTGCTTCTGGTCCTTAAAGTATCAGCTGTCACTGTGCTTCTGGACCTTAAAGTATCAGCTGTCACTGTGCTTCTGGACCTTAAAGTATCAGCTGTCACTGTGCTTCTGGATCTTCAAGTATCAGCTGTCACTGTGCTTCTGGATCTTAATGTATCTGCTATCACTATGCTTCTGGACCTTTAAAGTATCAGCTGTCACTGTGCTTCTGGACCTTAAAGTGTCAGCTGTCACTGTGCTTCTGGTCCTTAAAGTATCAGCTGTCACTGTGCTTCTGGACCTTAAAGTGTCAGCTGTCACTGTGCTTCTGGTCCTTAAAGTATCAGCTGTCACTGTGCTTCTGGACCTTTAAAGTATCAGCTGTCACTGTGCTTCTGGTCCTTAAAGTATCAGCTGTCACTGTGCTTCTGGACCTTAAAGTATCAGCTGTCACTGTGCTTCTGGATCTTCAAGTATCAGCTGTCACTGTGCTTCTGGATCTTAATGTATCTGCTGTCACTGTGCTTCTGGACTAAGCAAAACCTTGACCATATAATTAGCTTCAGTAAATAACTAATAACCATAATTGGTTATTTACATACTTTGTAATGTTGTCAAGAAGATATGACTGGATATGATTTCTGTTCTGTTCTCTGACTGGATGTGATTTCTGTTCTCTTCCCTTCTTTGGGCGGCTGTGATTTTTTCTATTCTCTGACTGGATGATTTATGTTCTGTTCTCTTCTGTGAGTTGCTGTGATTTCTGTTCTCTGACTGGATGTGATTTCTGTTCTATGACTGGATGTAATTTCTGTTCTGCTTTATGTTTGGATGTGATTTTTTGTTAAACAGTCACAAAAAATCTGCTTACAGTTGGCTCTGTTTCTCAGTTTATACTATTGTTTTGTGCAAAATTTAACCCATCACAAGAAACAAATTACAAACAGCACAAAAAAAAAACAGACAATTTAAAGCCAGTATCCTTGGCATCTGTAACATAACAGGTCACTGTATGTGTTTACCAGCGTGTTATGATGTGGTATTAGAAGTCTGTTTCACTGCAGTGAATGACAGACTTTGCTAAATATGTTATTGAGACATGTTTGGTTAGTTTTTTTTGGTCTTGTTTTTAGTTCACCTGAGCTTATGCTGAGGGTGAGCTATTGTGATTGCCCACTGTCTAGTATGATGCGTTACATGTCTGTCAACATTCTTGAATCACATCTCTGGCCCAAGTTCAACCAAACCTCTTCAGATGCTTCAGCAGGCAGGGCAATGATAAGTTTTTCAAAGAATTTAATCTGTTAAAAACATGGTCGACAGGGGCGTGGCCATTTTCCATATATGGCCATGAAGTAAAAAAAATTGAAACTGAATGTTCTAATGTTGCTTGTGTACATGCATTACATTTATTCTGGTCTGTTAAAACATTGTTAATTTTTTCTTAAGTGCTGAATTTCATCTAAGGCACTCAGGTGAGTGATGTAGGACCGTTATAGCCTTTTTGTTTAAATTCATTGCAGCGATCATTTATAGTTATTACTTTGATGTCCAGCTGTTTTGGTGGAGGAAGACCCCAGACAAAGTATCTGGGTAGGGCCATTGATGCACTTCAGGGCTGCTGAAAGGCCTTCCCACATTTAGTCTAAAATGGGACTCTAATCGTTGCGGTGAGAGGTCAATATGGTGGTTTTATTCACAAATTTCAGTCCATGGTGCTCAGTAATTATTGAATGAATTTGTATGGCCAGATGCATTGTCTGGTTTATCTTGTATTAGGCTGAATTTAAACCAAATGCAAATATAATTAAAATATTTGCTAAAAACGTTGCTGCAAAGAGAACAGATCCTGATTACTTGCTAGAGCTGACTCATATGAGGCTGCACAATTTGTTAAAAGCCAGAACATGTTAAAAGCCAGAACAAATTGTACAGCTTTAAAAATTATGAGTATCAGTATAATTTAATTCCCATAAGGAAGCTCTGAGTTTTTATCCAGAATTATATGTCATGTGTGTATGGTCGATAATTCTAGCTTCAGTTGTGCTAAATACATTATTCATTCTTTATCTAAAATAGTGGTCAATTAGGCACATTGCAAGTAATTTAATGTGTATCCATTAGAGTGGCGGGGCAGGGTGAGCGTGTCGTAGGGGAAGAGTTGCCAATTTGTAACTCCCTTGATTGCTAAGCCTCTCACCGCATGGGTTCGAGTCCTGATCAGGGCAAAGGACTTAATGTGGTAAGGTCTTCCAGCTGACTCACGGTGTGCCAGTGGTTCTACCCAGACATTTGTTTGGGGTCTTCCTTCACCAGATAGCTGGACATCGCTTTAATGATCATAATTGTTCACAGTGATGTATTTCAAAAACAAAACTATATATACATTAGATATATCTAGCTAACCTGCGGTGCACCGGTGGTTCTACCCAGACACAAGTCTGAGGTCTTCCTCCAATTATAATTATATTCCCCTTGAACATTATATTTGTTCTTGCTCTGCACTAGTTTTTCCCAGGCATGAAGTCTGGCTTTGTAAAGGCCATGCAAAGTCAATCCTTCATGCCTTCAAAACTCAGCTTTAATAACTCTGGACACTTGCAAGCTGCTGCAAGTGTCACGACCCAAAAATCAGCATTTCTTTCTATAAATCAGGCTTTGGAAAAGACAAAATCATCATCAACTTGTCTTTCATTCCAACTGGCTTCTAGCTCCACCTTGAATACATCAACTTTTTTTAAAAGTGGTTATTTTATTTGTCATACTTAGCCTGTTAAGCATGAATTAACAAGGCTTTGACAGACCTAGATCAGCCAGTTGTCTACAGGGAGCTGTCTGATCAGGATCTGCCCTGTGTACTGCTAACTTACAAGCTATATCATGTAATGTCTTCAAGTGGTTATGTTTTTGTTATATAGATTACTATGAAGTTGGTATGGTGTTGTTAATAAATTCAGCAGTTTAAGGGTTAATCCTGCTTTCTGGAATCTGTGAGGAGTCTAACAGGTATGTCTATAGACTCCACCGCTGCCCCTGTGGTACAGGTAACACACTCAGCATCTTCCTCACTTCACTGGCTGACACTGCTGTGCCTACACTGACTACTTCAGATAGCTGCTGTGTAGAGACTTGCAAATTATCACTACATGTCACAGTAAGTGGTCCTTGTGGTGGTTGTTCTTCTTGTTGTAGTTTTCTTCATAAAACAATGTTGTTTTGTACATCTTGTTCATAAGTTGTTGTTTTGTACATCTTGTTCATAAGTTTTATATTTCTGTATGGATTAAGTATGTTTTGATTTTTCTGGTGGAGTTTTTGTCAGATGTAACTGCAAATCACAGTAAGTGGTAAAAAGTTGTTATTTTGTTATTTGTGTTAATATTATTAAGAAAATATTATTTTTAAATTTTATGTGGTTACTTCTGAATATTGCAGTTAATCAAATAATGGTTATATGCATATTCTGTTTTAATAAATAAAAATATTCAAACACCAAATCTTTTCTTCTTAACCTTAAAATGAATGGCTATATGCATACGATGTTGGCCCGATTTCAGTTATAAGCATAATCCGCTGCTGCTCACCTGTCTGCTACAGCTCGCTAACTAGTTCAACTCTGAGGCAATTTGTCCACCTTTTCCAGGAGATTAGCAAACATGGTGATTAATCTGTGTCAACTGTGGATGTCATGCATGACATGGTCAATATCTCTTGAAGCTTTAATAGTGCATTACACTCACTTGGCAACTGTGTATGTCATGCATGACATGGTCAATATCTCTTGAAGCTTTAATAGTGCATTACACTCACTTGGCAACTGTGTATGTCATGCATGACATGGTCAATATCTCTTGAAGCTTTAATAGTGCATTACACTCACTTGGCAACTGTGTATGTCATGCATGACATGGTCAATATCTCTTGAAGCTTTAATAGTGCATTACACTCACTTGGCAACTGTGTATGTCATGCATGACATGGTCAATATCTCTTGAAGCTTTAATAGTGCATTACACTCACTTGGCAACTGTGTATGTCATGCATGACATGGTCAATATCTCTTGAAGCTTTAATAGAGCATTACACTCACTTGGCAACTGTGTATGTCATGCATGACATGGTCAATATCTCTTGAAGCTTTAATAGAGCATTACACTCACTTGGCAACTGTGTATGTCATGCATGACATGGTCAATATCTCTTGAAGCTTTAATAGTGCATTACACTCACTTGGCAACTGTGTATGTCATGCATGACATGGTCAATATCTCTTGAAGCTTTAATAGTGCATTACACTCACTTGGCAACTGTGTATGTCATGCATGACATGGTCAATATCTCTTGAAGCTTTAATAGCGCATTACACTCACTTGGCAAAATAGTGTGATACTAAGGGATATTTTTTTTTTACCATAAGTGCATTTGTAAATGAAATATAAAAATACAAAAAGAAAAATTTACAACATAGTACATGCAGATTTATTTCACTTCAGTATCATTAAAAAATTCTGAAAAGAGCCCTTAGCAATACCACATATAAAAATGTTTGCTGTAAGGCCCAGATCCAGAACATTTCAGCTGAGGGTGGGGTGGAGGGGGCCAAAGACCAAATTTGACTTATGTTCTAAGGGGGGTTATGCTTTCCTGGAAAAAATCTTTCTGACAAGTGACATGCTGAAAATGCTTTCTGCAGTGTATCTGGCAAAGGGTTAATTGTTTTTAATTATATTATTAAACTGACTTTGAAAGTCTTGACAAATGCAAAGACAGAAACCATTAGCAACATAACCTTATTGTTGAAAACTGGTTCAAATTATTCACAGAAATATGCCCAAACAGGCAAACACATACTTCCCTCTGAGTTGGACCATAAAATGAAGGTATACTACTTTTGTAGTTCTGTTTTCCCATCAATCATTCCATCGGTTGTCATGTGCATATAATGTGAAGAAAAGTAATTTAAAAACAACAATAAAACAGTCTAGCTATCTTAGTTTTTAGCCAACAATCTTTCCATTATCATCGGATTTTATGCTGAACAAAAATACATTAATATCTTCTGAAATGAAGCTTAAGTTGGGGATTCTGGAATGTGCTGTGCATAATTTTGATGTAGAGTATTTATGGAAGTTACAACTTAAACCTGTCTTATAAAAAAAATTAAAAAATCATTTCGAGCCTTCAGTAAATGGTTTGACAAACAAAACAGTACTGACTTTGCTGGGAATGCTTTATTAGATGTTTCGATTAGACGAAATACAGCTATTAGTAAATATTATAGAACAAACAAAATGTTACTTAGTATTTTCAAGATATTTTCTCTAAACTAAAAAATTCTATAAAGCCAGGCTTGTTGCTAAAAGCGGAGTTTGGTCAAAACACTTCCACAACAAAAAAATTCTGTTCATTTTAGCAAAGGTTGACCCTTCTGTAAATTTTCCAATGTCTATAAATCCCCTTCTGTAAAATTTCCACATTTTGCAATGTTGTTTAATTGGTTAGCACAATTAAGTCTCGTAAATAAAATGATATTAATGTTCGATTTTTTGTTGGATAATTCCAACTTCGAGATATATTTTAATAATTTACAATTTGGATTTTGTCCACCCATACTAAAATAAACGGAAGGTTTGTGTTCCAGAGGAATTTTGGTATATAAATGCTGACATCTATATTGCCACTGTTTGTGTTATTTGCTTGGGTATAAGATTAAATTGCATTTTTGTTTTATTCTATGTCAGAATCACTCTCAAAGTTGTGACCTTAGTATATTTTTGTAATTCACAAAAAATCTTATTATAAAAACAACCAAATCCCTGTTTGCATATTTTAACTATTTTGTCATGACCCGAAAAACTTCAAGTCCTCTGAATATCTACTGTGTACTTTGATTGGGATGCGAGGTGACAAACAATTGTAACACCTTGGCTAATGCCATCTGCATCACTGCCAAGGAGTGCCAATAGGGCTTGTAAGTGGAGGAGTTGAGAGCGATGCACATAGGATGTTATACTGGCTCATAGGATGTTATACTGGCTCATAGGATGTTATACTGGCTCATAGGATGTTATACTGGCACATAGGATGTTATACTGGCTCATAGGATGTTATACTGGCACATAGGATGTTAACTGGCACATAGGATGTTATACTGGCACATAGGATGTTATACTGGCACATAGGATGTTATACTGGCTCATAGGATGTTATACTGGCTCATAGGATGTTATACTGGCTCATAGGATGTTATACTGGCACATAGGATGTTAACTGGCACATAGGATGTTATACTGGCACATAGGATGTTATACTGGCTCATAGGATGTTATACTGGCACATAGGATGTTATACTGGCACATAGGATGTTATACTGGCTCATAGGATGTTATACTGGCACATAGGATGTTAACTGGCACATAGGATGTTATACTGGCACATAGGATGTTATACTGGCACATAGGATGTTATACTGGCACATAGGATGTTATACTCCGATGCACATAGGATGTTATACTCGAGCCAGATGGCCTCAAGGGTCAGGCTAGCAGGAGGGGTTCAAGTGGCCTTAACTACTACTTGGGCAGCTAAGTATATGACAGTCTGAAGGGCTGAGTTACTAAATGGATATATTGACCTTCGCCTTTCACCTTTCGACATATGGCAAGCAAATGACACAAAACAGTGTACAACATGCTTACAATCACAATCTTGATCAATTTGCCAATTAGCCCATTTTACGTCGGCAAGTTGATGGGACCAGGGAATGTATTTGTAGTGGCTCGTACATTTGTTCAATTGTGATTCGAAGTATCATGATTGGACTGTATGAAAATTAAATGAATAGATATAGCACTGACATTTTCTTTTTAATGAAACACTGGGGCTTAGAGTTAATAATAATAAATCAAATATGCAGAAACTAAAAATAAAATATGCTCATCCTATATTGATTTTTAGTTTTACATACATTTCGGTTATTTGCATAAATTTGTCTGGCAAGTTGTGTAAGCAAATAAGTAGAATCAACTGTATATGAATATATGAGTACTGTCAGTCTGCTGCTGTATTTATCTTTTTTAAAGGTAATTTATGGTTAGGTACTGAAATGTTAAAAGCATCTGTAGTCTAGTAGTTAAGATATAGGACTTGGGAGAGGAGTGTCCAAGGTTTGAATCTCAAAAATGACCATGCTATGTTAGTCCTTGAGCACAATTCTTTACTGCATATTGCTTCATGTACTCACTATTTGATTACTGGTTCTACACAGGAAACTGACAGTTTAGAAGGATTAAAATAACTGAAAAAAAAAATATTCCCAAATGACTATCAATAAATTGATTAAAAATAATAGCTCTTTGAACACTCTTGATAGAAGGCCACCCTAAATATCAAGTTTCTAGCTCTTATAGTTTTTGACAAAAAGATTTTTAAAGTTGTGCAATAAATTCTTTGATGACCTAAGCTCCAGCCAGGCTCCATTGCAGGAAACTGGACAACGATCACCAACACACAACTCAAAAAAGAAAAGACGGAACCTGAAGCCATCTCTTTGTCCCTTACTATCTATACAACTAGCAACTGTCTACAGCTTACGGACAGAAATTATGTTAATTACATATCTTGTGACATAATACAGAACGTAATTGTGTAACTAGATGTACCTAGCCATACTCATACAACTAAAACATTTGTTAAGATGAACATATGTTTTAGACTAATTGCATATATATGCACTATGATAGTTTGCATACATTTGGTGTTCTAACGTAATATTAAGTTACATCAACTAATAGCATCCTAAAATCAATTATGTTATTTTGTACAATGATTCATGGCATCAACAATAGGATACGTATTAAAAAAATTATTAATCAAAGGCCACAAGTTTTAATAACAAAGGCTCTGTCTGACAGCTGAGCCAAATGTTTAAAATAAAGAGAATAATGAAACACATAGCCACAACTATAAATAATGTATAAAACATGAGGAAACTATTGTCAGTTACTTCGCTTGTTACTTCTGAAATAATATTATTGATATAATACGCTTCTATATTTTCGCTGGTGCACCTGTGCCATAGTGGTAGTGTTGCTGACTTGTAACTCCTCTGATCACTTAGCCTCTCACCTTCTGCATTCGATTCCTGTTCAAGTCAAAGGTCTGATTATGAGAATGACTTCCAGCTGACTGGCGATGTGCCAGTGGTTCTACCCAGACATTGGTTTGAGGTCTTCCTCCCCTAAAATATCTGGATGTCACTACAATGATCATAATTGATCACTGCATTTCAAAAATAAAACACTGGACCTGGTAGCGCAATCGGTAGAGCGTCGGCTCCAGGTATGTGAGGCCCCGGGTTCAATCCCAGGCCGCGACATACCAAAGTCATTAAAAATGGTAGTGGTATAGCTCCCTTGCTAACACTCAAGCAAATATAAGGGTAGTTCCACGACTGGTTGGCCTGGTGTCAGGATAATGTGACTGGGTGTGGTATCATGCCAGGTGTTCACGGCATGCTATACACAGTGAAGGCAGCACTATATCTGCTTCAAGTGGACACCATCTCCAGATAACTGAAATACTGTTGGTGGGACGATAAACCCAATAAACAAATAAACAAAACAAAACAAAAGTTTTATATTTTCATAAATCAAACCTTCTTGGTTAGTGGCAGGGTAAAATTTAAAGTACGACAGCGTAAGTACTGAGCAATGCTTTGTGATTTAACTGAACATAGTTAAAACATTATTCATAGTGTAGCTAAGAAAAGTATTTGTGCTGCTGAGTTTTTCAAATGTTACTCACTTGATGTTATTGTACCATTATATATACAGTCAGTTACCATATAATGGAAGCTCTGTGCTATATTTCAACTGGGAAAGCCCTTATTACATTTACTACCATATGCTGATTTTTAATTTGTAAAATGACAAGTTAAAGTTATCTTAATACCAACTTTATAAAAGTGTATTCTGGGAATCGTTGCAAATGTAAGATTTCTTTTCTGCCTACTTCCGATTTTTTTCGCCACATCTCTTGTGACAAGGTCTTTAAAGTAGATAACCAACAGTTTGGACCATTATTTTCCCCCTCAACCAAATAAATTATTGTTAGCTGAAAAGATCCCACTCTATTTTTTGATGCCCAACATTACATGATCATCAGAGAGATCAGCTCTGATGTTGATATCTATTTTAAGCTGACCAACCCCCCTCATGCTTATTTATAGATTTGGAAATAATGGACATTAAAGTTGATATTTCATGATTTGTACTTATAATTGTGCTGATGTTATTAACAGCCTTTACTTTAGCTACAGTATAAATTATGAAGCAGTTATGTGCCATTTCTTCAGATCAGGGCTAAGATCTTGTCACATGTATTAGATATTGGCAAACTGTTGAATACAACCTTTAAAGAAATTCATCTGCATAACTCAGAATCAGATATGATTTTACATTGTAATGTGTATTTCCTAAACTTTAGATTTCAGTGGTTTGTGAATGTTTAAACATGTACCTGCTGTGCCTGTTGATGCTGTGGCACAATTTACCTTTACCTTTGTCACTACTGATGCTAGTACAAATTAGATTATGTTTACTGTTTAGTTTCCAAGACGCTACTGCATTGTCTTTAGCAACATTATTTCTGTTACTTTTGCTAGAAAGATCACCAGATAGTTGGTAATTAAACATTGTATCTGCAAAGGTGTTTTCAAAAATTAGATAGCAAATATCTAAATGGATGAGCATGCTTATCATTCTCAAAATGTTAAAATAGATTGCAGGTTCATTGTTCAAATCCAGCCTTTTATATTGTTTTTATTATTTTAACTCACTTTACCCAGTATGTTATATTTTGATTATTTAAGCCCAAATTATTTTTTAATGACTACCAATTGATGTAAATATAAAAATACTTTCGTACTTATGAGACATTTTCCTAAGTTAAAATCATAAAACCAGCTATTCTAAGAAATTTCATAACTTTTCAAGATTTCTTAGTTCATATACATACATGTGAACTTTTTCTGAGGCCAAAGGGGGAGATTTTCACTTGCTAAGTGGAAGTTTTCACTTGCAAAGTGAGAGATTTGTTATTTTCATATAAACAGAGAAGGAAGTTATCTGTTAACAAGTAGAGATATTTCTGAAAATGTGTAAAACAATCATCATTTTCAAATAATTTTGAACCTTAAAAGCAGGAGTCTCCCCACAAAAGTGGGAGAGTACACATGTATGTATGTAAGAAAAAATACCAAAGATTCTGTATAGGGACCACCCCTGAATCCTGACACCTTGACAGGAATACATTGCCTGTTCTATATATATGAATAATGTGATATTAATTCACACTTGTTTATCATTAAAAATGTTTGGGGGAATGAAAGCTGTGAGTTTGATTGGATATTTTCTATTTCTACTTGCATGTTAAGGTGATCTGTATAAAAGTGGTAGCCTACATTTTGCATACAGGTAACAATAGTTTACCCATGTTTTTTTTTTTTAATTTGGCAAACATTTCTCATAAACTTGTATGTTGCGCTAAGTTAAAGCAACTTTGAACACCTCATTTGTAAGACAGTTCCAATCATGAAATAAATCACTCTAAATGTTAATTCCTTCCAAATCTACATACATTGTATAACCAGGATTAGGATTTCTGCTAAAAATAGACTTCGACATCAGAGCGATTGCTCAGATGTTAATATATCGTGTTTCAAAATAAAGAAGTCTCATGGTTTTTAGTGTAAAAATAGCTAACTTTGCAGCGGGGCTCAGATAGAAGTCTATAATGATGATTGGATTAGTATGCTTCACTTTTTACACAGATGTAGGAATCAATAATCGGCATTGCATGGGATCTTTTAAGGAAACAGTCAGTTATTTGATTGTTTGAGGAAAGTTTTGTCCAAAATGTCCGAGACCACCATTAAGGCCAGGCTCAGCCTTATGATGGTGCATAATATGTTTGTATGCTGGTGTATATTGGTATGTGTAATGTTTAAGGTATCCAGCAACTACATGTCTTAAAATAGACGATATAGGCTACCAGATAATGTGAAGAGTCTGTATTGAAATATACCTTATACCTTGGTAAAAATCCTAGATTAAGGTCAATGTTTTTTCGATGCTTGATGACAGATTTCTTTAACAGAAATTCAAATACAATTGCTAATGGTAAATTGCATTCAGTTTTTCCACTAGCAACATTTGTTACAATAATCATGTTATGGAATTGGATTTAGATATACTGACACAGTACTGGCCATATTGGGAACATCCCACTAGCATTGATGGAGGAAAAATCAGAAGAATGTGTAGGTAGAACCACTAGCCTACATTAGGTCAGAGGGAAGATTTTCCTAGCTGAAAGTTATTGCCGGACCAAGACTTGAACCCATGTGGTGAGGGTCTGAGAACTACTGGTGTGATTTCATGATTTCAAAGGGATATTTTTCTTCTATCTTTTCTTAGTTTAATATATTTGTTATATGATGGGGATTTTAAAGAAGGAACATTCATTTGCTTCTTAAAAATTGTTCCCAAGCTGGTGATGGAAAAACACAGGTTTATGCATACATATATTATGTAAGTACAAAATCACTGGATATATTCTTAGGTGTTTTCCATAGTAGATATTTGTAAAATAATGTCAGTAGAAAAAGACTACATGATGTGCCCAGTAGTGGCATAAGGTTGTTGTTTGCAATATATTTTTTCCATTTCAGAAAAGCTTGTATGCATGTAGCAACAGCAACTAAGGACATGGAAGAGTTAATTAAATGCAGACCCTTTATTGTTTGTCAATACATATATTAAAGACAATAAGTTTGACTTTGGTAAAGTGTAACCTCTTCCTCATGTTAATGCAACTAGCTCTTTCTTTCTCTTTTTTGTTTGAATGTGGCCACTTTGTTTACAACCCATTTATCATTGTCTCATCATGATGTCTTATGGTTAGTTTTATTAATTGTTTACAATGAATGTTTCTCATTGTGGAATTTGACATCAGACAAAACAATTGTGTCTGTTTACATTGGCTGCAGTAGTCCGATATCCTTCTTTGCAAAATTTGTTTACTTAATCATGTATAACCTTAAAAATTAATTGCTCCAGTGATGTGTGTTGCTTGAATGATCATATTTCTATTCTACTTATGTTTCATCTTTTGTTCTCTTGTTATTGGAGATTCAAAGAAATGAACTGACTGTTCAGTTTCATTTAAACCTGGATCATGTAACAGAGGGTTTCAAAGGGGCTTTTTTCTGGAGTCAGGTTTAAAACATGTTCATGATAAATTGTATACTAAACATGTATGTTCTGCTATTATCTGCCCAGGGTTTTTTGCAGAGTGCTCCCAAGGAACATAGTTTAAAATAAATGCAAATACGACTTGTATGGTTTGATGGAGGATAAGTCAATCTAACATGAAAATATGGAAAGCAGTGTTTTTACATGGTTGTTATTGTCTCTAAATGTGACCACTTTTCTAAAGCAGTGAATACCGGCATACTTGCATTGCTTTCATTTTACAAAATACTTGATAAAAGATTGTCAAAGTTGCCTGGTTGAAATTTGTCTTTACAAGACCACAATATAACATTTGTTAAAATATCACCTTTGATCACTAGAGTAAATGTGAACATGCTGTCATTCAAAAGATTGTGTTGTCATTATGTTTTAATATTCAATAGCTCACAATATATTTCAGCTTATACGATTTTCTCCAAGGTCCTGTATTTCTACCATGTGGATATGTCATTTATAAACAATATGCTGATTGGCACAATGGTGACATGATAATCTTCTTATACTGTGTACCGGCCTCAATAGCTCAATTGGTAGAGTGTCGGCTTGGGATCGGGAGGTAGCGGGTTCAAACGCGGGCTTAGTCAAACCAAATACTTTAAAGTTGATAGTAGTGGCTTCCCTTCTTACACTTGGGGCAAAGGGGACAGCATTACGCCTGACTCGTCGGTGTCAGTATAATGGACTTCCCGGGTTCTGTCCCTGGGCACCTCGTAAGTGCCCCTGTGCTATAATGATAGAAATATCACTGCACAATATCAGCAAAAATGCCAGCCAATCCCCCTCCCCTCTTATACTGTGCAGAATGTGAGGTTCTCTGTGTCATATACATAAAAAAAATCGTACCCATATGCTTTAAATTTATTTTTATCAAAGCAAATGTTCATAAAGTTTCTGCAAATAGCCAGATGTATCCAGGTATGTTACATCTTGCTCTTTAATGCGTTATCAAGCTGAAATAATAATAAAATAATAAAATTATTTATGCATACAAGGCAATACATATCTCTTTAAAATCATGTTATTAAAAAGGTCAATATGAAACTGCCGGGAATCTAACTGTGGGCATCTTGAATTGGGTACTGCTTTCAGTGGCAACATCAAGTCTTTCAAACTATATACTATAACAGAGTTATTATTACAGTGAAATATATAGGCTGTTGTATTTCTAGGTTTTTACAGAATGTGATCTCATGAGGTGCTTGTATAAAAATGACAAAGCTTGCCCACAACAGTCCCATGTCACTACACATTACTATTATAATCACCATTCGGCATCTTAAATAATCTGGAACAAGGAACCTTTAAAAAATTAATTCCTTTACTGGGGCATTCTTAGGAATGGTCACTTTATTGTATGAATAGTAGTGTTCCAGATCTAATATAGACAAAAAAGACAAAAGCGGCGTGTCCAGCTAAACAAAACTTGTTTTATCGTTAAAAGTACCATATTTCATATGCATGTATTCTTTGTTCTGTTGAATTTAAATTGTTGCAATTTTTTTCCAAAACTATAACTTGACCTGATAACTCATAATACCTAAAATATTGACAAATCCTATAGACATGAAAGTATTATTTAGCAAACACTTTGATTAATTATTACCTTTTAGCAGAATATTGGTTACATCATACAATATTTATAATTGTTCAAGCAAACAGGGAGACTATAACTTCACAGTCAAGTGCTTTTTTCTTGGTAAATCCTTAGCAAGCGAATAAAGCACATTCCCCAAAAAATGATAAGTTGGTAAAAATCATCTTGAAGCAACCTGTTGTTCCCGGTAATGCTTTATTGAAGACTTCAGGTTTAACATTCATATCGTTTATATACATTTTGGAAATTTTAGTGTGATGCTTCTGGTTTTAACCAAATCAATGAAGACTGAATACATGGAATTTCCTTAAGACCTGTGAAATGCCAAGGAATATGCATTACATTTTAAAAGATTTAATCTCACTCTTTTCCCTTTCTATTAATTTAAATAAAGTACATACAGGTATCTAGATTAGTGTCCATTAGTTAAATGTTCCTATGCTATTTTCCTTTTTAGTCCCCTACCGGTGTTCACACCGGAGGGGACTATAGGTTTACCCTCAGTCCGTCAGTCGGTCAGTCTGTCTGTCTGTCTGTCTGTCTGTCTGTCTGCTAAAAATCTGGATCCTTTGATAACTTAAAAACTATTAAAGCTAGGCGCATGAAACTTGGTATGTTAATAGGTAGCAATGTGTACAATATTCACGCGCAACATTTGGGTCGCTACCTTGAAGGTCAAGGTCACAGCATGACCTTGCAGCAAAATCGTGTCCGCCCCATAACTTTGTTATTTGAAGTCAGATTTTACAACTATTTCACAGAAATGATCACCATATTGAGATGGCGTGTCGCGAAAAACCATTTGGGTCGATACCTTGAATGTCAAGGTCACAGCATGGCCTTGCAGCAAAATCATGTCCGGCCCATAACTTTGTTATTTGAAGTCGGATTTTACAACTATTTTACAGAAATGATCACCATGTTGAGATGACGTGTCGCGCACAACATTTGGGTCGCTACCTTGAAGGTCAAGGTCACAGCATGACCTTGCAGCAAAATTGTGAAGTTTTGGATAGCGCATTCAGGTGCACTTACCTTAAATGATAGTGCATTACGGTGCTCATACCTTAAATTATTACTTCAGTTTTAAGCCATAATTATACAAATACAGACTTCAACCTCAAATTAATTATAAATGGCAAGAAACAGGAGCGTATGATAATTAAAGAACTTTTTGAGGGACCGGTAGGGGACTACTGTATTGCCCGCAATACTATCAAATGCTTGTTTATTTAAGTGTATCCTTCCATTGTGTTTTGATGCCAGCTTAATCAATTTGACTGTTCTGAACACCCTTAATGCTTCCAATTAAGAGAATAGTTAAATATCTGTGGTTCTGCCCATATCTTCATCTTGGGTCCTCCCTCACCAGTTATATAGCCAGATATTTTCTTTATGGTAACATTGGATCATTCTGAAGCTTTGACTAACAAAAATCTACAATTTATTTCCCACTTAAAAAGTCTCACAAGCGAATAAATGGAAAATCTAAATAAAGTACTTATAAAATCTTCTGTCAAGTCTTTAACTGTATGGATATTTAACTGAGGCGGAAAAAAATGAGTCACCACCCAGATTCGAATCACAGACCTCCCCAATACTAGGCGATTGCTCTACCAAGCTATAGAGTTTTGTTGTTGTTGTTTTTGTTACATTGCACTGACAAAATTATTGCCACATTGGTGACGTCCAGCTAATAAATGGTGGAGGTAGACAAGACTTAAGTCTGGGTAGAACCACTGGCACACTGTAGGTTAGCTGGAAAACCTTCCCACTTGAAAGTTTTCTCCCCGACTAGGACACGAGTCTAGAGGGTCTGTGCATGGGATGGGATGGGATTAGCCGGCATTTTTGCCGATACTGTGCAGTGACATTTCTATCATTATAGCACAGGGACACTTATGAGGTGCCCAGAGACTGAACCCGGTCAGTCCATTAAACTGACACTGATGAGTCAGGCGTAATGCTGTCCCCTTAGCCCGGAGAGATATGTAGTGTCTTGTATGCATAGTGAACAATGTAGTGGAATGAGGCTTAATATATTACTGAGGTCATAGTTACGGTTTGTCAACACCAAGTTTCTCAGATGTTCATGTCTGTTGACAGAGGAGACCTAACAAGATATTATGAAATATAACTGAGTGCTGCATTATCTGGTATATAACCACATTTGCATCTAGATGAAATTGGCAGGATGTATTTTCTGTTACAGGATTTTAGCTGTGTAACTCATCTTTTCATTTCACATTAAATGAGTGAAGAGTAAAGAAGTAATTGTTGTTGCACTGAAGACTGGAGTCTTAATTTTTTAAGTTTGTGGCTCTTTGAGTAATCCACAGTTGATCCATATTTACTTCTTACCCAGAACTAACAAAGGCAATTAGTGTAGATCCATATCACCCAGCTCTTTCTATGAAATGTCTGAGCAGGATCTACACAGTTTGATTCAGATTCTTTAACCATATGTGAAGGCACTTTGAGGTAGCTGTAAGAAAAAGACATCATTTGTATTATGGGAGTGAATGGTCTATTAGGCCAGCTGATTACAACCATTTCCTCTCTTGATGGCACAGCACTTTGATAAATCTCTCAATCACAATGACAGGCCTGACCTGGTAGTGTTTATAGATATTTACCTGTCACTCATTTACTTTCATAAGTATACTCCAGTGTATCTGAGATCACCTGAGGAATGGTTAAAACATATACCTTGAAAACCTGCTTTTTAGACTTTTTTCTTTGCCAAATATTTGTATTAAACAAATTTATTTGTTTCAAAAGATATCCAACAATAATATAAAAAAATATTTTCTTCATATTAATAACATGTATTTCTTTTTATCTCTTTAAATTGTACATAATTTTTGACATTTCTTGATAGTATAGAAAGTATAGAAAGATATTAAATATCTTTTAATGGCATCTTAGTGCATATACTATTCAGATCGTCATGACCAAAAAACAAAATCTCCGCAGGTAAAGTATGAAAGTAAGACACTGATTACAAAAAGTGTCTCACTATTTGGTTCCTTAAGACTCAATCCAGCAGCTGCAGAATATTAACTTTGTTACAAGCAAAAGGTGATTTGACTACTGAGCAATGTGAAGAATGTAGCAGGTTTGTCCATATGAAATCTGTATGCTTTACTAAAAGACCTCATTTGTTTTCTGAAAGCTAAAAATAGTATTGCCAAGCTGAATGGCCTAACTCTGACATGTGAATATTCTATGTGTTTCAGGTAAATATTTATATACAATTAGAAAGTGAGTAGAGAATTGGTCTCAGATACAGAAGGTCCTCTGTTCAATTAAGGGTTGACATTCCTCAATCAAAGTCTTAAAGATGGTATCTTGCAGTTTGGACCAATATATTTCTCTTTCAAACATCCACATAAATTATTGTGGCATGAAAAGATCCCGCGAAATACTGGTTATTGATGTCCTACAACTAAGTGAAAAGTGAAGCATAATGCTAAACTCATCCTTGCAAACATGTTTTTCCTATCTGAGCCATGATGCACCATTAGCTGAGACCCACGTGACCAATTTTAAGATCATATTATAGCTTTATCTGGGTAATTCAGTGTGATGGTATATCTGTTTTTAGCAGAAATCCTCATTGTGATTATTTATACATTTGGAAAGAATAGAAATTAAGAACAATTTTTTCATGAGGAGTGAGACATTTTCACTTGTATCTGATATAGGCAAACTGAGCTCTGAGCCTCAGCAGTGTTTCTGGTATAGAGCTCTGAGCCTCGACAGGGTTTCTGATATAGAGCTCAGAGCCTCCGCAGTGTTTCTGATATAGAGCTCTAAGCCTCGACAGTGTTTCTGATATAGAGCTCTGAGCCTCGACAGGGTTTCTGATATAGAACTCTGAACCTCGACATTGTTTATGATATAGAGTTCTGAGCCTCAGCAGTGTTTCTGGAATAGAGCTCTGAGCCTTAGCAGTGTTTCTGATATAGAGCTCAGAGCCTCCACAGTGTTTCTGATATAGAGCTCTAAGCCTCGACAGTGTTTCTGATATAGAGCTCTGAGCCTCGACAGGGTTTCTGATATAGAACTCTGAGCCTCGACATTGTTTATGATATAGAGTTCTGAGCCTCAGCAGTGTTTCTGGAATAGAGCTCTGAGCCTTAGCAGTGTTTCTGATATAGAGCTCTGAGCCTTAACAGTGTTTCTGGTGTAGAGCTCTGAACCTCAGCAGTTTTTCTGATATTGACCTCAGAGCCTTTGCAGTGTTTCTGATATAGAGCTCTGAGCCTCGACAGTGTTTCTGATATAGAGCTCTGAGCCTCGACAGAATTTCTGGTATAGAGCTCTGAGCCTCGACAGTGTTTCTGATAAAGAGTTCTGAGCCTCAGCAGTGTTTCTGGAATAGAGCTCTGAGCCTTAGCAGTGTTTCTGATATAGAGCTCTGAGCCTCAGCAGTGTTTCTGATATAGAGCTCTGAGCCTCAGCAGTGTTTCTGATATAGAGCTCTGAGCCTCAGCAGTGTTTCTGATATAGACCTCTGAGCCTCAGCAGTGTTTCTGATATAGAGCTCTGAGCCTCAGCAATGTTTCTGATATAGAGCTCTGAGCCTCAGCAGTGTTTCTGGTATAGAGCTCTGAGCCTCAGCAGTGTTTCTGGTATAGACCTCTGAGCCTCAGTAGTGTTTCTGATATAGAGCTCTGAGCCTCAGCAGTGTTTCTGATATAGAGCTCTGAGCCTCAGCAGTGTTTCTGATATAGAGCTCTGAGCCTCCGCAGTGTTTCTGATATAGAGCTCTGAGCCTCCGCAGTGTTTCTGATATAGAGCTCTGAGCCTCAGCAGTGTTTCTGATATAGACCTATGAGCCTACGCAGTGTTTCTGATATAGAGCTCTGAGCCTTGGCAGTGTTTCTGATATAGAGCTCTGAGCCTCAGCAGTGTTTCTGGTATAGAGCTCTGAGCCTCAGCAGTGTTTCTGATATAGAGCTCTGAGCCTCCTCAGTGTTTCTGATATAGAACTATGAGCCTCCGCAGTGTTTCTGATATAGAACTATGAGCCTCCGCAGTGTTTCTGATATAGAACTATGAGCCTCCGCAGTGTTTCTGATATAGAACTATGAGCCTCCGCAGTGTTTCTGATATAGAACTATGAGCCTCCGCAGTGTTTCGGATATAGAGCTCTGAGCCTCAGCAGTGTTTCTGATATAGAACTATGAGCCTCCGCAGTGTTTCTGATAAAGAATGTTAGTTCTTTGTTCTGACTTAAACTTTAATTATCTCTTAAATCTTAAAATATTTTCTGAGATATGAGATAAAGGCTTAAATTTCATTTATAAAACTATTTTTTTTAAGGAAATTTCTTTGGATTTTTACAATTTTAAGAACATTTTTTTGTTTAAGTAAGAAAAATAACTAAGATTCTTTATGTTTATGACCCCTAGTCGTTCCGTCTCTTTAAGTGCAATGATTTGAAGCCTGCTAAATTTGCCCTTGTTTTCCTGTCTAGAAGTCCTCATTGTCTTAATGACCATTGACTTTGTTCTGTTTTTATGAACTGAGACGTAAAGTGTTTTGTTTAGATCATACAATGTTTCTAGTACAAACAGACTGTTTTACTTGTCATGTATCACAGCCTAGTATATGAACAGACATGCTATAGGTGAAAATATCTGTACTTCATTAAAAAAAAATATTTTTTTATTATATTATAGTTGTTGGATTACTTTTTTCCTTTTTGACAGACAGTGTGTTTTAGAAAACATATTCAAACATTAAGGATTTAGCCATGTTAAACTCTCCCAGTGAAAGGGGCGGGGGGGGGGGGGGGGAATAAAAAATTGAAGAGTATATCTTGACTGTTTGGTTCTTTTGGAAGTGACTATAATTTTTAACATCCCTGAGGTTTTCCAAATAAAAATGGTAAATAAATTATATATAGCAATCAGGGGACTTATTTTCCCTTTAAGTTCAAAGTCTATTAAATTTTAAATACTGTCTAAATGCTGACAAAAGTAATATATCAGCGAAATAGAATTTCATGCAGGAACTAAAGCAACAGATAATGATTGTGTGTATATATATATATGGAAAATTTTATAATATTGCTTTGAAATCAATAACTGAATACAATTAACAAAAAGCATTTGACTAAAAAAGATCGTAACATTGAAACAAATTTGAATGGCATTGAACACCGTAAAGTTTGTAAGATCTATGATGGAATTGTTTGCCGGAAGAGGTTGATTGCATATTGGGACACATCTATGTTCCAATGTTTGTTAGAGAAATTTAGGCCAAATATGACATTAACACCTCTGTAATATTTCTTTAGAGATTTGTTTTTCATGAGTCTACAATGTTTATTGTTTCCCTATGTTATATTTATTGTCATTATAGTGTCGTTTAACTATAATAAATGGAGGAAAACTTCAGATAAAGTAATAAACTGACTTTTTATTGGTCCTTGGAATAGCTTTTAGAATAAAAATCACAAATCTTAAAGCTATTCTAACTCTCATGAAACAATGGTAATGGGACAAACAAATTGAACACAAAAATACATGCTGTAGAAGACAAAACAGTAATAATCGATCTCTTTCTTGGTCCTGACTTGAATCCAGATAAACTGGAAATTGCTGGTTTGACACCATTTTCATTAATGTATGTAAGGATTGCGCTAGTTTAGTGTGTAATAAAATAAAATTTTGAAACACAAGAGCCTTTGGCTGTTTAGAAGGTCCCAATTTAGCTATTGTTTGAGGACAGGCAGTGGAGATTTTGCTCAATATCAAACTTTGACTTCTTAATGTGTACTCATATAAAATCTTTAACAACTTACTGTTGATACCCTAATCAGGTTACGCGTGTATAACCTATTGTATATATAAACAGAAGACAAGCAGTTACTGTTTATTGTGACTTTTATTTTATTTCTTTTCTCTTGCTTTAGCCTTGTACAATCCACCATGCTACTGGCATTTACCATTGCCATGATGGTGGGTGGGGTATGCAGCTTGAACTTTACTCACCATGACAACCAGAAGATGGAGGACTACCTCAACAGTATCCATAATGCATTCCCCTCAATCACTCATCTCTACAAGATAGGAAGATCTTTCAAGGGTAGATGGTGCTGGTTGGGATGGGAAGGGATGGTTATGGAGATGGTGTTGGTGGTGGTTGTGGTGGTGATGGTTAGGGAGATGGTGATGGTGATAGTTGTGATGATGATGGTGTTGGTGGTGATGATGATTGCTGTGGTGATTATGGTGATAATGGTGATGGTATTGGAATTAATGATTTTAATGGTGTTGATGATGATGGTGATAATGTGGGTGTCATAGTAGTGTTGTTTTTACTGGTGATGATAATGATGGTAGTGGAAATGATTTTCACAGTGGTGGTAATGATGATGATAAAGACTGCATTTGAGATAATGTTGGTGATGGTAGAAATAATGATTATAACGGTGATGATTATGAGGGTGGTAGTGATGATGTTGGTGTGATTGTGGTGATAATATGGGTGATAGTGAAAATAATGATTACAATTGTGGTGATAATGTGGGTGCAGTGGTAGTGTCGTTGTTACTGTTATACTTATAGTGATGGAAATGATAATGATGGTGGTGATATTATAGATGGTAATTATTATTTTAGTGGTGATAACAGTGATAATCATGGTGATGGTTGTCACACTAAAAGTGTAATTCAGCTTTGTCTATTATGCCTTGGCAAGGACAGTTATAATTTATTGTTGTATAATAATATTTCAGAGATAGAGTTGTGGGTAATTGCCATCGGTGACCGACCAAGGGAACATGTACCACTGCGACCTCATGTCAAATTGATTGGCAACATGCATGGGAATGAGGTAAACATTTTAATTGTTGGTAAACCAAGTGTACAAGAGCTTTGCAGATACAAGACAAGTGCTTAATTTTTTTTTTAGCATTTTCATTATTTGGGAGAGGATTTGGGGGCATACCTTAAATTATGCTACTATAAAAGGCTCAAAGTTTTACGATTTTTATTTCTTATTTTTCTTTTTAACATTTTTTTTACTGACCTAAAGTTATGAAATGTAAATAAATGTTCTGTGATGTTTTGGTATGTTTCAGGTTGTCAGTAGTGACGTTCTGTGATGTTTATATATATTCCAGGTTGTCAGTTGTGACGTTCTGTGATGTTTTTGTATGTTTCAGGTTGTCAGTTGTGAGGTTCTGTGTTGTTTTGGTATGTTCCAGGTTGTCAGTCGTGATGTTCTGTGATATTTTGGTATGTTTCAGGTTGTCAGTCGTGAGGTTCTGTGATGTTTTGGTATGTTCCAGGTTGTCAGTCGTGAGGTTCTGTGGTGTTTTGGTTTGTTTCAGGTTGTCAGTCGTGAGGTTCTGTGATGTTTATATATATTCCAGGTTGTCAGTCGTGAGGTTCTGTGATGTTTGGATATGTTTCAGGTTGTCAGTAGTGAGGTTCTGTGATGTTTGGATATGTTTCAGGTTGTCAGTCATGAGGTTCTGTGATGTTTTGGTATGTTCCAGGTTGTCAATTGTGAGGTTCTGTGATGTTTTGGTATGTTTCAGGTTGTCAGTCGTGAGGTTCTGTGATGTCTTGGTATGTTTCAGGTTGTTAGTTGTGAGGTTCTGTGATGTTTTGGTATGTTCCAGGTTGTCAGTCGTGAGGTTCTGTGATGTTTTGGTATGTTCCAGGTTGTCAGTCGTAAGGTTCTGTGATGTTTTGGTATGTTCCAGGTTATCAGTCGTAAGGTTCTGTGATGTTTTGGTATGTTCCAGGTTGTCAGTAGTGAGGTTCTGTGATGTTTGGATATGTTCCAGGTTGTCAGTCATGAGATTCTGTGATGTTTTTGTATGTTTCAGGTTGTCAGTAGTGAGGTTCTGTGATGTTTGGATATGTTTCAGGTAGTCAGTCGTGAGGTTCTGTGATGTTTTGGTATGTTTTAGGTTGTCAGTCGTGAGATTCTGTGATGTCTGAATATGTTTCAGGTTGTCAGCCATGACATTCTGTGATGTTTGGATATGTTTTAGGTTGTCATTCATGACATTCTGTGATGTTTCAGGTTTTCATGAGATTCTGTGATGTTTGTATATGTTTCAGGTTGCCAGTCTTGAGGTTTTAGAATGTTTTTTTATGTTTCAGGATGTCAGTCGTGAGGTTCTGTGATGTTTGTATGTTTTGAGTTGTCAGTTGTGAGGTTCTGTGATGTTTTTGTATGTTTCAGGATGTCAGTCATGAAGTTCTGCGATGTTTGGATATGTTTCAGGTTGTAAGTCGTGAGATTCTGTGATGTTTTGTATGTTCCAGGTTGTCAGTCGTGAGGTTCTGTGATGTTTTGGTTTGTTTCAGGTTGTCAGTCGTGAGATTCTGTGATATTTTGGTATGTTTCAGGTTGTCAGTTGTGAGGTTCTGTGATGTTTTGTCATGTTTCAGGTTGTCAGTCGTGAGGTTCTGTGATGTTTTGGTTTGTTTCAGGTTGTCAGTCGTGAGGTTCTGTGATGTTTTGGTTTGTTTCAGGTTGTCAGTCGTGAGGTTCTGTGATGTTTTGGTATGTTTCAGGTTGTCAGTCGTGAGGTTCTGTGATGTTTTGTTATGTTTCAGGTTGTCAGTCGTGAGGTTCTGTGATGTTTTGGTATGTTCCAGGTTGTCAGTCGTGAGGTTCTGTAATGTTTTTGTATGTTCCAGGTTGTCAGTTGTGACATTCTGTGATGTTTTGGTATGTTCCAGGTTGTCAGTTGTGACATTCTGTGATATTTTGGTATGTTTCGGGTTGTCAGTTGTGAGGTTCTGTGATGTTTTATTATGTTTCAGGTTGTCAGTCGTGAGGTTCTGTGATGTTTTGGTATGTTTCAGGTTGTCAGTCGTGAGGTTCTGTGATGTTTTGGTATGTTTCAGGTTGTCAGTCGTGAGGTTCTGTGATGTTTCGATATGTTTCAGGTTGTCAGTCAAGAGGTTCTGTGATGTTTTTGTATGTTTCAGAATGTCATTCGTGAGGTTCTGTGATGTTTGGTATGTTTTGAGTTGTCAGTTGTGAGGTTATGTGATGTTTTTGTATGTTTCAGGATGTTAGTCATGAAGTTCTGTGATGTTTGGTTATGTTTCAGGTTGTCAGTTGTGAGGTTCTGTGATGTTTGGATATGTTTCAGTTTGTCAGTTGTGAGGTTCTGTGATGTTTGGATATGTTTCAGGTTGTCAGTTGTGAGGTTCTGTGATGTTTGGATATGTTTCAGGTTGTCAGTTGTGAGGTTCTGTGATGTTTGGATATGTTTCAGGTTGTCAGTTGTGAGGTTCTGTGATGTTTTGGTATGTTTCAGGTTGTCAGTCGTGAGGTTCTGTGATGTTTCGATATGTTTCAGGTTGTCAGTTGTGAGGTTCTGTGATGTTTTGGTATGTTTCAGGTTGTCAGTTGTGAGGTTCTGTAATGTTTGGATATGTTTCAGGTTGTCAGTTGTGAGGTTCTGTGATGTTTGGTATGTTTCAGGTTGTCAGTTGTGAGGTTCTGTGATGTTTGGTATGTTTTAGGTTGTCAGTCATGAGGTTCAGTGATGTTTTGTTATGTTTCAGGTTGTCAGTAGTGAGGTTGTGTGATGTTTTTGTATGTTTAAGGTTGTCAGTCTAGAGGTTCTGTGATGTTTATATATATTTCAGGTTGTCAGTTGTTAGGTTCTTTGATGTTTTGGTATGTTTCAGGTTGTCAGTTGTTAGGTTCTGTGATGTTTTGGTATGTTTCAGGTTGTCAGTTGTGAGGTTCTGTGATGTTTGGATATGTTTCAGGTTGACAGTAGTGAGGTTCTGTGATGTTTTTGTATGTTTCAGGTTGTCAGTCGTGAGGTTCTGTGATGTTTTGGTATGTTTCAGGTTGTCAGTTGTGAGGTTCTGTGATGTTTGGTATGTTTCAGGTTGTCAGTAGTGACGTTCTGTGATGTTTGGTATGTTTCAGGTTGTCAGTCGTGAGGTTCTGTGATGTTTTGGTATGTTTCAGGTTGTCAGTCGTGAGGTTCTGTGATGTTTTGGTATGTTCCAGGTTGTCAGTAGTGAGGTTCTGTGATGTTTTGGTATGTTTCAGGTTGTCAGTTGTGAGGTTCTGTGATGTTTGGATATGTTTCAGGTTGTCAGTTGTGAGATTCTGTGATGTTTTTGTATGTTTCAGGTTGTCAGTCATGAGGTTCTGTGATGTTTGAATATGTTTTAGGTTGTCAGTCGTGAGATTCTGTGATGTCTGGATATGTTTCAGGTTGTCAGCCATGACATTCTGTGATGTTTGGATATGTTTCAGGTTGTCATTCATGACATTCTGTGATGTTTCAGGTTGTCAGTGGTGAGGTTCTGTGGTGTTTGTATATGTTTCAGGTTGCCAGTCTTGAGGTTTTAGAATGTTTTTTTATGTTTCAGGATGTCATTCGTGAGATTCTGTGATGTTTGGTATGTTTTGAGTTGTCAGTTGTGAGGTTATGTGATGTTTTTGTATGTTTCAGGATGTTAGTCATGAAGTTCTGTGATGTTTGGATATGTTTCAGGTTGTCAGTTGTGAGGTTCTGTGATGTTTGTATATGTTTCAGGTTGTCAGTTGTGAGGTTCTGTGATGTTTGGATATGTTTCAGGTTGTCAGTTGTGAGGTTCTGTGATGTGATGTTTGGATATGTTTCAGGTTGTAAGTCGTGAGGTTCTGTGATGTTTGGATATGTTTCAGGTTGTAAGTCGTGAGGTTCTGTGATGTTTGGATATGTTTCAGGTTGTCAGTTGTGACGTTCTGTGATGTTTGTATATGTTTCAGGTTGTCAGTTGTGAGGTTCTGTGATGTTTGGATATGTTTCGGGTTGTCAGTAGTGACGTTCTGTAATGTTTGGATATGTTTCAGGTTGTCAGTTGTGAGGTTCTGTGATGTTTGGATATGTTTCAGGTTGTCAGTTGTGACGTTCTGTGATGTTTGAATATGTTTCAGGTTGTCAGTAGTGACGTTCTGTAATGTTTTGGTATGTTTAGGTTTTAAGTCATGAGGTTCTGTGATGTTTTGGTATGTTTCGGGTTGTCAGTCGTGAGGTTCTGTGATGTTTTGGTATGTTCCAGGTTGTCAGTCGTGAGGTTCTGTGATGTATTTGTATGTTTCGGGTTGTCAGTCGTGAGGTTCTGTGATGTTTTGGTATGTTTTAGGTTGTCAGTCATGAGGTTCTGTGATGTTTTGGTATATTCCAGGTTGTCAGTAATGACGTTCTGTGATGTTTTTGTATGTTTCAGGTTGTTAGTCGTGAGGTTCTGTGATGTTTTGGTATGTTTAAGGTTGTCAGTCGTGAGGTTCTGTGATGTTTTGGTATGTTCCAGGTTGTCAGTCGTGAGGTTCTGTGATGTTTTGGTATGTTTCAGGTTGTCAGTCGTGAGGTTCTGTTGCACCTGATTGACCATCTTGTGAACAATTATTCCACAGACAAACTGATACAAAAACACCTCAACACCACCCTCATTCATATCATGCCATCTATGAACCCAGATGGATACTCCAAATCCATTATTGGTGATTGTAATGGCATTATAGGCAGGTGAGTCCATAGACAGTTGGAACTAGATTAGAAGGCTGTCAGCCATTTGCCTGAAATAAAATATGACCCGTGATAATAATGTAGAAAGAGAGAGACATACAGGCAGAGGGAGAAAGAGAGACTAAAAGGAAGACTTAAAAGAGAGAATGAGCTTTTAAGGATGCAGCAACTTATATTTGTTTCATATTTGTTTCACGTTATATTATCAAAGTTTCTATATATTTAAAAAAAAATGGCAATCCATATGTACTGCAGTGGAATGATAGCAGAGGCAAATAAACCAATTCAGTAGAGTGAACACACTGCTGCAAAATGAAGCAGGACACTATACACCAGCAATGCCAAATTTCTTTTTAGCAACATGTAGCAACTTTCTCAGCCGGAGGGCTACCTCACCCATTATAGCTGAGGAGATTATTTTTATTTATATAAAACTATGAAATATCACTAAAAAGTGTGTTGATGAAAGAATGTAAGAAATGGGAATAATAAATCAACAAATGGACAAGCATTGCTGCATGTTTTCATATTAAAGTAAATAAAATTATATATTATATTAGAATATAAATACAATAAGGCCCATTGCTAATATTTATTAAAAATTTTACACACTGCCTGTATAGTATACTTATGTTACAGAACCACAACTAAGTACATAGACTTGAATCGTGACTTTCCTGACGTGTTTGTAAGCAACGGTACTCATTTCTTCAATATTCATGTCCCTGCTGAAGAAACTCGAGCTGTCATGAACTGGTTGCCGCAGTACAACTTTGTACTGTCGGCAAACCTACATGGAGGAACCAAGGTTGTCAATTACCCATTTGATAAATATGAACAAGACACCACAAGTAAGTGAAGTATGTAAAGTCATTTTATCTCCTCATGGAGGATCCAACTGATCAGTCGAAATAACAATTTTATGGAACATTTTTAAGGCAAAGCTGTAAATGTACATATAAAGAAATGGAAGTGATTAATTTAAGGTCTTTGGGTTATTTTGGCATATTGTCAATCTAACTTCTCTTGATCCACATGATGCTGACTTAAAGCCAAAATGAATATCTAAATGCTTTCAAATATATGCATACTGAGTGACTCTATAGTTCTCATGATTTTGTGACATATCTGTTCAACTTTTGTCCTGCTTAGGCAAGTGTCATACTAAGCCAAAATGACAAAATGACATCTTTTTCATTTGTAAAAGTAATCCTAACTTTGTATACTGTCAGACTCTGGTCCAGCTATCAGCCCTGATGATGATATGTTCCGTCATCTGGCCTTGAATTATTCGACCTCACATGAGGACATGTCGACAGATCAAGGGACGTCCTGTGGGGATTACTTCCCTTTAGGGATCACCAATGGAGCAGAATGGTATCCAATTACAGGTGAGACCATGCAGGTGTATGAGAAAAATAATTGTGATACAAGTGTAACACAAAAGGGTGATATTATCATTGAACAATATAAGATTCTTCTTAAAAGTGAACTTTTTTTTTTTTTTACAAATTGAAAACCTGGACCAAATACCACCTAATGTTAGGCAACGTGAGGTAGAGGCATATTAAGCAAAAGAGAAATAAAATGTTATTGTTTTTAGATATATTGCATTGACACAATTAATTATTATGGTCATTATAACTATGTCCATATATTATTGCTGTTGAAAGATGATAGATGAATGTCTGGGTAGAAGCACTAGTCAACTATACTGCAGATTAGCTGGAAGACCTTCTCATACAAAAAATTTCTTCCTGATGGGACTCTTAACCCTGCAGTGAGCGGCTGGGGAGTTACATTAGTTAAAAGTTGCCTTCAAAACGAGTGCACTTATTTGGCAGTTCCAACCCACAGCTATGGATGTTTTCTGAAAAAACTTGTAGCTTACACGACAGCTGTATGAATGTTCATTGTATAATCTGTTCGGTATTTCATGACTATTTGGGAAATCATCAACAAAGCCAAATAGTACTGTAAATAATGTGCATGAAATTACTGTTAATGAACATGTTTTGATCAATATATGTGAATCTATAAAGTATCATGGAATGGAATTTCAATACAATTAACCACCTTTTGCATTGTGCGACAAAAAAAAGTGATATTCTGTTCAAATCAAAATTTCAGGAGGCATGCAGGACTACAATTATATTGTTCATGGAGTCTTTGAAGTGTTAGTAGAAATGTCATGCTGCAAGTTCCCTCTTGCTTCAGAACTAGAAATGGAATGGAGGAAAAACAAGCCAGCACTCCTCAACTATATAGGCCAGGTACACAGAGGTAATAATGTTCATCAGTTAATATTATATACTCCATGAATTTGAAGCATTTTGATTGGTCGAGAGCTTCGCACGCGCAAGTCCGAAAAAAGTGATAACTACACTGGAAATTAGTATTGACCTTTGCTATTCTCACGATGTGTTAATTTGTCATGCACATTGTAAACAAACATGGCGAGAATGTTTCAGACCATGTCTTCGGACAATTTAAATGACCTTGATGGAAAATATTGAATTAAAACAGAAAAAATGAAATGTTAAAAATATGTTTGTGTTCTAGATGTATGTTGTTATTTAATAGGTCTTCATTTTGGTAACATACAGTGATACTACATAAAAATGATCATATGTTTAGGAGAGGTCAATATTATCATACCATTAGAATTCTTCTCATTTAAAGGGTATATATACTATAACAAATAAATACTAATCCTGGGGTCGATATGTAGTTTGGCGGACCTGGGTAGTTTGATATTGACCTCGGACCACAAAACTACATATTGGCCTCAACATTAGTATTTATTTGTATAATATACTATAGTTACAACCATAACATATTTTATTGGCAAACTGTTAATGTATTTATACAATACGTAAAGCCAAAATGCGAATATGTACATGCGTAAGTAGTGTAAGTAAGTTTTTATTACTGCCCAAACCCAACTTTATCTCATTCATCAATGACGGATGAACAACAAGCAAGCCAGCAAACAACAAAGATTTACTTTAAGAAGCCGACATCTGGAAGATGAGGTTAGATCTTGGTCATAAATTGGTCTTTCCAGACATTGTTCCTACAAACCTTTGGCCAGATAAAGTACTCTGGTCTTGGATTCCATGAGGAGTGATCATGGTTTAACTGTACCATGAGAGGAAAGAACAGAGGGAGCCTATAAAAGGAAGTTGTTGAGATACAAACCCTTTGTGATGCTTGCAGCCACCAAGGATGGAAAACTACAATCTTCCCTTTGGAAATTGGCTGCAAGGGATTCCCTGCACTGTCACAGTGGACAATGCTTGGAGCACTGGACATCAAGGACTGGACTAGAAAGGCTACAGTCAAGGCTCTTAGCAAGCTGCTGAAAGAGCATTCTGTTGGTTTTGGCTCAGACGCTATGTTGTGGAATGGAAGCCATCACAGACAAGCATTTAACAGCTGCCGCCCCACCATCTGGTGAATATACCGAGATAAGGGGCGAAACATTCAGGATAAGATGGGTACTTGGCTGATGATGTCTGTGATCAGCAGTCCTAGTACTGTATTTTGCAACGGTTATCTTGTACAGTATGCACAAGTACATAATATGTTTATTCTAAAAAGAATTACACAAAAAAGGCTTCCTAGAGGTTATATCTTTACAGGAAAGTGCCAGACTTAATCCTTCTGGAAGCTATATCTTTATTCATTAAAGTCGGCAACTTTATCCTGTCATAGGTTTATCTTTATTCAGTAACATCAGCAACTAAATCCTGCCAGAGGTTATATCTTTATTCATTGATCAGTCCATAGGTTTGTATCATTATTCAGTTACATCAGCAACTTAGTCAGTCCATAGGTTATATCGTTATTCAGTTACATCCGCAACTTAATCAGTCCATAGGTTTGTATCATTATTCAGTTACATCAGCAACTTAATCAGTCCATAGGTTATATCATTATTCAGTTACATCAGCAACTTAATCAGTCCATAGGTTATATCATTATTCAGTTACATCAGCAACTTAATCAGTCCATAGGTTATAGCGTTATTCAGTTACATCAGCAACTTAATCAGTCCATAGGTTATATCGTTATTCAGTTACATCAACAACTTAATCAGTCCATAGGTTATATCGTTATTCAGTAACATCAGCAACTTAATCAGTCCATAGGTTATATCGTTATTCAGTTACATCAGCAACTTAATCAGTCCAGAGGTTATATCGTTATACAGTAACATCAGCAACTTAATCAGTCCATAGGTTATATCGTTATTCAGTTACATCAGCAACTTAATCAGTCCAGAGGTTATATCGTTATACAGTAACATCAGCAACTTAATCAGTTCATAGGTTTTATCGTTATTCAGTTACATCAGCAACTTAAGGTTCTGGACCTGTAATGGTGACCTTCCACTATCCTTATAATGATAATGTTTCTTGAATCTATACTATAAAACACATCGTATGGTGAATTTTTAAGGAAATATACCGTTTGTAACTCAAGTTATGTGCATTTTTATAAAGTGACCCTTGATTTTCAAAAACACCGTAAATTGTGCTTGGACAAAAAATGAAAAAGTACTATTTTTTTTAAATTCTACTGTTCTATATTCAAATTTTAACCAATGTCCCTGTTACACAATCATGTCATGATAAATCAGAACAATAAGATTACACTTTGGACAAATACTTATAAAAATACAGACCTTTGCATACATGTACCCCCAAGCAAAAATCCGAGTTTTGTGTGTGTGTTTAAAAGTTTACTGTATCTATAAAAGCAAATATCTCAAGTTTGAAGCTAGTAAGACACATACAACTAGTTTTAAAATTTTCTGCAATATGAACTGCCCATAATATGAGATTTTAAAGGCATTTTACCGTTCCTAATAAAATTTATAAGAATTTGTAAATGTTACTATAATTAAACTGCAAGAGAATTTGTAGCGACAAATAACGTCAAAATGGTCAATGACAGATTATACTTCTTTATACAAAAAATCACCTACAGTTGGTATTGGAGATGGAAATATGTATGTAAAACTCTGCATTATCACATGAAAACCTTCTCTTTACTGATTTTGGCTGGCTTGAGGGAAATATTTGAAAATAACCACTTTACACGTTTTTCGTAAAAAAATTCTGACAGTTTAGGAATAACTGAGTCAAGCACTCTTTTGGTATTAGTGACACGTGGTTGTCCCTCACAGTTTTGACCCCTTTACATGACTTTGTTGTCGGTAAACCACTATTTTTACCAGGCGCGTTTCTGCCATTACGCACTTTACGCACGTGCGTAACTTTCGAAAAATCGAAAATCTGAAAGTACCAAAAAAACACTATGAAAGTCGATGCCTACACCGGGTTAGGAATGATATATCTTATTTCCGTAGTTTCTATGATATAAAATCTTATTACCACACCATTAAAGTTGAAAAGGTTTTAAAATGATTAAACTAACACACGTCAGGATTTTAGTCGTTCATATTTTTCCTCGCATGTCCGCATTTTACCTGTTATTCATTAGAAAAGAACCGAATATAACCAAAAGTATTACTACAAAGGTTATTTCTCTTGTAATTGTGCGTAACTTCAAAAACGGCACAGATACGCGCCTGATTTTTACAATATCGCCCTCGACGATCACGATGTTGAGCTCCCGGTTCCGCCATTTTGGAGAAATGGGTAACCCAATGACGTCATGGAAAATCCCTATCACGTGGTGAAAATTTACTAAAAATAGCAAGTACGAAACTTGACGACGAATGCTATTCAAATGAAACCGGATCATACCGAGTGCCGATGTTTAACGTAGTTAGTTACAGGTCCAGAACCTTAATCAGTACATAGGTTATATCGTTATTAAGTAACATCAGCAACTTAATCCTTCCAGAGGCAGGGTTCGACATTACAGCCCGACCGAATGACATTCACTAGTAGATCGTTGGTTCGGTCCAGCTAAGTCCAAGGCAAGCAAGGCCACCTGGTCGTATTCTAAATCAGCCAAAGTTTGCAGAGAATCCGCATATGAACAAATCAAAAGCCCTAAAAAATATTTATAATGGTCAGACTCTGCCAAATTATTGGCGCTTGTCAATACTGTTTCTTGGGTGTGCTATATTTAGCGGTATGTTTAGAAACAACCTTGACACGCGTTTACTCATTGGCTGGTGTTTTCCACCAATTGAAACCCCTGGGATAATTCTGTCCTCGGGACAATCATACCTCAGGTGTATCTGATACAATGATACTTGCTGAAATCATGATCATTTTGTTCGCCGGAAGTCGGAAGAAGAAAATGCCCAAAATTTATTTTGCACAAATCATAAACAATGCCATCGTTTGATAGCTGCATGTCTGCTGTGCTGGGTAAATTAAAATTGGTTGATTTAAATATTTAAGCCGACACAAATTGAAGTTTTATAGGCATCATACTGTAGTGAGATGTCATCCGAGTTGCCATCTTTGTTTTGACGTCTGTCACAAAAGTAGTCCCATTTAGGGAAATGGCCGAGGTGATCCGACTACCTACATACATCCGAGAGCGTTGCATCAACACACGGTCAAAATGACTTTAACGTAGTGATGTCACGCGCTATGTATGGAATGCATCCAAGAAGTGATTCGTGAATTATCCGAGGTGTTCTGATTGGCTTTTCCCTCCACGTACTTGTCAAATGTCCACTGTTGTAATACTTTTTGTTAAGCAGGATAAGAATGCTTATTTCTTGGTCTAACTTTTAATTTTGTAATTTTTAAAAAAAATTGCTATTAGTATTGATACTATTTAAATAAAAAATGCGAGGGATACAAGTTCATGCACGAATACCATCTGTAATGTTCGGATCCCAAGTAGTACAGACTATTATAAGGTTTGTTTATAACACACTATGCGCAGACAATACAAAAATGTCAAGCAGTTTATATAAGTTCGGGTTTTCGTGTGAAAAAAAAAATCGACAATACTAAACGAAAGGGCAATGATGCTTCAAAGAAGCTTTATGAAAAACAATAGCAGATAAGATCGTTTTGTCGAAAATGGAAAGAATAGACCATTTCAAACGTCCAGTGCGCATGCGCCGATTTATATCTCGCGCTACGAGACTTGACCCGTTTTCTTTCGATTGTCAAAACTGGGGGCTCTTGCGCAAAGGATTTCATCATTTGTGTTCGTACTTTCTTAGAAAACAAGTGTGTTTTTTTCGGTTTGCACATATTAGCGTCAATTAACGGCTGTTAACAACATTGTTCACGCACTTATAACATGGAGTCGCTATTACATCACTTTGATTTTAATTTCTTCAAGGTTGTAAAAAATAAATGCGGTGTTATTTCTTTCTGGCGCGGAGGGCTCTCTGGCTAACACTGCAACAACAAAGAAAATTCTGGGAAACAATCGACGGTCACTATCATTTGAAGTCGCCGAAAAGAAACATTTTTGTTTCAAATTGACCGACCCTAATTTCTCTAATACTGTGTAACATGATATCGATCGATAATTGTCTTCAAGCTGCCATTTAGAAGATAGAGAGGGTGTGAACGTTGGGTACTGTTGAGAGATTAAAAATGATAAGTACACGTGAACGGCGTGTGCTATGAAAAAATATGCAACGTTATTGACGATTTACCTTCGCGGCATAAATATAAGTTCTAAAAGAGTGAGAGTGGAGGGGGGAAACTTTACTATGTAGTAATATTTCAGACTGCGCATGTTTTTACTTATATAAATATCCTTACAAACTTCTTTAGTCCATTGAATGATCATAAGCATTTTTATAAAGGAATTATTTATATTTAAGGTATGGATTAACTACAAAAGAATAGGCGAGCTATTGAAATAATACCTTTGCAATAAATACGAGATGAAAATATACATTAGATTGTGTTCCTTGAAATCCCAACATCCACGTTTCCTCTTCCTTAAAGAAAAAATAGTGGGGTTGGGAATGAGTGCACCATTGTGGGTACTGCTAAATATAGCGTTAGGTCCTTTTATGAGCCAAAAAAGATATTGTAGACCTTAGTGTTTTGTCCTTTTTGTTGTCCTCGCGTAAGTCAATGCATATTGGTCTGTAAATGGTGAAGGTCATAAACCACACGACTGCCATATGGTGACAGTTTCAAACACAGCTGCATAGCGGATGCATGTGTTAATTCTTGCGAAGGGGAAAAGACGCCAAAACACGGTCACAATTCCTGTCCACTAGACAAACAAGGTGTCATAAAACTGCCAATTAGCTTAATTAGTTGGGGTGTCCGCTCATGTCATAAAATTAGGGATTCAATTAGAGTAGAACTTTATGATGGTATGAAAGGGACCCACGCCCATAGAGAAACATACCCGGTAATATGAATTTACAAAACGATATTTTAAATTAATACATTTCTATCTTTAAATGGGTACAAAAATTAAGTACCCGGTAGGGCCCACTTTACACCACATTTTGGCATAGAACATTCAAGCCATGAATGGGAATATAAGACGTAGCCAGGCGTGTAGACCCTCATTCAAATAATTGCAAATCAAGTAAAGTCAAAATTTGTATGCAGATTTTGAATCGCAGTCCACGAATTCCTATTAATCATTTATACGTAATAGCGCATTATGTGACCGATGCATTAAGAAATATGGATTTTGACACCATTGTCCAAATTTACATCATTGTTCATTATAAGATATATAACAACTAAGATTAGAAGCATAAGAAAATTTGCTTGACAAGGATCCATACCCCTGTAACTAAAGTAATGATGATGCAAATGACGGTGTTGCTGCTGCTGCTACTGCTGATAATGATGACGGTGATACCGATGCTGTTTATGATTATTATGTAAATGGTAAAAACGGTTACGGTGATGCCCATGACGATTACGATGTAGATCGTGATGGCGGTGATGCTGCTGCTGATGATGATGATTAAAGGTGATTATACAGGTAATATGGGATCATGATGATGATCATGTGTGGCCAGATAAATTTAATCGCGGTAATGATTATAATTTCTTTGATATTTAACATGTAAATGGACGTGATATAAGTTCGTTTTTATTACGGTTGTTTTATTTAACTTTCAATTGATGATTGTATACGTGCACTATTTGGCAACTTATTGTTATTCAGACGTTGAACTTTTGTCAATTTCATGATTTTCAGCACAGTATTACGTTCAATTAGATAATACAAAATCCGGAAGTGAAGAGCCCCCAGTTTTGCAAAACAGGTCGAGTCTCGCGAGATTTTCTCACAAAGCGTCTACTTGATCAGCGGAATAGGATTGGCTAGACGCTTGGTTTGAAATGGTCTATTTAGTTGGCTCATTTTGAAGAAGAGATCAATGTTATGTTTTGTAAGACATGCAGAGAGTATGAAGAGAGTGGACGATTTGTTGTCAGTACGAACAATGTCAGAATAATAAATATAAACTGGCATTCTGAATCTGAATCCTATAAGTCTCACTAACGAAAATATGATCTTAAGTACCGCTCACCACTCATTACTTTTGTTGCATCCCATACTGGGGAAATAAACAGGTTGACAATCAGTAATGTGAGACTAGCCTGTTCAGCTGTGTAAAAACTTTATTTGTGGAAGTGCATACAAGACAAATACCCTAATACAATACTAATACATGTAAATGTTCCACTTTTATTACTACAAGTTGACCTATGATAATCAATATTGTCATGCCAATTTTTCCAATTAACTTTTTCTTTTTTCAAAATATTTGTTTCGATACTATTTTTTATTGATTGTACTTCAGTAAATTATCAAACAATAATCATAAGAAATTTTCAGTCATCTATAGGTATCGTATTCAATATTTTAGTCAATTAGGTGTGGTCATACTTAACTTTCTAGTCATATAAGTACCAATGTATTATGCCTATTAGACTGGAAAATTAAGTTTACTTATACCTAACATTCTACATTAAGAAAAGTTTCACACTTATTTTCCAGTCAAAAAAGTCTCATACTTAGTTATATTGGTATGTTGAACTCATTGAACAGTTTGATTCAAGTAGGACTTGTATGTGTATTATGCATTTTACACTTTGGTCTAGTCCAGTTCAGGTCAGGTCTAGTAACTTTCCTAAGTTACTGGACCACTGGTCCAGCTCTCAAAACAGTTAACGTTGAACCCTGATCTTTATTCAGTAACATCAGTAACATCATCAACTTCATCCTTCCAGCATTTATATCTTTATTCATTAAAGGCAGCAACTTAATCCTTCCGGCATTTTTATCTTTATTCATTAAAGGCAGCAAATTAATCCTTCCAGCATTTATATCTTTATTCATTAAAGGCAGCAACTTAATCCTTCCAGCATTTTTATCTTTATTCATTAAAGGCAGCAAATTAATCCTTCCAGCATTTATATCTTTATTCATTAAAGGCAGCAACTTAATCCTTCCAGCATTTTTATCTTTATTCATTAAAGGTAGCAACTTAATCCTTCCGGCATTTATATCTTTATTCATTAAAGGCAGCAACTTAATCCTTCCGACGTTTGTATCTTTATTCATTAAAGGCAACAACTTAATCCTACCAGCGTTTATATCTTTATTAATTAAAGGCAGCAACTTAATTCTTCCAGCATTTATATCTTTATTCATTAAAAGCAGCAACTTAATCCTTCCAGCGTTTATATCTTTATTCATTAAAGGCAGCAACTTAATCCTTCCAGCGTTTATATCTTTATTCATGTAAGGCAGCAACTTAATCCTTCCGGCATTTATATCTTTATTCATTAAAGGCAGCAACTTAATCCTTCCATACTCATTAAAGGCAGCAAATTAATCATTCCAGCATTTATATCTTTATTCATTTAAGGCAGCAACTTAATCCTTTTGGCATTTATATCTTTATTCATTAAAGGCAGCAACTTAATCCTTCCATACTCATTAAAGGCAGCAAATTAATCCTTCCAGCATTTATATCTTTATTCATTAAAGGCAGCAACTTAATTCTTCCAGCGTTTATATCTTTATTCATTAAAGGCAGCAACTTAATCCTTCCAGCGTTTATATCTTTATTCATTAAAGGCAGCAACTTAATCCTTCCGGCATTTATATCTTTATTCATTAAAGGCAGCAACTTAATCCTTCCATACTCATTAAAGGCAACAAATTAATCCTGCCAGCGTTTATATCTTTATTCATTAAAGGCAGCAACTTAATTCTCCCAGCGTTTATATCTTTATTCATTAAAGGCAGCAACTTAATCCTTCCAGCGTTTATATCTTTATTCATTAAAGGCAGCAACTTAATCCTTCCAGCATTTATATCTTTATTCATTAAAGGCAGCAACTTAATCCTTCCGGCATTTATATCTTTATTCATTAAAGGCAGCAACTTAATCCTTCCATACTCATTAAAGGCAGCAAATTAATCCTTCCAGCGTTTATATCTTTATTCATTAAAGGCAGCAAATTAATCCTTCCAGCGTTTATATCTTTATTCATTAAAAGCAGCAACGTAATCCTTCCAGCATTTATATCTTTATTCATTTAAGGCAGCAACTTAATCCTTCCAGCATCTATATCTTTATTCATTAAAGGCAGCAACTTAATCCTTTTGGCATTTATATCTTTTATTCATTAAAGGCAGCAACTTAATCCTTCCATACTCATTAAAGGCAGCAAATTAATCCTTCCAGTGTTTATATCTTTATTCATTAAAGGCAGCAACTTAATCCTTCCATACTCATTAAAGGCAGCAAATTAATCCTTCCAGCATTTATATCTTTATTCATTAAAGGCAGCAAATTAATCCTTTTAGAGGTTATATTGTTATTCAGTGAGGTCACTGACTAAATCCTTCCAAAAGTTATTTCTTTACAGTAAAGCCACAAACACTATCCTTTCCAAGGATTTACCTTTACAAAGTAAAGTCCCTAACTTCATTCCTTTCAGAAGTTATATCCTAAGTGAGTAAATTCACTGACTTAATTCATCTGGTGGTTATATCTTAATTCAGTACTGTTACACACTTAATTCTTGGTGAGGTTATATCTTTATTTAGAACAGTAAACCACTTACCAGTAATTGTTCAACAACTTACATCTCCTCAGCACTCTGCAGTGTGGGTTTGAGTCCCAGTTAGAGCACCAGACTTCACTGTAAAAATCTGTCATCTCACCTTCAGTGCATCAATGATCCAACCCATTTATTAATGAAGGGCATTATTCACGAACAGTTGGCATCAGCCATCACAAAATGCCATAACTCCATTGTTGCGATATATCAATACAAAACCTATGTTACAGGTTTTTATTTTATTGCTAGGTGTTAAAGGAGTGATCAAAGATGAGGATGGGGAACCAGTGGAAGGTCTGAAGCTGTCGATAATGGGTCGGGAGAAGGTGCCTTTCTGGACCAAAAAATATGGAGAATATTTCCGGCTGCTCATGCCAGGGCTGTATACACTACAGGTGGGTAGAAATTATATGACAGATACACACAATGTCGGGCTGTACATATTACAGGTGGGTAGAAATTATATGACAGATACACACAATGTAGGATTGTACATATTACAGGTGGGTGGAAATTATATGACAGACACAATGTAGGGCTGTACATATTACAGGTGGGTAGAAATTATATGACAGATACACACAATGTAGGGCTGTACACACCACAGGTGGGTAGAAATTATGAGAGACACAGTGTAGGGCTGTAAACACTACAGATGGGTAGAAATTATGTGAGACACAATGTAGGGCTGTACACACTACAGATGGGTAGAAATTATGAGAGACACAATGCAGGGCTGTACACACTACAGGTGGGTAGAAATTATGTGAGAGACACAATGCAGGGCTGTACACACTACAGATGGGTAGAAATTATGACAGACACAATGTAGGGCTGTACACACTACAGGTGGGTAGAAATTATGAGAGACACAATGTAGGGCTGTACACATTACAGGTGGGTAGAAATTATGTGAGAAACACAGTGTAGGGTTGTACGCACTACAGGTGGGTAGAAATTATGTGAGAGACAATGCAGGGCTGTACACACTACAGGTGGGTAGAAATTATGTGAGAGACAATGCAGGGCTGTACACACTACAGGTGGGTAGAAATTATGTGAGAGATAAACACAATGTAGGGCTGTACACACTACAGGTGGGTAGAAATTATGTGAGAGATAAACACAATGTAGGGCTGTACACACTACAGGTGGGTAGAAATTATGTGAGAGACACAGTGTAGGGCTGTACACACTACAGGTGGGTAGAAATTATGTGAGAGATACACACAATGTAGGGCTGTACACACTACAGGTGGGTAGAAATTATGAGAGACACAATGTAGGGCTGTACACACTACAGGTGGGTAGAAATTATGTGAGAGATAAACACAATGTAGGGCTGTACACACTACAGGTGGGTAGAAATTATGTGAGAGACACAATGTAGGGCTGTACACACTACAGGTCAGTAGAAATTATGTGAGAGACACACACAATGTAGGGCTGTACACACTACAGGTGGGTAGAAACTATGTGAGAGACACAGTGTAGGGCTGTACACACTACAGGTGGGTAGAAATTATGTGAGAGACACAGTGTAGGGCTGTTCACATTACAGGTGGGTAGAAATTATGTGAGAGATACACACAGTGTAGGGTTGTACACACTACAGGTGGGTAGAAATTATGTGAGAGACACAGTGTAGGGCTGTACACATTACAGGTGGGTAGAAATTATGTGAGAGGGACACAATGTAGGGCTGTACACATTACAGATGGGTAGAAATTAGGTGAGAGAGACACACAATGTAGGGCTGTACACATTACAGGTCAGTAGAAATTAGGTGAGAGATACACACAATGTAGGGCTGTACACATTACAGGTGGGTAGAAATTATGTGAGAGACACAGTGTAGGACTGTACACACTACAGGTGGGTAGAAATTATGTGAGAGGCAAGGGCTCACTTACCATCCCTTTTCATGAATGCATTTAATAAACGTTTGTATTTTATGACAGCTCATATCAGATCCCCTATCTATTTGATAATTGCCAAATAACCATGATAGACCATTATTTGTATGGCTAAAATGTCAACTTTCGCTTGTGTTTCAGGTTTATCACCAGGTCAGTGATAAGATACAAACTTCTAAAGTTTTCTTTGTGTATAAAGACTCGGTAACGGTGCTAAACATCACCTTCATAAACAGTACCCTGTCACAGGAATCAACAAAACCTGCCAATACTGCAGTCAAGTGGAGTAATCTACCTAACTTTTTATTTCTCATATGCAGTTGTACATTGGTTTTATTCATAGTATTGTAAGATAGCATTACAAAGGGCATTCCAACAATTATTTTTGAAAAATCAAAAGAGAAGATGGTTATTTTCTGGAGGACATCAGAGAGAGACTTTATAGAAAGGATTCTTGACAAACTCCCTAGAATCTGTAAATGACACTTAAAACTGCTACAGTTGTATTTTAATTGGATACAGATTAATCACGAATGGAATGTTGTTAATTAAAGTGATGTTTTGAATTAATGTAAACCTTGTTGTTACTCTTTATGAAAATGGATGTTGTTGAACAAAATTTGTCAATGTCAAAATATTCTAAAAGGAAAAAGGTTTGTTTCAATTAAGAAATTTTATGTATTTCAGTGTTATTTTATTATGTCAATAAACATATACACATATCTTTAATATGATATATTCGTATTTTTTGTTTTAATAAAAAAAACGTTTATTGAAAAGGATGTTTTTTATGTTGATGTTCTAATTTTTTGCTTAACTTTTATGAATTTTACATAATCATCAGTCTGTTTTTTAATAATTCAGTATAAAAATCATGATGCTAAGATATTTAAGGTTATAAAAAGATAATAAAATGAATATATTTTGTTTTTGTTGTTATTGTAGTTTATCACAAATCATAAGGTGATCATATTGCAATGATTGACAACATATAACTTTTGATTTGTTTTTTTTAAAGTATTGATGATTTCTAAAATACATATTTAAATACTACGTGTTGTGTGCTTAATAGGTTAATAATCATAACTTATGTGCATGATTTGCAGCAATTCTTAATACAGAATACAATAGAGTATACAATGGTTAACTTAGTTAAAAAGTATGGCAGGAATAGTTAAAAACTTTTAAATACATTTAAAGGTCTTAAGACACCAAACTGCTTTGTTTTTCAATTTAAACATATTTAAATCACTTAAAATGATGATCCATTTAAGAAAAAAAAAATGTTCTAAGTATATTAAACCTTGTTTTTTTTTAAACTCTGCATTTTCAGTGAAGCACTCTGCAATTTCCATCTCCAGCTTTCATGATTTTCTTTATGATCTCGGAATCATCCATATACAGATTCCGACCAGTGACCAAGAGCATGGTAAATAATATAATGCCATTTACTCTAAATGATCAAATCTGTTGTTTTTCAACAACTTTTTACTCAATAATCTTAAATATGGTTCAGTGTTGTCACAATTGTGTTGATGAAGGCAATGTGCAGATGTAACAATACCAAAGCAAAATGAACTTTAAACAAAATGATGTCAAATAAGTCACTTGGTAGCAAAACTGTACACTGACAGCTTTTCAAGTTATCAATACTTCGACAAAATTCAACAAATAAAGATTCTATACTTTGTAGCTGCAGTGAAAAGGTAAGCATTTCCCGGTGTTTTTCCGGAGACAATTTCTTAACATTTCTTATAAAGAAAACAGAATTTTGAGCGTAGTTTAAAGCAGCAAACTTGTAAAAAAATACAAATAAAGTCATGCTGCCTTTATAAAATTGAATACTTATTTAAAGACATTTAATAATTTACTGTGAAATTTTAAATGTAATTTGATACTTACATTGTTTAATATTGTATCATTGGTTTTGTGCTTTTTTAAAAAACATTTTTTTTTTGTATACTTGCAAAATAGACCCATCTTACTTAATATAGTCAATATACTGATTTAGCATATTTTATATCAATCAAATAGGCTGTCTGACTTAAAAGAATAACCTATATGTTCATAAATTGGTTGGTTTTTATGTAATTTTTAAGTATGTAATTTAGTTTCTTGTTGTTATTTTGACAGTAAAAATACTCAGAAGTGTTTTGTTGCATTCTTGTTTTTAATTATTATTCCAATGCTATGCAGGAAATGTTGCATTATTGTATGTTACTTTTGATTATAAAAAGGGTGATCATGTTAGTAATAAATGCATCTCCTTCTACAGGGAAATCATATGTTCTTTTGAAGATATATATACTTTGTCCATAGTGTTTAAATATTTGGCAAATATGTTCCGACAATAAAGAAGTTGCAGCAAATAATAATGATGTCATGAAAACATCATGGATTCAGTCGCACCTTCCTATGTGGTCATATACTTAAGCACAAAAGAAACATCTCATATATATTCTGCTATCAGTTTTCTCATTGTATAAATTAGGTATGTACAACGGTCCACATGGTCAATAACTAAGCTAATGTAATCACAAACACTAAATCTGGTTTGCTGGCTGTCCATGCACGGGTTCCTCGTGCTCAAGCCTCAATTTGGGATTGTGCTAGTCACTTTAGTTTGAAAGATTGGTGGAACATGTTCCATTTATGATATACAGACTGGTGCAAGCACTACTTGATGTTGGAGTCTCTCAAAATTATGTTACAAATCTTACAAATCTGTTTATCATTAGCCGATCCACTATTGTTTGTCTTCTAAGGTGTTGTCATAACACAGGAACAGTCCTGGACAGGCCACGTTCTGAAGCCTCACGAATAACCACCCATCGTCAAGACATTTACACATGTGAACGTAATTTACTTAACTGGTTCTTATCAGCTCAGTCTACAACAACCAATATTGTTGAAACCCATGGAAGATCTATCTATCAAATGACAATATCTAGATGTCTGCATGCTTTGCAGATTTGATGTTATCATCTATACTGCGGTCCCATTCTATTAGAACATCACTGAACAGCTCAGCGTCAATGGGCAGAAATTCAAATCTGGCAGCATGACTAGCATCATCTACATAGATGGCAGTGTGCGAGTGTACAGACAAAATGGTGAACGTCAACACCATCAAGGTGCAGTGTTCTTACATAAGGCAGTTCTTTAGTGCTCAAGTATAGTAAGTTTGATTGCATTTTTATGTCTCTTTAACCATATGACATAGATAAGATAACATCAGATTTATTTTAGGTTGGCAAAATAGCAGCAAAATAATATTATTCAATATTGCTGACCCATTGACTGTCATAGAACTAAACTACATTTTGACTGCAACCCGCGTAACACTGCCAGTTTCTCTGGAAAACTTGTTCCTGAAAAGAAAGAAAATGTGTTTCTCACTATTTCTGTACTGATCATTGTCAGATTAGGCCATTTGTAGCAGGCTAATAATACTTATTTCAGGCAAAATGGATCCAGACTAAATTGTACCCACAATTCTTTGGTTAACACGTACCCGACTTGAATAGGTAAATAAGAAAAGGTCCTATCAAAATTTGCACAGATATTTAAATTTTATCTACCAGCAGACAAAGGCAAACAAGGTAGATGCAAATGTGACAAAAACACAGAGACGAGACATAACACACATAAAGAAAAACCATCAGTTACCGCCTTGGAACGGTCAGTCGGCAAAAGGGCCAACTGGGGTGCTTAAACCTGGTTTGTGGAACGCTCCAACCTCGCACTTCCTGAAGGTTTTTCTAGCAAACAAACAGTGTAAATAACAACATCCCGTCAAAGTGAAACAACTAACAGTAAGCACCTGCATCGGGAGTTAAAACAAATACAATGAACTTATATACATACATTACAACTAGCAACAAAATAAACTATAAACATATAACGTTCGCATTCCCGTCGTCCAGGAAACTAAGTTTCTTGGAGTCATTTTTGACAGGAAACTGACTTTTCTTCCACATATTAATAACATCAAATGTCTCAAGGCTTTTAACTTGCTTAAATGTGTATCCCATGCAGACTGTGGAGCCGATAGGTAAACATTGTTACTTCTGTACCGTTCCCTAATTCGGTCTAAATTAGATTACGGGAGCATAGTCTATGGTTCTGCCAGGAGGTCCTATCTCCAGATGCTGGACGTCGTTCACAACCAGGGACTTCGTCTAGCTCTGGGAGCGTTCAGGACCTCACCAGTGCAGAGCTTTTACGTTGAAGCAAATGGACCATCATTATTCTTGCGTCGCGAGAAACTTTCTTTGCAGTATATAATTAAACTCGTGTCTAACCCCGATAACCCAACGTTTAATTGTGTTTTCAACCCTTAACATGAAGAGCTTTATGATCGATCACCTAAAGCCACCAGACCTCTTGGTTTAAGGCTTAAAGATAGCATAAGCACATCAGGTATAAAACTCGATAACATTTCTGAAAACCCGACAATTGAACATCCACCATGGCAACTCCGTTCCCCTGATGTGAATTTAGAACTCTGTAAAAATAAAAAGTCCAACACAGATCCCTTAATTTTACGATCTGAATTTCTCGAACTACGTGACAAGTATTCTGATCACCTTCATATTTATACTGATTGTTCAAAGACGGACACTCACGTTGGCTGTGCTTCCGTAAGTAATAGCCACTGCATTAAACAAAGACTTCCTAACAACTCGTCTATCTTCACCGCTTAAATCCAGGCTATAAATCTAAGCCTTCGTTTCATTTCAGAACATTCCGGTGAAAAAATATGTTATATTTTCAGACTCATTATCTGTATTGCAGAGCATAAATTCACGGAATTATTCAAATCCACTTGTTGGCACTGTTCTTGTCAAACTTCAAAGTTTATATGATACTAACGAAATCTCCTTCAGTTGGCTCCCTAGTCATGTAGGCATCCGAGGAAACGAAGATGCAGACAAGGGTGCAAAATCTGCCTCAGCACTCAGTGAGACAGATCTTTGCATCCCACACACTGATTTTAAACCACTTATTAACCGACATATTTTAACCAAGTGGCAAACAAGTTGGGACAGTATTGTTTGTAACAAATTACACGTAATTGAACCTAACGTCGGTGCCAATGTCTCTGTTTGCAGAGAAAGTCGACGGAAGACGTAGCTCTTACCCGCTGTCGCATTGGACATACTAGATGAACTCATCCATACCTTTTAAAAAGAGAAGTTCAACCTGTATGTTGTTCCTTGCCAGGAACCACTGACAGTCAACCATATTTTATTACAGTGTATCGACACAGACCACATACGGTCGAAGTATTTTAATGTCAATAACATGTACGAACTATTTAGGACAGTGTCGGATTCTAACCTTGTTTGCTTCTTGAACGAGATTAGTATTCTTGATAAGTTATAAATTTTTAAACTGTTTATTTACCAACCGTTATACTTTTTAAACCGTTTTATATGTTGACCTGTTTTTAATTATTATTTATTTTTTTAACCTGATAGTTTATATATTTTTCTATATTTTGCTCTATTCACATTTAACTTTGTATTTGGCGCCGTATTATCTGTAAAGTGTCGGTATGCCGTAAAACCCAAATAAATAAACTAGTGAGGACTGTTCTTACCGCCTGCCATCACTGAAAATACAAACCAACATATGTGATGTATTATCAATTTAATAATCATTTATATATATTTTAAAATATTACTTTATTTTTACTGTTTGTTAAATGTATGATGCATGTTTTTCAACTGACAAATGCAATGTATATATTTTTATTTCATAGGCTGTATAATTTTGTGTATTTGGCTTTTTAAAGTTTAATAAATATGTTGTATTTATACATTCATTTATTGCATCGTCTCGACTACCATAATCTCCCATCTCCTCTTCAGGCTCTCTCATCTCCAAAATGCCATTGCTGCAGCCATGGCACCACATGGGCATATCAGTGGCATTTCTGGTCATGGCTCTGTACTACTTCAGAGTAATTCCAGTAATATAAATAACAAGTGGACCATGATGGCCCAAATATCGCTAATCTGAGTGCCATAGGCTAAAGCCCTGGTGGCCATGTTCTTTTTTGACAGGTCAAAACTCTTTGACTCTTTGAACAATCTAGATACAAGGCCACCAACGGAATACGTTTACCAAATAATCAAGGCTCTAGCTCCTTCTGACAGAAGATTTCCTAATCTTTCCTATATAGATTATAGTCATGTACAAAATGGCCACGCCCCTAGTGCCCATGTTTTTTTTTTACTTGTCAAAACTCTTTAAACAAACTTGACACTGAGCCTTCCAAGGAACATGTGTACCTAATATCAAGGCTCTATCTCCTGAAGATTCTAACAAGAATATGTTCTAACATTTCCTATAGCCATATGGAAAACGGCAGCGCCTCTGGCGGCAATGTTTTTTTGACGGATCAGAATTCTTTTAGCAAAAGAATAACTTTCCGGTATTGCAGAACTTGTGTTGCCTTTGATCACAAACTTTGCACTGGATAGCATGTTGCCGGGTTCTTACGCACAGTTCATCGAAATGGTAACGTCAGCATTTTTAGCACTTTGATTGTGGGAGACAAACCGGAAGTCCAAAACCTTGCGAATTTCCAAGATGTCGACCATGTGGGAAGAAGTTGCTGTTGCAGAGAAGGAAAACCGACGAGAACTCGTTCTCCAGGGCTCTGCTATTAGTCAGAGAATTGACAAAAATGGTCTTGACGACAATATATTTAAACTTGTAAATTTAAATTTTCTAGAAATATCTAGGACTACGCTGTCAATCATCCAACCTGCTGTCGGTGAGCTTGTCAATCTTACATCACTAGTGTTGTGCAATAATCAACTTATTGAGGCACCCGAGGAAATCTCAAAGCTGTCAAAGCTTAAACTCCTTGATTTATCAAATAACAAGATTAAATCCATCCCAGAAGAGATCTGTTCACTAACTGAACTTGACACTTTCAATGTTAACATGAACCAAGTTGAAGAGTTGCCATCTATTCGAGACCTGAAAAGTCTGCATATTCTTAAGATTTCCCACAACAAACTCACCTCACTGCCTGATGGAATATTTTCAGAAAATTTGATTCATTTGAGCTCAATTGATGCTAGTGAAAATCAAATTGAAGAACTGTCATCAGACGTTGAAGATTTGCCTCACTTAGTGACACTTGATATGTCAGGAAATTGTCTTACACAAGCACCCCCACAACTCTGTATGTGTCCCAAACTGAAGGAGCTCCACCTGAAAGGAAACAAGTTCAAAGACAGGCGTTTTGGGAAAATGGTTGAGCAAGAATGTTCTTTCAAATCATTGATTGACTATCTCAACAATATTTTAAAAAAAGAGAACCAGAAATCGGGAAAAGGGAAAGAAAAAGAGTCAAAGAAAAAAAAGAAGAAAGGCAAGAAAGCTGCAGAGGAAGAGGAGGAAGAGCTTGTTAAGAACCTGATATCTGTGCTGCGGTTCCCCGGCGAGACCACTGGCGTGGTGATACAGGCTGACCCAGGCGTTCAGAATGTCCGTCCATACATTGTCTGCTGTATTGTACGCTCCCTGGACCTGAAGTCTAAATTCAAATCATTCATTAGTCTTCAGGTAAGTTAAGTGGTTGTATTTTCATAATTTATATTTACTTAAGGGATTAATAATGGCAGTTGGCATTCAAAAAAACAAATTAAAAAATTAATCTTATGACCTGGTTACCATTCCAGCCTACCGGCCACAATAGCTCAATTGGTAGAGCGTCACCTTGCAGATTGGGAGGTTGCAGGTTCAAAACCCGACCAGGTCAAACCAAAGACTTTAAAGTTGGTAGTAGTGGCTTCCTTCCTAACACTGATGCTAAGGGGACAGCATTACGCCCGACTCGCCAGTTTCAGTATAATGGACCGGCCGGGTTCAGTCCCTGGGCACCTCATAAGTGCCCCTTTGCTATAATGATAGAAATGTCGTTTCTCAGTATCGGCAAAATGCCGGCAAATCCCATCCCAGTCCAGTCTTAAAAGTGCCTAATTGTATGTAAAAAAAATAATTCACATTTTTGAGCCAAATTTCATGTTATTTGTCAGTCTCCAGAAAGGGAAAAGCACAATTTAACATCATAATATATTTATTACAAACTGTTGTATGGCCATTGCTTCTTAAATAGGTACAAACAATAAAATATTAAGAGGATAAATTGATGCATATGTTGTACTTGCTTTACATTTGAGCATTTTTTACCATGCTACTGCGTTTATCAACCCACAGACGAAGCTGCATGACGGTGTCTGCCAGAAGAGACAGGCAGGAACCATTGCAACACACGACCTGAAAAGTGTCAAAATGCCGTTGAGGTACACAGTTCGACCACCACAGGAGCTCATGGTACATTTACTTACTACTGTTACTCATTTCATAATTCCATAGTATATTTATTGGTCTTGTGTTACTTCCCTTGAAACACATTCAGTAATGCTGCACCTCTGAAACGAATTTTCAAAAGACAAATTTGACATCAATATTTGTAAATTAATATTTTTGACCTTATCTGTTAGTACAAATTGACCAGGCTTAAACAAATACCTGTAAAGTAGATCTAGATCGAGCTGCTCTCTGGCTGCTCACTGGCAGCTGTCTGATATATGAAGTTCTTAAAATATATATATTTTAATAGTTCATTTATTTTTGCATTGATATATTAATCAGTTTCCATGCACTAAATTTATGTATGTATTTATCTCCTAACAGATAGTGCCTTTATTCAAAATGAAGGAAGTCTCTGGGGAGAAGTTGTTTGAGGACTTGCGGAAAGAGGCAGAGGAAATCAGGAAGGAAAAGAAACGCAATACTTTCTCAGGCATTCATAAGTATGTCTGGTGAAATGTACATTGTCTTTCTTATATAAAAAAATAAACTGTAATGTCTTACAACTTTGTTTTGTGAAATGAAGAAGTCACAAACAGTTGAATCTCAAATGACTTGACTTGTTAGATTCACTAGCATACCTCATGCTAACTACAAAGTTTTCTCACTACTAAACTTGTGCCTTATGGACTAAGGGAAAATAATTGATTTGTATTTCCTCTTCATATTTCCTGGTGCATCAGGTAATTAAGGTAGTATAATTAACATTGTGCATGTCTATTGCAAGACTATATCACGTTATGTCTGATGTCAGAAGCTCTTGCCTATGTAGAGTTACCCACGAAGCTAACTTACTCAAGATTTTAAACCAAGTGGGTCTGATCACTGAGAAAGAAGTCCTTGAAGTAATTTGATTTAAACTGTGGGTCACTTGCTAGTTATTTCATGGATGTTTTAACATTTTTCTTCAGTTGTTTGACATTTGTATTCTACCTTCATTTGTCCTACACCTTAGGTACCTGGATCTACTGCAGGACAAGCCCAAGTATCCTTGTCTGCAGGATAAAGATGGTGGGGTGATTTCCTTTCCTCCAATAACCAACAGTGACAAGACAAAGGTTATTTTCATTTCCAAAGTATTTTTTGTATTTGTAGAACATGACATCAATTGCCTTTAAATATATGCCTTTGTTACTCATTTGAATCAGATATATCATTCATTGATAGCAGAGAATGTTATATATTAATTGTATAAACAGTAAATTGTTAAATCATGCCTTATTGATAAAATTCAGTACAAATATAGTTGAACGTGTGTTGTTGTTTTTTGTTTATTCAGATCTCAAAGGATACTACAGACATACTGGTCGAAGTGACAAGCTCCACCAGTCTTGATGTGTGCAAACAGATCATGGATGAACTTCTTTACAAGATGCTGGAGGCAGGCCTGGGCTCGGTCAGGGAAGCTAACTCCACAGATGGGGCTGCAGGTGGAAGCGATTCCGACAGCGATGACGGAGGGGTCACATTCAAGTCTGCATCTGGGGCAGGAGGGGCCAGTAAGCTAGTGGTAGAGCAGGTGAAAGTGATAGATTTTGAAAATGTGCTGAAGGTGCTCTATCCATCACGTACTGATCTGGCCAACAGCGCGATTGAGGTGATCCGGAACTTTGATTAAGGTTGCTGCAGTGTAGATGGCAGTTTTGTTTTTTTTGTCATGGTTACATGGTGCAATTTTGATTTTTTTTTAAGTTCTGGACTAGATATATATTTTGATGCCATGGTTTAGACTTTCAGATATGTGTTTATGTACTTTATTATGTAGGAGTGTCCTTGAGGTGTGATAAACATTAGGGCTGCAACAGTTCAGCAAGTGTTTGATGTGACTTGATTTTTTTCTCTTCAGTTCAATTAATTTTTCAATTCAATTTTTACCTCTAAGGGTTTTATGTGTTTAAGAGATTCCAAATTTTGTTAAAAACAAGTCATTATATGTAAGTCTTTATTGCAATAACAATTTTACAACCAATAAGCAACAAGAGACATAATTTCAGGAACAAGAACTAGTAAAAGTTGGTAACTAATTGTTTGAACCCTGCTTTTAGTAAACAAATTGTGTGTAGTGGCTGCTAATGGTATAATAACAAGGTCAGAAGGAACAAACATCACTTTAAAATATGCCTGATGAAACATGCTTTTACTGGAGATCATCTGGTATCTTCATGTTCTTTTTCAAGAACACAAGCATGTCAGTGAAAGGCTAATCTCTGTGCTTAACGTTGTCTCCGGACTGGGTCAGTGATGATGGGAACTCGTGACAACACCAGCGATGGACATTGTAATTGTCTCGTATTTCTCATATTGAAGTTCTGGCTTCATTTCAAACAACTTTTCTCCTGGTTCTTGTACCGGGTTTGCTTCTTTTAATGACTTTGTGTTGTTTTTGCCACCAAGCACATTAACGTCATTGTGGCGATTCAAATGTTGAATTTAGTTAGTTGGTCATTGAACATTACTGAGAATAACCTCCTAACAAAACTTGCAAGTATCTTTATCAGAGTTTGTTGTACTCCGAAGAAAACAATGTATGGTCATACTTTTGAGTGTGCTTTCCTCTGAGGAAAGAGTAATTTCTTTTGCCTAGGGTTCAATTATTGGAAGTTTATCTGCCATTTTGATAAAAAAATTATGTGTTTAACTTACACTTGAGCTGATTGGATAAACTTGGCTTATGATGGTGTGGTCTAGCTATGCTCTAGCCAATCAAAAATGAAAATGCGCTTTTTATCAAAAGCACTTAACTGGATACCTGGGGTTTTCCTTGTACTAATTCGCATGGCTATAAAGCTGCCCTTCATGGCCAAATTGAACCAAAAATGGTCCACTGAGTATTGAAAATCAAATTGGCACTGCTGTGACTGAATACTGATGAATCATATCATTGCTGCCCTAGTATACATACAAGTATTTTTGATAGTATGCAGTCCAATAGGAGATTTATTCAATAATGCATAGGTGGACAGAATCCCTCCCATGAATTTTCCAAGGTGGACACAAGCATTCAGTCTTGTAGTTCTACACAGTCATACTGGGTTACTTTGTTTTATTATGATTCATAAATTGGGGGAGGGAGTGATTATGTCCAGTCCCCATGAAATTAGATTCATGGGTTAAATATGCATATTTATTGCATTAATAACATCTGATATATTAGAAGTTCATAATTAGAAATAATGATTCATATATGATAAACTTTGAGGATTTTCTGGTTAAGCATTGTATTATACTTTTGTTATAAGAATTATGTAGAGTATTCTTGCAGCTCAAGAAGTATTATTTATTAATTGTAACCCCAATTTTAAAAAAAAACGTATTGTCAAATTACAGTAGACCTGTTAAGGAGGGGTGAGGGGGATTGTTGTTAGTTGATCAACATTGTGCACAAAATATGATCTACATAACTTATTTTTTAAATTAAAGAATTACTCTATAAAAAAACAAAACAAACATATTTTCCTGTTGCTAAAATAACTAAGTATGCAACATTACAATTGGATACACTTACTAATTGAATACATTTATGTGTTTTTGTTGTTGTAAATTTTCAGTTAAATGATATAATATCTTTATATGTGTGTGAATATAACTTAAAAGTGCTGATTTAAAGTTGACATATTTATGAATGTATGATGGGTAAGAAAGATAAATGTTACTGAAATGTTGAGGAAAACATTGCAATGTATATTTCTTCAAGCAGGAAAGGACCATTTTTATATGTTTGTGAAATTAAAAAAATCAAGGCATTTATCTGTCTTTTTACACTTTTCCCTAAATATATATTAAACTACTATTTGGTAAGATAAGCATGGGTATGCATAAGTTGGGATCAGGGTTCGACGTTAACTTTTTGACAGCTGGACCAGTGGTCCAGTAACTGAGAAAACTTATTAGACCTGACCTAAACTGGACCAGACCAAAATGTAAAACGCATAATACACATGTCATACATGTCTTTTTCCTTGTCGGACGAAAAACCGAACCTTAAATACATTGCTCGACATTCTTGTGTCGTCTGCAGATAGTGTGTTATGAACAAACCTTATAATAGTCTGTTGTCGTAATACTTGGGATCATTACATTACAGATCGTATTCGTGCTTTTGTATCCCTCACATTTTTATTTAAATAGTATAAATAATAATAGGACAGTTCCGTAAACATTAGAAAATAAGAAGTTAGATGAAGAAATAAGCATTCGTATCTTGCTTAACAATAAGTAATACGACATTGGATATTTGACAGGTGCGTGGGAAAAAAGCCTCGTTCTGAAAACACCAGCCAATGAGTGAACGCATGTCAAGGATGTTACTAAGTATACCGCTAAACATAGAACAAGCGGGTTTCCCAAGACACTGTATCGACAAGCATCAATAGTTTGACCGAGTTTAACCATTATTATTTTTTTTTTTTAACTTTTGATTAATTCATAGGCGGATTTTCAGAGAACTTTGTCCAATTTAGAACACGACCAGTCGGTCCAGCTAGCCTAGGACTTAGCTAGACCAGACTGCCAATCTAGTGGGAATGCCCTTCGGTCGGGCCTTAATGTCAAACTCTGGGGGTTCAAACTTGCAGCACATCACTGTTCCTTTATGCCACATATAATATGACACTTCAAGATTTACTCACTCTATAAACTGGGAGAAAAATATAGACGCAGTAAATAAAACATTGAGTATTCTTTATTGAAATGATACGGAAAATGTGCATTGAAGTATTGTCTTGAGGGTCTTACATTTATCTCTGACACAATGTGAACTTTATTTTCTTTTTTAAGGGAGACTCCCTTCACTTACCTGGGTGGTGACTTGTTGGTTGGCTGCTCAATAAAACAAACAATATGAAACTTCAGAATTGAAATGATCAGACAGAATTACTGCCCTTATTGACAGCTCTTGCCATGAAGATTATATATTATAGCAAGATGTGTTGCGTACACAAATAGTTCAAATTAAATCTTCTGGCTCACTATATAATCACATTAATGCCTATTTACAGAAATAGTTAAATATATGACTTGTCTACTGTTTTTATTGGGTTACACAAATTTGTATTGAATGTTAAAAGTGACTACAAATAACCTTCAGCATTAGAGAACTTTCAATCAGGAAGTTGCATATTGCCTGGCTGCATTAGTCTGCAATTTGAAAGTCAGAGGTTATTAAAAATTAGCTCTTAATCATTACACCACTCACTGACTTCAGTATGGAATATATCATTGTTTTAAGATGATAAAAAAAACAAATCTATAATAATAAACACAAACTTGTGCTAAATCCAAGAACAAGCATGATTCAGAAATGAAGCTAGCTCATATCTTTAATACGAATTGTTAATAACTTTAAGAAAAAATTTAATTATTTAAATTCTAACTAAAAGCACAAGAAATTGAGATCTATGCAATAATGAAAAACGACCCCTCCAATACACAGAACTAAAACCCTTAAATATGCAAACTTAAATTTTCACAAAATGGGTGCACAGAAAAATAAAAAAAGGTTACAATGAACAAGTCATTTTCAGGCAGTGTAAAAATACTCTACAAGCTCTGTACATTGCAAAAAAAAGTATATAGAGAACAAAATATATACTTTAATTCTTCATAAACTTTTATATTTCATAAGTTTTGGGTTGTTCTTTTTTTACGAAAATAAAGATTTTATCTTGTTAAGACTATTTCTGTTTTATTCGCCAGAATTAGTTTTGGATTTCATCATAATAAAGTAAGGATCATAATAAAGTAAGGGAAAAAACACACCGAAGTAAAAATGTGTTATCTTCTTCTCTGATTTGTTTGGACGTTTTATTGTTAAGGACAACTACACGGTTTTTAGTGTTGTAAAGGTAGGCAAGAAACTCAGCTAATTTGCATAAAAGTGCAAATAGATCATAACTGAAAAATTATCAAAATTTGAATCATAACATCATAAACTAATTACACTTAATTTACATGAATTGCTTCTTGCTTACGAAAACCTACAAATACTGGGCTATTTTTTTCTGAAAAACAGTTAAATCTTTAGACTATTTTAAAACTGAAAAGTGTTTTCCAAAAGTTTGTCACTTCCCAGTCAAAAATTTATGAATTCAATCTAGGAAATCCGTACACTATAAGCACTAGACATTTTTAAACTTGACCAGGTAACAAATTCTTTTATTAGATATCAATCTACTTAAGTGTCCAAACTAGAACAAATATTTTCTTAGATCAGGTCAGCCCTGTCACGAAAAGATAAAATGTACAGGAATGTAGAATAATGACCCCACAATAATGAGGAGACATCACCATTTTCAAAAACTAACATTTCAATAATAACATTAATGTTTTGTTGTTTTTTTCAAAAATACATGGGAGTGACCAATTTTGATCATTATAGCGACGTCCTGCCATACTGCTGGAGGAAGATCGCAGACAAATGTTTCGGTAGAACCACCGGTGCACTGACGGTCAGCTGGAAGACCTCTACAAGTTAATTCCCCTGCTGGATTGGGACTCAAACCCTTGCTGTTGAAAGCTAAGCAGCATCATTAACCAGGACTTGATAAGTCAGGAGTTAATCTGCAACTCTACCACTACGCCTGGTGCACTCCCATTGGAGTTGTATGATTAGGAGCTGCGGTAGTTGTTGAATCAGGAGCTGCACTCTTTGCTTCAAGGTATTAATCAGTCTACCCTGTTACCAATTCAGATGAGAGCAGATGACTCAGAATTACTTTGTTCAACCATAATGATGATAATGGACACAATAGTTTTCACAATACATTACCCTGACAGCAAGCGCAGGCATGATTTTAGTACAAATGTTATACAAGCGTTTTCTGATATTTTTTTCTCTTCATACCTCCCAAGTCTGCTCTCCTTTCATTACTTCAGTATTGTATATAAACAAAGTGATATTGTAAAAGCTATCAGAAGTAGATGAAAAAAGACATACAAACAACATAAACTGCCAGATGATAACATAGGAAATTTCACATAGTAACAATTTTAAAGTCATTTCCAACAACAATTTTATGACATAATATTACTCACAAATACAGTGTTGACAACAATATATACTGGTTATAAACAAAGTGATATCCATATAATGTTCATTCTCATCTGCCATTTTATATAATGCTTAAAAAAAATGGTTGTTGACTTAGATGGAGTTTAACTTAAAATGACACAAAGTTCATCTGTCTGTCATAAGACATTTAAGTTGCATAGTCCATTAACAGAATCAACATAAACTTTTGGATAAGGTATTTCCACAATTTTTAATGCTGTAATCAAAGATTTGGTTTACCATGGATATGTATCATGTACAATAAACATGTTCAACTGACTGAATATAAGCATAAATCCATTCTAATCAATCATACCTGTACATAAGATGTTACTATCAAAATCTGTAAGATTGATGGTCACCAAGCAAGTGGTCACCAAGCTTGTGGTTGCCAAGTAAGTGGTCACCAAGTAAGTGGTCGCCAAGCAAGTGGTCGCCAGCAAGTGGTTGCCAGGCATGTGTTGCCAAGCAAGTGGTCACCAGGAAGTGGTCGCCAAGCAACTGGTCGCCAAGCAAGTGGTCGCCAGCAGCATCCTTAAGTCTCTTACTGCTGACCAGGATTGAGAGATTTATTACATAATCAATGAATGATTATTTTGGCAGCATTTGACTAAGTTTCTATTATACTCTCATAACCGTTTTATTGTTATATTCAGAGTGAAACAATTGCAGTCACTGGCAACTTCCAGGAAGAGATTACACATTTGTTAAGTTTTTTTTAACACATCAGCCACTTAATTATTGTCATTGGCGATGTCCAGCAAATTTTTGGTGGAGGAAGACCCCAGACATATGTCTGGGTAAAACTTTTGGCGCACTACAAGTTAGCAAAAAACAAACAAACAAAAAAAACAGACACACACACAAACTCCCCACATAAAAGTTCTTGTCCCATTCAGGACTTAAACCCATGCTGTGAGGGGCTGAGGAGTTATGTCATGTCAGCGATTCTAATCTATCAGTGTTGGAAGACTGTCAGCAAGTCAAACCAAGTGACACACAGAGGTTAGCTAAAAGGTTTCCACAAAGGTTTTCACCCTGAATGGTAGTCAAACCTTTCCACTCAGGAACTGTGTAGTTAAGTCCAAAACTCCAACCACTCTGACATGGGGGAACCCCTTTAATAACATAACCCTTGTAATCACATGACACTGAGATACAAGGTCTTATAAAAAAAAACATAAACAAAATTAATACAAAGATACATTAAAAAAAGCACATACACTGGGAAAAGGAGACCTTTTGTGGGAACAGGTCATGTCATATACAAAACAGTCCAATCATATAGAGTGACACTAAACTAAGTATATACATCAGTTAAACAAGACCACAGTATTGAAATCAATTAAAAAAACTACACTCTTTGAAATAAAACAACAACAAAAAACATTAAAAGTCCATATGTGTAGGTTTTAAAACAAGACCTGCTTGTCTTGGGCATTACTCACAGTTGGGCTATTCAGTCTTACAACTAAAAATCACTTGTAATTATCTATGTAAGAATATGTGTTGGAAGCAGCCTCAGCAGCCAGTTTTGGCAAGGTAATATATTGGATTGTATATCCAATCCAACAGCTAACAGCTGTCAAGTTCTATAGTCAGATGCTCTCACTGGATCATGTGACTGCCACAAGAAATCGACTGGATTTGTTTATGAGCCGAATGAAGTTTCCTATCTTTGAGTATAATTGTCCACTGGTGCCATCATTTCACAATCATCTAAATGGTCACACTAAAAATTCTATTTAACAAAATACACCCTAATTTTCATTGAAGTAATTGCTCTCATGTTCAAATTGTCATTAGAACCATATTTCAAGTCACAATGAAGCTCAAAGTTTACAAACATCGGCTCATGCACCTTTCTGACCAGTGTCAGGTGAACAGTATTACCCTTACAGCTTCAACTGAACAGTGTAGCTACTGACTAGTGAGGCTGAACAACTTCCTTATTAATAACACCCATCTGAAGGATTGTTTTACAATGAATTCCAAGTTCTGTTATGTACGAATCTTGGAAGGCAAATTGCAAACACCAGTACTGTTATATTTAAGACAAGAAGTGATATGACATTCTTAATTTCTAAGACATGTCAATTAATGCAATAACATAGTAACATCATGCAAATACAGGGGTCATTTAAAAAAAAAAATCTTCCCGTTGAAGCATGAATGCGACATCCCCCATAATTTGTTTTGAAATGAAGTAACAAAAAATGACGTCAAGTTGTGATGTCATATTTTATATGCATGTGAGCAGGCAAGTTTGCACTACCTGTACGTTCTCAATGTCCAAAGATATTGACCAACTCTCACCTTTTTTTTTTTAAATGACCCTTATACTAAATATTTAATATTTGAAAAAAAAAAGATTGAAAAAGCAATAAACACACATCTAAGAATAAAAATATGAAACATTTTAAGCTTACCAAATATTTTTTTTTATTTGGGTAAAAAATAACATTTTTGTATTCACTCTACATAACAAAATCTATAAAAGATAACAGCCTAATGCCAGTTTGAGGATTTCTTGTTAACAAAATGTTTTTGATATGCAAACAACAACAAATGTTTACGCAATAATTAGTTATCACTTCTACTAACTGTGAACTCCTGTTAATTAATTCATTAGCAGAACTGATTACCTTTCTTCTTTAGGGTTATGTAACTAAACCTGTAACAGCACCAAATTACTTTGCAACTCAAGATTGTTTATTGCAACCATAAATGATAATTTTGCATAATTAGATTTGCATGCAATCAGCATTTAATTGCTTCTCAAACCTTAGCTGCAGAACACTGAAATTGAATTTGGACTCAAACCTGTTGGAAATCATAATTTCATTTTAACACCATTTTGTGAGAAATTAAAATCTCAATTTATCCCCTTTTTATATTAAAATTGTATTTTACCCCATACTGTGGTATATTAAAAGCTTATATTACTCACTCCATTCTGTTGTAAATCTTAATTTCATATCTTTAACTTCATTCTATCTAGAAACTAAATGTCATTTTAATCCCTTTTTCAGCATTTAGTTGAAAATCAAAAAATTGCAGAGCTTTCTCCATATTTCTAAATATTATCACTGCCAAAAATTGAAACTTAAAAACTTATAAAAAAAGCAAGACAAAATCAACAACAAAACTAACACTACATTAACTTCAAAACTGTTACAAATACTTCAAACTCAGGAACAATGGCTTAATTTTAAAACTCAAACACTCATAAACATAAAAGTGGGAAATGGTTTGATGCTTTACATTGCATTCAAGTAAATCATATTGTATTATCAAACATAGTGTACTTCATAAATTGCACCTACATACAATGTTAATGAAAGCAATGCTTAGGTGTTTTACCCTGTAAATAGGTTAAAGTTTTGCTTATCATGGACATATTTTAAAACTAATCTGTGGTTAAATGATTGAACAACTTATTGGAAAGCAGGCAAGTCTTCAGCTGCAACACAACCACCTCTTCTACATATAGCTTATTCATTGGATCCAAAGTTACAGTCACTAAATCTAATATTATGAACTACTATATTAAACTTAAAATACTTTCCATATGATCGCATTTTAACTAAAAGTATGTCCAAAATAAATGCCCCTGAGCGCTACCGAATGCAACCAAAGTACACTAAGTTCAAAATAAATTCCCAGTTATTTAAGTTATTTATTTTGTCAACACTGCATGCCTGTGACCTCAATCTAAATCCTGATTGCAAACCTGGTATAGAGTCACAGAAGGCAGCGACGTTCCATGCAGGATATCGCAAATATCTTGTAACAGTATATAATGCATAGTCAGTGGAACTCTTATTCTTATGTAATTTTCCTCTCTCCTTTCCTCTAGTTACTGAGTGATATTTCTGCATGGTGTCGTTCATTCATAAATATACATTTCATGTTTATTTGCATTACACAATGAACAAAATAACTGAATATATATCAAACAGATAACAATATTAATGTTAACTCTTAAAGCATGCATGGACACAATTTTACGCATCTAATCTCGTTCAACATACATAGTTGTTTCTGTACACACACTACTTTTCCCCAAGCATGAAGACTGGCTATGGGTAGACAGGATTATGCTGGGTCAATGCTTGGTGCTTCAGAAATTCGACTTATAACTATGGATGCTGTGGCAAGCAACACCGCCCAAAATACTATGTTTAGTGAATTTCAGTGAATATACAAATACAATTGTCTAAAGCATTAAAATGAAGCCCTGGGAATGTATCCATAGGACACACAACTGCTAATTTACAGGAAATAAAAAAATGCAGGAAACATGACATTAACTGGTTGTCAAGAACTATAAGGCATGTACTCACCAAATATTCTCAAGAGTTGCTTGCTCAAGTTACGGATTACAGCACACACTACACATGTTTCTTCAGGGTATCTAAACAAATAAACTTTGATCCTGTCTCACCTGAACCTTGCTCTTTGAGAAAATCCCAACTTAACTACACTAAATTACTTTATGTTGCTAGTATGAAGATGAAGTCTACAGGCATGACTCAGACTGTAGAAAGGTTGGTGGATACACACCTTTTCTGAGCTCTAATATATTTACCTGATCTTATTAATAAGTAACACTTATTAAAGTATCACCTATTGAAATTCTTAAGATTTCATTCCAAGTTTGTGCCCATTATGTCTTCTAGTCCACAAACTTAGATTTTTCCATTTTCTTTACTTAATTAAATTGAAAGTATGCTAACTCAAGAGACATTATGTTTAACCCAGAAAACAATTGTAAGTTTTTACTTAATAAATACATTCAATGGTATAGTCAGGTAAAATTAAATACATATGCGAAATTACAAAAAATGCAGTTTGATTCAAACCTGCTTTTTTATATGACCATGTAATAATCATATATGTTTCCCTTTTATATTAATGAAATCTGATTTTACTTAAGTGTAAAGCTTATATTTTTCTGTTTACAAGCAATTTAAACTTATGCCAACAATACAGAGATTCTTTGCAGGACAATACAGAGATTCTTTGCAGGACATCAATCAGTTCTTTTATCAAATCTTTCAATTAGGACAGGAGTAGCTTATCAAGATATAAACTACCCCGTGTGTATGTAGTGATACAAGTAAATCTATCATTCTTCCCCAAACCCTAAGTTATGGGCTCAGATATAAATTGTCATATTGTGACAATTCCAATGGTTACCCTTAATAAGGAGCTAAATCAAGAGATGAGATTTTTCATAACAATATAAAATAGTCCCAACCCAACCACGCCAGTACTCATCAACAATGGGATTATTGAACTGAGGATCAGTCCTTTCGGTTTGGGATACAAAATTCATCAAAATTATTTCATTTACTTTAACCTTTTCTTTGCATACACCATTTTACACCTTGAGGGACCAGAGCTGTGGTCATCGTAAGTGATGTCACTTACTTCATGTAAAATATACACAATTGGTAGATAATTTAGAACAATGAGGAAGTAACCAAAAAAAGAAATTCCTAAAAAATAAGACCATAAGACGATATATATATATATAATTTACAACAGTATAGTTTATAAAAGAAAGAATAAAATATCTGGCCTGTTGTAGGAATAAAGCCTCTATTTCTTAAAATAACCACACGTTGCAGGTAAAAATACACCCTCTCACAGTGAGATAATTCCAATCAATAATAGCAGTACAAGGTTTAAAGAAAAAATAATGGATTATGCATAAAAATTACACATATATCTGCAAGTCAAGCTTCATACAGAGATATCCCATAATCCCACAACACAACCTTACATAGTGGGTTGTCTGTGAGTTATACCGAGACCTTGAAAGACAACGAAGCTTATACTGGAGAAGGAAACCCAAGAAAGAGTGAGGAAAATTTCACTACGGCTTTGAAAGACAACCAAGCGTACACTGGGGTAGGAAACTCTGGAAAGAGTGAGTAAATGCCAGTGGATGCTTCATGGGGAGACCCAGGAAATCCTGGGAAGACAATTAAAGAAGACCTCCTAGCTTCAGGACTGCCACAGGCAGAGGTATACAATAGAAAGAGGGAGAAACACTCCATTGACAAATGTGTAACCCTGTACATTGGAAAGGACACATTAACAAGACGATGATGATATATAGACTATGCAAACGAGTTCCTATATAGCGGTTTCTTGGTGAAACTATCATGAAAATGAGTTTAAACATGAGGAATACTCCCCATTTATCTGGAGATCTGGAATCTTTAAGCATTGTACCCCATAATTCTCAACCATACCCTATATTTAGAACACAAGATACTTCTTCACAACAATATTGAAAACATTTTGTAAAATGAGCACCATCAATATAGGGTTTGAATGAAAAATACATGAAAACATGTGAACAGTTCAAACATAAACTAGTTATCTCCAAAATTTCGGCAGCTCTGATGTTCAGTTCACATCTACTCCTATATTTTTCACCAAAACCATACATATATTGGATATTTTGCAAATTAATAAAAAATAATAATAAAAAATTTCAATAATTAAATTTGCAAATTGATTAATGAAGGGTTTGGTTGAAAAATTAAGGATTTATAAAAAGTATGAGTTTAAACATTAGAAACACTCCCTGAAGGGAGATCTATTCCTCATTTTGCGTTGTCTCCCGTCCCATTCGGCACATGTCCATCAATCAATTCCCTTACACCTTTCCCATCCTCGCTGTTTGACATGAAGCGCTTTCTGGCAGCAGGATCTGGTTTCCCTTCCTCACTAGTTGAGAGGAAACGAGTACGGTTTGGAGACATAGGTGTGAGACCATCTTTGATGGAGAGTTCAAACATGGAGTACTGGGGATCATGGGTGACCTCACGTTCGATCTCCATAAAGTCAGGCAATGAAAGATCATTACCAGACTTTGCTGTGTATGTGGTCAGCAGGATTAACCCCTTGCATCTGTAAAGTAAGAGGAATGAAATGCAGTGTATGCGTTCAGGATGTAATCACATAAGTCATGCAACAAAACCTGTGACAAAAAATCACCAGCATTGTTGTGTTCATGAAACTCAACATATCTGGGTTTATATAACTAGGTTATTTCAATTAAATATGAGAAGAAAAAAAAATCATCGTAAAATGGCTTCAGCAGTAAAAATGAAAAAGCACGCAATCAATGATTTTGTCAGTGTAATAATAACTTAACATTTGTTGCAGTACAAGTGACTCTCTGACAAACTCTAACACTGAAATATATTGAATGAACACATGAAAGGTGGAAATTATGTGGACTGAAGGCATGCAGGTGTATGGTATATTGGATAGATTGAGGGCTAAGCTGTCATGACATTCTTCAGAACTTAAGACTAAAAACCTTGAATCGAAGACGATTGTCAACCTTATCGGCGGCTTAGTTCAATGTGAAAATTCTAGCCCAAAAGATGATTAAAAATGGTGTCTTAAGATAAAGCTTTCATGGGTGCAACTAAGTCTCTAGCGGTAAAACTTGGTGAGCTTGCGTACTTGTGATAAAGTTTTCAGTACTTTATTGATTAAATATGATCTAGTCTCAAGTCTGTTCAATCTGATGCTTGAGAATATTCTCATACTGATGGTCAAAGGTCTGGTAATCACTGATCAAGATAACACACCAAGCTTCTCAGCTTATTCCCATACCTGTCTGGACATGGGTCAAGGTACTCATCCATCTGGAAGTACTGGTTATTCCACAGGAAACATCGTCGACGTTTGTGGATTGTTACATGGTTGTCATCCCTTTGCATCAACAGGATCTAAATTACAAAAAATAGCCATCAACTTACATTTTTCTTTTCTTTTCCCGATTTCTTTTCGTGTTTGTGTGCACACAACTTAAAGTATTTAAATAGAAAAACAAACAAAATCTGCCAGGTTTAATGCATCAACTCAAATTTTAACAAATGAAACAGAAAGTTTTGTCTGAATTACACTGTACTCTGAATGTAATTAACCAGACTTTTCTCTCAGCTTAATTATATTACACCTGTATCCTAGGTATAAGATTCCTGAACATGTATATTATAGGTGTTAAGCATTACGTTTCTGGTGCAGTTCATTTTAAGAAGCCGTGTTTGCTGAGAATTAATCAAATATGATTGAACATTTTTTGCTCGGGTTAACGCTCGACAAACACAGAATATATAGTTTACCTTTGGGGACCATATAAAATAGATGGTATGTCACAGCTAAACCATGTCTATGTCCAAAAGCACTGAGCATTCCTGACTTCTGACATTTTAATCAAATAAACCTTTCACTCACACTATAGTCTTTAAAGTTGATGTTCATTCTCAACTCTACACTCTGTTTGTTGATCTCAGGTCGACGGATTGTGTGCGTGTATGTCCAGACACCTGCAAAATACAATCACAGGTACAACTACAGGATAAATCTTCAAGGTAATTTAAGACTTAAAAGAAATTGTTTGACTTGTTTTAAACATCAAGGGTAGATTCTCACAAACCTTGAATTACTTTATTAATGAGTTTAAAGGAATATACAAAAACAATCAGCTTCTAAAAAGTGCTAAGTTTCTCCCATCGCTCTAAAAGAAAGCACATTTTGGGGTATACTTGTTAAACTGCTTAAAGATGAAATACTGAATTCTAATTCTCAAATGGAAATTTAAAAAGAATTGATATAAGGACAAACAGCTAAAAACCAACCTAACTTTATGAAATGAATATGACGCTACTCAAGATTTAAGCATGAAAACAACTGGGAGTTATTGTACTAATGTCACCAACAAGACATGAACATTTTAGCAAAATAAGGACAGGACTTTTTTCTGTAGATGCATTTGAGGAATTTAAAAAAAAAATAATAAGATGAAGAATATATAGAATCAGTAGAGTGTCATCCGAGTGAAGTGGGCTGATCCTTATAATAAGATGAAGACAAAATAAATAGAATTAGTAGAGTCTCATCCGGGTGAAGTGAGATGACACGAAAAACTATATTCAGGAATTAAACATGCCAAACTGTACCAAATACAACATGACAACACAATGCAAGAAAGTTTTTGTTGTTGCTGTTTTTAATGTATTTCATTACAGGCTGCAATATTGTATATTTTTTACCATTTTGTCCTCGTTTTCTCAGTCTGGCCTGCATCTTTCGACTAGGTGTGACCAGATAATCATGAGTGACCTTGAAGTCTTGGTAGATCGGGAATTTCTGTAAAAAGAATTTGCTAATTGTATATTTTTAAAGTAATGAGTTAACTTGCAATGACTGACAAGTATGGTAAGCTTCGACAACTCAAACATGTTAACAATTTTGAGAGGGGTATAGGCAGTAACATGTTAATAATTTAACAAAAACAGAAAAGTATCAACAGTATGTTTTTGTCTGGTCTCATTTTTGGAAACATTGCACCAAAATGTAAGTGGTCATATGGGTGATGTGCAGCTATTGTTGGTGGAGTAAGACCATTGGCAAATGACTTGGTAAAACCCTCGCAGGTTGTTTCAGTTATCACCCAACCTTCAAAATGCATAGCGGTCTATGCTTCTGTGTATAAAACCAATACCTGACAACTATGAGTAAATTCTTTAGCTCAGTGGTGGCATTATTGGCTTCTCACTTTTGGCCAGGGCTAGAATCTCTTTAGATGCTAATTAATGTTTTAATAAATAAGAATTCTCAGATATTTCAAGCTGTGCTTTGTTATGGACTGTCAGTTGTAAGAAGACAGAATATTTTCTCATATGAAAGAGCTCACCCTGATCTAACATGACAGAAAAAAAATCTGTGTACTATGGCCAACACACAATGAGTATTAAGTCCCACATTTCCATGCTAGACTGCAGGCATTTTTTGTGTTGACTGCATATTATGTTATGTATAGTGCCTCATTGCTGATGCTTAATTAACACTAGGTAGGTTTGTTTTGTTTTTGAAATACAGTGCAGTGACCAGTTATGATGATTATAGCCCCTGATAAACTGGGTAGAACCACTGGTGCACTGCAAGTCAGCTGGAAGACCTTCCCACATTAAGTCTTTCACACTGAATAGGTCTAGAACCCACATTCTGAGACGCAAGTCAGAGGACTTACAAAGTAGCGACTCTAACACTAGCTGTAGTTTTATTTTGATAAAACAGTATTGCTGACAATCTATGTAAATAAAACAGTTTGATTTCTATAGTAACTGGTTACCTCATCAGAAGGTACCATCTTGACAAGGTACTTCCTCTTGATGGAGTTACGACTGAGACGGTCCCCAGCATCAATACCCAGTCTGTTACATACCATCTAAAGACAAATGAGAAACTTAGAGATTTATAGATAATATATAATATAATATTTATAGATAAATTCAATCTACAAATGGGGGAACAGAAATGCAGAAAATACACCTATGCTACAAATGGAAGCATAGGGATGTAGAACATACATTTAATCTACAAATGGAAGCATAGAGATGTAGAACATACATTTAATCTACAAATGGAAGCATAGAGATGTAGAACATACATTTAATCTACAAGTGGAAGCATAGAGATGTAGAACATACATTTAATCTACAAATGGAACATAGAGATGTAGAACATACATTTAATCTACAAGTGGAAGCATAGAGATGTAGAACATACATTTAATCTACAAATGGAAGCATAGAGATGTAGAACATACATTTAATCTACAAGTGGAAGCATAGAGATGTAGAACATACATTTAATCTACAAGTGGAAGCATAGAGATGTAGAACATACATTTAATCTACAAATGGAAGCATAGAGATGTAGAACATACATTTAATCTACAAATGGAAGCATAGAGATGTAGAACATACATTTAATCTACAAGTGGAAGCATAGAGATGTAGAACATACATTTAATCTACAAATGGAAGCATAGAGATGTAGAACATACACCTAACCTACAAGTGGAAGCATAGAGATGTAGAACATACATTTAATCTACAAATGGAAGCATAGAGATGTAGAACATACATTTAATCTACAAATGGAAGCATAGAGATGTAGAACATACACCTAACCTACAAGTGGAAGCATAGAGATGTAGAACATACATTTAATCTACAAATGGAAGCATAGAGATGTAGAACATACACCTAACCTACAAGTGGAAGCATAGAGATGTAGAACATACATTTAATCTACAAGTGGAAGCATAGAGATGTAGAACATACATTTAATCTACAAATGGAAGCATAGAGATGTAGAACATACATTTAATCTACAAATGGAAGCATAGGGATTTTGAACATACAGTGCTTGGCCACTTATATTTGTTAAAAGACATTAACGACATGCGCATTTTAGGGGAGGGCGTGTTTTTTCAAAATGCAAAATATCCAAACTTTTTAACAAAAATTATAACTGTTATTACCTTAATATTTCATCATATGACCCTTCAAGCGAATTAAGAACATCTGGGGATTGATTTGTAGAGGCTCTGGATATACGCTGCGGGTATGGACTGCCAAATAAACTCCAGGCAGTCAAAAAAGTTTGTCAGGTGTTTTTAAGTTGTGAGCACTAGCCTGCAGCTTTCTTTTTTAATACAGCCACACATTTTCAATGATGTTGAAGTCTGGCGACTGGGCTGGCCAACTTATTGTCATGTGAGAGGTGAACGGGGCATTTTCATCTTGAAATACACGGTCATTGGAAGGGAAATGTCTGGCTATGACTGGCCAAAGATGTTCTTCAAGAACCTGAATATATTTCTCAGCATTGATATTTCCGTCAACCTTCGCTATTGTACCGACACCATGAATACAAATTCATAACTTCGTAACTTTTACCAGGCACTGCTTGCGTCGTTTCACAAGGTCTCCAACCTTCTTCCTGTTTTCTCCAAACATAAACACGGTGATCCTGTCCAAGACAAACTTGACTTTCATCAGAAAAAAATAACATACCTCCTAAGGTTCTCTACAGTCCTCCATCTCTTACTCTGGCAAAATTCAAGCTGCTTCCTCCTGTTCCCCACCTTGATGACAACCTTTATCTTATAAACAACCTTTCGATAACCAGAAAACTTAAGTCTCCTTCTCACAGTCCTTGCACTCACTTTCACATCCCGTGTCTCATTAAATCTGGCTGTAATTTCCTTCAAAGGAGCCTTTCTGTCACTATTTACAAGCTGCCCTAATATGCGCGCACCTCGGCCGTCGATCAAACATTGCCGTGGTTTTCTTTTCAAATTTTCTGCGCACCAGTAGGATTAAAGTTTTTTACAATATAATCCACTGTAGATCTGCGAATATCCAATAGATCACTAATAGCACTGATCCATTTACCCTGCTGGTACATTTTTACAATGATCAATTTGGCTCTAAGAGTCAATTCACACCCCTTTCGATCCACGTTTAAGAAAATGTCACACGCGAGATTGTTAACAATTAGACGACTAAAATTTACATGTACATCGATTCCTGGTACTGTGATCTTTTTTTAGAGATCATGGCGTAACATTCAGTAAACTCAGTTTTCTCTTATTAGCTTTCAAATAGAGCACCTAACTTGAGTGTCACAATGACATAATGCAAATAAAGAATATAAGTGGCCACTTACTGTACATTTAATCTAAAAAATAATGACAAAATTACAAACAGAAAGAATATGTCAAGCACTGTGTAAGCATACAGTAAGTTTATAAAAGAAAAAAATAAGCCTTTTGTTTATCAAAGTGTTGCTTTGATTTTACAAAACATACATTACACCACCACAATTATGGAAATTATGGTTATATCTAGCAATTACTTGTGGTAAAAGACCCCAGACATGTCTCCACTGGTACATCAGGTCAGTGGAAAAACATTTCTCACATTGAAGTAGAATGAGACTAGATCAAGGAGCAAAGCAGTCCTAAACCAGTCTCTGTAGTGTTGTTTTTTGGAATACAAGTTTCACCATGGTTACAACTTCTTAATGACAGTTTTCATAGAAAGAGACAGCCCTAAGTCACCATGTGTAAAATCAGACACACAGCAAGGTAGGATGAAATCAAGAACATCATTCTAAGTTCATGTTTCAGTTCTCAGTCTTTAAATACATCATTACGAGGACAACTAAAGCTGACTGACAACACCCTTGTTTTCAAGGGCATATACACGGAGCAAAAGTAATATCAGCATATAGAATAATGAAACATAACTAAGCACAATGATACTTACATAAATCATCCTCACGATCTTGTCTTCAAAATCTGAACTGTTGTCTACAACATCATAGTAGGGATGTCCCACCCAAGCCTTATAACAAAAATAAAATAATGTAAAATGAGGGAACAGATTTCTGGCCTATTACAGCTACAGGAAGGTTTGAGACTTCTCTTAATCATACTTAAAAAGTCAGTGAAGAAACTATCATAGATTTTAGTTTACATTTCATAATCTCTAGGATATGTATTAAAGTTGGTATCAGTTTGTCTCTATATCAAATATACACAAACATATCTCATCACGTTGTTTGGCCATAATATCTGCATAAACTCATAGTAAAGGTGATCGTGAGTTTGAATACACATCATTATGTGAATCTTGTCAGATTTATTAATTTCGATGCATGAGAGCAGAATTTTTTCACACTGTCAGATACCAATATACAATGCTATTATATACATTTTAGTCCTTGAACTCTCTTCATATGGAATTAAGTTTTGTTATAATGTTTGTTTATGTTTATTGGGTTTATCGTCCCACCAACAGTATTTCAGTTATCTGGAGACGGTGTCCACTTGAAGCAGTTATAGTGCTGCCTTCACCGTGTATAGCATGCCGTGAACACCTGGCATGATACCACACCCAATCACATTATCCTGACACCGGGCCAACCAGTCGTGGAACTACCCTTATATTTGCTTAAGCATTAGCAAGGGAGCTATACCACTACCATTTTTAACGACTTTGGTATGTTGCGGCCCGGGATCGAACCAGGGGCCTCCCGTACCTGGAGCCGACGCTCTACCGATTGCGCTACCAGGTCCGGTCTTTGTTATACATTGGGACAACCAAGCAAATACAAAGCTCTGATCTGACTTTCTGAGTGATCAATATCTTCTATCAACTATAATGATCAATATTTGCTGAGCTGCTTCCATGAAAGGTATACAGAGACAAAGATATATGACAGCTGCATGAAATCAACCATTTGGTCTTTGCAAGCAGTGAACCTACAATACTTGTGTAACTTTAATTGTGCTATTCACCTCTACCCCTTTTAACTCTTGTATCAAAAGGTTAACTAGGCCACTATTTACAAGGTCCACTCAAAACAGCAACTTTAATATAATGCTTTAAAGACAATTAACGACACTCTGAATCTATTTCTTACCCATACCTGTTACTAGACTGTCTACTACACTGAATTTTATGACTTTTATATTGAATGTTAAATTTAATAGCCTAAGGCCTGTGATGCTCCAAGTTGTTTCACATTTACTACTGTCTAAAACTATAGGCAGTGTTCAAAATCGTCTTTACTTAAACAAGATCTTACCACTGCTTTGGAGAATAGAGGTTTAATTCATGCATAAACTCATACAATAAATAAAATAGGCAAATAGTCAGATGCCTACTTTAACTTGATATGTGCATACAAGTGAAGACTGATACATAAAGGAAATGAGCCAGCTTTGGAATCAATGCTGAGACTTCTCCTGAGGAAAAGGTCATACTAACAAATCAGCTGAGACAATATCTTTGATTTTAGTTTATGTTTTATAATCTATAGGACTCATTAGACTAAGCCTAAGAAGATATATAAGAAAGCAATATGTAGCCGGGTGATAGGGAGAGAATGTATAAGTGGTCAAGTTAGCTCAGTGGGTAGAGCATTCGCCCTGTTAGTGAAGGGTCCCAGGTTCAAGTCCCAAACTGGCTGCACATTTTTCTCCCTATGTTACAAATATATCTTCTTAGTATGCATATATAACACACTAACACAAGTATGACCATAATGGGCCATCCAGCCATTATTGGTAAAGGAAAAGATTTGACACATGTCTTGGTAGAACCATCAGTATTACACTGCAAGTCTACTAGACAAAAATTTATATTTTGTTTATTAAACATGAAGCCCTCCAACGACTCACTTAAGTGATCTAGAGACACCAACCTGCGCTGTTATGTTATCCAGTTCTCGAGCCAAAGAGAGGTCCTCAGTTCGAGTCTTATGTCCGGAACATGTGTAGAACTCCTCTGCACCTACAGCTGCCGACACCATGTGGATGACCTGGTTGTATCGGTTGTCACGGAGATCCACCTCATTCCAGTTGTTCTCCTTCCGCATTCTCTCCCAGTCCTCAGGAGGGAGGTCTGTAACACAGATGGTTTTAATTTAGAAAAATGAATAAAATGAAATCAGCACTCCAAACCTTTTAACTTTTCATATGAAGATTAGACTAGTGATAAAAAAGATTATGAGTGGGTTATAGATATGTACAGAATTACGCTATGTATGCATATTCCAATTTGTAAACATACAAAACAATTTAACATCAACTTCTCTTTAGTATTCATGTATTGCTGGAATATTCAACCTATATACTATGTAACAATTTTTTTTTATTGGGTTTATCATCCCACCAACAGTATTTCAGTTATCTGGAGATGGTGTCCACTTGAAGCAGATATGCCTTCACTGTGTATAGCATGCCTTGAACACCTGGCATGATACCAAACCCAGTCACATTATCCGGACACTGGGCCAACCAGTCATGAAACTACCCTCATATTTGCTTGAACGTTAGCAAGGGAACCATAAAACTACCATTTTTAATGACTTTGGTATATTGGCCCGGGATCAAACCCAAAGCCTCTTGCACCTGGAGCTGACGCTCTACCGATTGTGCTACCAGGTCCGGTCTCAAATAATTATAGGAATGCTTTAATTACACAACTTTTTATAAACAACTTACAAGTTATAGTTAGGTAATATTCAATAAACATTTACCAGACAATTTATTTTGTGAAAACTTATCTTGGTAAAACATTGAATACATCAAGTATGGTGAGTTATGATTTTGTATATGCTCAAATAGAATGTACAACAATTATTTATTCTTGTAGATATATAAGAGATGTGTTACATATATACATGTGTGTATATATCTACACTTTAAATATGGAGCTAAAAATTTGTTATTGTTTGAACAATAACAGTAAATGTCATCAGCATCTAAACAATGTTAAACAATTTCATCAGCCTGTGTTCCAATTAGTTCACATTTCTACTACCAAGACTAAAAAACTGATCACAAAAGTTTGTGTACTAGAAATCTTCAAGAATACTTCAACTTTAAATTGACCTTTTTCTATTTTGAAAATAAATGGCCCTTGGGTAGGCAAAAGGTCAGATTTGCATAGTTGATGCATACTAGTATGTCATGACATAAATACATAGTAATTTCAAATTTGCTATGCTCCATTTAAAAGTATGTGATTGAGTCCTAATGAATACTTTAGCAGAAAAAATTTAGCTAAGAAAACTGGGATATATACATGTATAGAACATACAGAGTATGTTTTTAATATGTATAGAATGCAATTTTTTTACCTCTTTATGTAGGAGATAGTACTGCCTTACTGAATCGAACCCTTAACTACTTTTTATACCTTTTGCTATCAAAGCAGACTTAGCCATTCAAGATGTTGGCCGAGTCACACAAGGTCTTCTTCGTAGAATGGCTATAGCAGTAGCTTAGAGCAATGAAAATATACACATAGTGCACTGTCAGCAGTTATTTTCCTACATTGTTTAAAGTCAGTGTACAAGATTATGTCAATACAGTAACACTTACTTGTCAAACAATCATTTATAACATTAACATTTCGAACCTTGGAGGCCAGATAGTGAAGGTCACATACTGGTAGATCTATGTATGACACATCAATTGTAGACACTGATCCTGTGAAAATCTGAGGGTTACTTAAAAGCGAGCTTGAAGAGTTTCCAATTGACCCCCATGTGTTCTGATGGTCACTTAAATTTAGCCATGACAAGTTTCCTATGGCCGCGTGTGTTTTGATGGTCACTTAATAGCAACCATGACAAATTTCCCATTGGCCCTGTGGGTAGTGACAGTTACAGGCAACATTGACAAGTTGTCCATTGGCCCTGTGAGTACTAATGGACAATTACAGGCAACCTTGACACAGTTCCCATTGACCCTGTGGGTACTAAAGGACAATTACAGGCAACCTTGACACAGTTCCCATTGACCCTGTGGGTACTAATGGACAATTACAGGCAACCTTAACAAGTTTTCCATTGGCCCTGTGGGTACTAATGGTCACTTACAGGCAACCTTGACAAGTTGTCCATTGGCCCTGTGGGATATGACAGTCACTTACAGGCAACCTTGACAAGTTGTCCATTGGCCCTGTGGGTACTAATGGATAATTACAGGCGACATTGACAAGTTTCCCAGTGACCCTGTGGGTACTAATGGTCACTTAAAGACAACTTTGACAAGTTTCCCATTGGCCCTGTGGGTATTAATGAACAATTACAGGCAACCATGACAAGTTTCCTATTGGCCCTGTGGTTATTGACAGTCACTTACAGGCAACCTTGACAAGTTTCCCATTGACCTTATGGGAATAATGGACAATTACAGGCAACTTTGACAAGTTTCCCATTGGCCATGTGGGTACTAATGATCACTTTCAGGCAACCTTGACAAGTTTCCTATTGGCCATGTGGGTACTAATTGACAAGTACACTTAGTACAGGAACCTTGACAAGTTTCCCATTGGCCCTGTGGTTATTGACAGTCAATTAAAGGCAACATTGACAAGTTTCTCATTGACCTCATGGGAATAATGGACAATTACAGGCAACTTTGACAAGTTTCCCATTGGCCATGTGGGTACTAATGGTCACTTACAGACAACCTTGACAAGTTTCCCATTGGCCCTGAGTGTGCTAATGGACAATTAAAGGCAACCTTGACAAGTTTTCCATTGATCCTGTGTGAACTAATGGACAATTACAGGCAACCTTGACAAGTTGCCCATTGGGCTTGTGAGTACTAATGGACAATTACAGGCAACAATGACAAGTTTCCAATTGGTCCTGTGGGTACTTATGGACAATTACAGGCAACATTGACAAGTTTCCCATTGGCCCTGTGGGTACTAATGGTCCCTTAAAGGGAACATTGACAAGTTTACCAATGATATCGGAGAGTCCTGAGAGCCATTTACAGACAACCTTAAAGCTTAAAGCTACTGCCGTTGACCTTTTGACCTTGCTGATATGTTGAGCAAATCATCCCACCAACAGTATTTCAGTTATTCTGAGACAATGTCCACTTAAAGCAGATACTGTGCTGCCTTCAATGTAAATAGCAAGCCATGAACACCTGGCATGATACCCCACAAATTCACAGTAACGTGGCAATATGCCAACCTGTTGTGAAGCTACCCTTATATCTGCTTGAGAGTTGGCAAGGGAGTTACACCACTAACATTCTTCCTGTCTTGGCCGTCCGGGGCTAGAAATAAGCCTGGGGCCTCCCATACTGGAAGCCATTTTGACCTTGACCTTATATGAGAACTAAAGGTCACTTACAGGCAGATCCATCCATGAGACCTCTGTCACATATCACCAGGCAGTTTTTCTGACACCTCTGGGCCAGGTCAAAGTAGGTGTCCTCAATCTTCATCATTGTACGGATCAGGTTGGCTTGGAATGTGAAAGCTAGAAGGAAACATGTTAAAGCACTGTAAATATAGTAAGACAGTATTGCCATCTGGCTTCATCTGGCTCAGTTCTGACATGTAAATATGTATATCAGATTCTGTATATGATATAATATAAACAGTATTGTCATTAGTCAAATCAACACAAGCATTTGATAGTATTGCGGGCAATACAGTAGTCCCCTACCGGTCCCTTAAAGTTATGGGCCGGACACGATTTTGCTGCAAGGTCATGCTGTGACCTTGACCTTCAAGGTATCAACCCAAATGTTGCTCGCGACACGTCATCTCAATATGGTGATTATTTCTGTGAAATAGTTAAAAAAATCTGACTTCAAATAACAAATTTATGGGGCGGACACGATTTTGCTGCAAGGTCATGCTGTGACCTTGACCTTTAAGGTATCGACCCAAATGTTGTTCGCGACACGTCATCTCAATATGGTGATTATTTCTGTGAAATAGCTGTAAAAATAAACTTCAAATAACAAAGTTATGGGGCGGACACGATTTTGCTGCAAGGTCATGCTGTGACCTTGACCTTCAAGGTAGCGACCCAAATCTTGCTCGCGACACATCATCTCAATATGGTGATCATTTGTGTGAAATAGTTTTAAAATCCGACTTCAAATATCGAAGTTATGGGCCGGACACGATTTTGCTTCAAGGTCATGCTGTGACCTTGACCTTCAAGGTAGCGACCCAAATGTTGCGCGTGCATATTGTACTCATTCCTACCTATTAACATACCAAGTTTCATGCGCCTAGCTTTAAAAGTTTTTAAGTTATCAAAGGATCCAGATTTTTAGCGGACAGACAGACAGACAGAAGGAATGACGGACAGAGGGAAAAACCTATAGTCCCCTCTGGTGTAAACACCGGTAGGGGACTAATAAGCAATAACCATTTGATCTAAACTATCACCCAGACAAATAATGGTATCATTATTTATTTATTAACACCATTGTAATTATCTAATTATTACACCATGACCTTATCACAATATAATCTCATGAACCTGTGAACAGAAAACAGTTTTGTGTTTTTGAAAAAGATTGCAATGACCAATTACGATCATTATAAAGATGTCCAGCCACTTTGGTATAGGCAGACCCTAATCTGGGTAGAACCACTGGTGCATCGCAGGTTGCTGGAACCCCTTTCCACATTAAGTCCTTTGCCCTGAATGGGATCCAAACCCATGCAGTGCTAGGCTAAGCAGTCAGAGGAGTTACTAGTGAGCTCCCACTACACCACAGGTTCCCCCATTAAAACAGTTCAGAGAAGTGTTGCAATCCCTAAAACTTAGCAACATCACTTTATTGTAACTAGTATGGCACCAATAAGTATCAATGAGTACAAATTACAACTTGTTTTTTTTAATCTAGTAATGCATTTCAGTATATTCAACATTGTAAATGTAAGCTTGCTTTCTAATTTAATAAATTTATCAAAACTATTTTTTTAAAGCTTTATATAGTTCAAAAGAACAAGTAAATATTTATTTGGAGTTTTTCTGGAAAAAAAAATATTTACATAAACTTGCAAAGTTTTATAAAAAGATCAGCATTTCATACAAAAAAGTCATGTTTTTAATCTGATGCAGCACAGAAATTGTGAATTCTCTGCAGAAATGTAAATTGCCAGTCATTATGATGTCACAAACAAGAAAACATTACAGAACCATGGCAAACAAGGATTACTAGAACAGTAATGAAGAAACTCTATTGAACAGTCCTCTGAGGACTTACCAGATCACAGTCAGCAAATTGTAAATATACCAAGGCAAGAAAACACTGACAAGCCAATTTACATTTATACTTGAAAGCAATGTCTAGGGAAAGTATTCTCACAATAATATCGATGGCCATATATAGTTTAACGTTAAGACCTTTTTAAACACATCAATTTTGTTGCTAAGTGACAAAATGATTTGTCAATATTGAAAATCATCGAAATATTGTAAAACAGGTTTCTGTTATTTATATTAAATCTTAGCCTGCTATTCATTTATTTGTAAGACTTTGGTAAATAGTGTAGATCCACATCAGCCAGCTCCCTGGTGGGAGGTATATGATCAGGATCTACACTATTTGCTGCTCAGTCTCTGTTTATATCAACTCCAACATGATACATATATATATATATCCCTGGTGGGAGCTGTCTGATCAGGATCTACACTATTTGCTGCTCAGTTTCTGTTTGTAAGTATATAAACCCTGAAATGTTGCACACATATATATATATATATATATATATATATATATATATATATCCCTACTAGGAAATGTCTGATCAGGATCTACACTATTTGCTGCTCAGTCTCTTTTTATTAAGTATATTAAACCTGACATGTTACATATATATATATATCCCTGCTGGGAGCTGTCTGATCAGGATCTACACTATTTGCTGCCCAGTCTCTGTTTATAAGTATATCAACCCTAACATGTTACATATATAATGTTAAAGCAAAAAAAAGTCTTGAGCATTAAGAATGGGTTATCACCAAAATCGAACAGCTAAGGGTTTAACTTCTTGAACCAGTTTAACCATTTTTTCAACTGACCTTATTGGCGCTTTTGCTTTCATTACAAAAAAGTATTATAATTAACATTTACAAAAATCCTTATATGTAAGCTGATGGCACCTAATGAGTTAACAATGGGTCATTAAAGATCCATTAGGCTTTAAAGGTCTGTCCTGTGGGACGAACCTTTAATTGACAATTGATGATGGACATTTAAAGTTTGGGTCAATTAGCTCTAACAGGAGACAACTGATCCCTCTCCTTGTATTACTTTACTTTTGTTTAGTTTAGGTTTAGTTAAAGATGTTCAGTCGGCCTAACAATGATAGAAGCAGCTACATAATCAATTTGGTCACATTCAAGTTTTATTACATAGAAACTTTTCTCCAAAAGATTTGGCTGTTTTTAAGTCACCATGGATCAGAAGAATTAACCATATTCAAGCTATTTTAAAGTCATTAGTAACTTTAAACCAAGTTTGGAGCCTTTCGGGAAGGGAAAAAAACTTTAAACCAAGTATGGAGCCTTTCTGGAGGGGAAGATAGTGTTGTTTAAGGGCTATTTGGAGGGGAAAAGCAATTAAGTACAACTGATTCCACTTATTTGCATACACAACTTTCCAGACAAATTTATAAAAGAAAATCGGAATATGCATTAAACTGAAAATCAAATAGGAGTATCATTTCAATGAGCATAGTTTGATTTTAGGTGCCACAAATTTGGTTTACTATTATGAACCGTCAGCCACAGTATTTCCTTGAAAAAACAATCATATACATAATTTTCATTATAAGATAAGATAATATAATTTTCATTATAAAATCATTTTTAGCTTGTAATTATTTATATTTTCATTTTAAAATCATTTCTGAGCTTGTAATTATTTATATTTTCATTACAAAATCATTTCTGAGCTTGTAATTATTTATCTCCAAATTCATTTAGGAAGCCACTGGTGTAGACTGTAATAGGGTAATGAGAACAGGCTGCTAATCATGCAGAAGACACAGATTAGCGCCTGTGCTTGAAATCCCCTAGAAAAGGATCCAAAAAAATTCCTGAGATAAACTAATAAGTGAATTTCATCAGACTGGTGAGCAACAATGGATTATACTTATAACCAAAATAAAATAGAACCGTCTTTTTTTTTTACATAGTACATAGTTGCAAGATAATTACAATCAATGTTACTGTCTCTGATCATCGAGTTTTCTCAAAACCACATACAAACACAGACACAAACGCATACACAAACACGTGAACACTAATACATACACACATACTCAATCACACTTACCAAAAAGGAAAAGACACACAAACACGCCTCACACCACTTCACACACCTCATGTCTATGAACAGTGTAGTTGGAAACATGCAACAGTTACAATAGAGTATCATGTATAAATACTTTGTATTTTTAGTTATAAAATAAAAAGTTCCAAAACAGATTTTTTTTTTTTAATCAAGATGAACACACTGTGTGAGAATAACCCTGTTCTTACAATATTCTAAAGCTTCTTTAATATATTTTGCAATGTTTACCAATAATTCCATTATATCAGAATTTAACATTTGACAAAATTTAATAAAACGTTTTCTAATTTTATAATAGGGCTGACACCTTAAGCATATAGCCATTAACTTAACAACGGTCCAATAAAAAAGGTTTCGTGTTTGAATATTTGATTCAATAAAACTGACTATGCACATATCCCATTATTTGATTAACTGGACTCAACTGTATTCCCATTAATACAAGTCCTCATTTTGATTGTATCATTTACATAATTTCTTTTCTATTTGTTTTACTGCACATTTTATGAAAATAAACCCACAAAACTGTTTTTAAGAAGTCTGGTTTTATTTTTATGGAAAAAAGCAGCATGCTATGTTATTTATAATGCAAATGAGGCTAGGAATTATACTTTATATGCTCAATTTTAGTGTACTTCTTGAACTTAATGTTCTCAATACTCATTAGAAAACTAAACGAGGTACAACAGAGCTGGCAGTTTGGTGAAATAGCTGATAATGAAGCAGAACACACCAATTTTAGTGCCTTAAGCAACTCTTACAGCACAACAATACAAAACAGAAGTAGATCTTGTTTAGACCTCATGTCTGTTACCCCATTTACCAAACTAACTTAAATAAAAATTAAAAAAGATTTATATCTTGTTAAGATTTGGCACAACTATCAATCACTAGCGAGTCCAACATAACACATTCTGATATTTTTCACTTTCTACTAGTCACAAAAATAGTGGGTTAATTAGAAAATCCAATATGATATATGTGTAAGACACACTGATAGCTGTTACTAACATAGAATAGCCTTGAGCCACTTCATCACATATTGACAAGGCTCAGGCTATGGCAGATAGTGTGTAGATCCTGATTAGCCAGCTCCCTGCTAGGAGTTCATAATGAAATCACTTGATAAGAAATGCAAAATCTTTATTTACATACCTGTACAAAATACCTTGCAGCAAACATTTATTTCAAATAATTATTTACTTCTTGTAAATAATGGTTGCATATTATTAAATTATTAACATGCTACTGTAAATCAATTTTGATGCCATGGTATATACAATTTCGTGACCTCAATAATTAAAGGTAATACATTGTTTTTTTTTTATATTTTCCTTTACTGCTATACATGTAAATTGGTTGCTTTTTTTTTCCAAATGATATTTTGCTTGTGACATAAAAATGAAAAGAAAATAATTTTAGTTAATTACTTACAACACAATTATATATTTAAATGTGCATGAACAACATAAGGTTTGATATTGTATGTTCTGGTTACACTATAATAAATTTATATTAAAGAATAATTAGTTTCTTAATAATAAATAATAATACATATTCTAATTGTATTTAGATGTACATTTGGTATGCAAAGGATCTGATGTCTCTTTATATTATTGTAAAACTTTTTAACATTTGTGTATATTTACGACCAGTTATACATTATTTATTACCTACAGCATATGATAGAGCTTATTTATTAATAAAGGTTGTATTGTATTTGTTTACATGATTGTCTAATTTAATGAGGTATTCCTGCCAGCTTATTATCATAGGCTATAATTACATGTCAGCAATTAACTGTATGGCTTTCTTGGTTACCTGTAATTTCTTTTCAGTGTTACCTAAATATGCAGTGTGAAGAGCACAATTCACAAGGGTTTCTACTTGATAAGCATTTTGGGTAGAGAAGGAAAGACTAGATAATCAAGAATATTGGTTGTTTATTGGGTTTTCCCCCCCCGTCTCACTGACAGTAATCTAGTTATCTGGAGATGGTATCCGTTTGAAGGAGATAAAGTGCTGCCTTCACTGTATATTGAAGACCTGGCATGATTACAAACTAAGTTACATTATTCAGACAACAGGCCAACCAGACGTGGAACTACCCTTTTATTTGCTTGAGTATTAGCAAGGGAGCAATACCACTACCATTTTTAATGACTGGGCGGTTATGACCAGGGATCTTATAGATAAGACACACACAAAGATAAGACGCAACCCCTCTTCGAGGTCTAGAGTCAAGGAAAAAAGCAAATTCTCAAAGACAAGACGCATCCCCTATTCACAAATCCAGCCAGCCGCCATTAAAGCAATTCCCGCGTCACGGAATCGCTTGATTTGACTCGAAGGTACATGTTCCAATTGTTCCGTAAATCAGTTTTTGCTCAGAGTGCTTATTATTCTCTAAGTGGCTTGAATAATATGTCGTGACTGTTTGCCTAATAAGACCGTGTGTATTGAGTTAGGTTATGACACTCTGCCTCAGTATATTGTTTACACGCAAGACAGGATGTTCTCGCGGCTATCCCTGCCCTACACAATTGAGAGATGAAAGAACATCCTGTTTCACGCTGCAGCATGTCAAAAAACAGTTAAGTTCTTGGCCTTTAATTAAGTTCTCAACACATGGGACAAACACACAAAAGACAATTAAAATTACAACTAAGGGCTGTATAATGTAGTTATTTTATTTTCAAACCAGGGTATTGAATTGACTGCTTACAAAAAATTAGTTCTATGCACCTGTGTAATTACCCCTGCGAAATAGAATCCGAGTTAAGTTGGAAAAGCTCGTAAAATCATGGATTCCAAGTTAATCCATGTTTACTTACTTAGACAAACTTGGAATATCTCGGACTTTAACTATTGAATCAAATTCCAAACAAATCCAAGTTATTCCGAGATAGCCAGTATTCAGAATATCATGGATTTTCTCGGACTTCTAGTCGAAGTTGGAAAAGGTTGGATTTACTCGGACTTTTAGGTTGGCTCCATAAACTATAAGTTGGAAAAACTAAGAAAAACTCGGACTTTTAAAACTAAACTAGGAAAAATTGGGAAAATCTTAGACTTTAGGCTTGAGCTGAAAATTGATTTTCATATTGTTAAAGTCCAAGAAATTCCAACTTCTGAAAAACTCAGACTTTTGGCACTCAACTCGGAAATACTGGGAACAACCTGGACTTTACCCTAGGGCTCATTTGTCACCTAAGTGTTTTGTTTTTTTTAAACATATATTTTTACAGGAGCTCCAGACTCGTGACCTTCCGTTTATTTTGTTTTGCCATGTGTTTTGTTCCGGACATGATAAGATGAATTTATTCCCAATTCATATTAAGCAGGTATTTTTTTACTTTGATCACTTTAAATATGAATATTTGTGATTTGCCACTTCGTGAAAACATTGACGATTATATCGAACACAACAGTGATATCTAAATTATTCTGCACTAATAATCAAGCCAACTCTTATTCGATAGATGCAATTAATTGCACTGTGCTGATTCAACACAGGCAAAATGTGGCTTTATTTATCCGTGATCAGTATCTTGTCTATCATATCAGTGTCAGGGATCTCACTTTTTAATATCTGTGACAGCTGAGCTAGATGTCTGAAAATAAGGACAACCACTCACAACATGATTGAACTGCAAACTTTACATCATACTCCGCATGTAAAATCCTGAAGGTGATAAAGAATAAAAACAAAGCATCACAGAAATAATCACTAAAAGACTTCAAGTTTGAGTAATGCAATTTATTCTCAGAAAATATTTTCATTTGATGCAAAAATACAGAGGCAGAAAGTGTTGAAACAAAGCTTAACAAAAATATTGACTAATGAATTTTGCAAACCTGAACTTTTCCATCTTATTTTGTCTGTGTCATTAATCACGCCCCCCCCCCCCCCCCCCCCCCCCCAAAAAAAAATAACTAGCACAGTAATACAAGGTTCTACTTATTAAGGAAAACCCACAGCTGGTGAGATCTCGTAGGTTATAGATATGGACAAGATGGTATTCCATGCATACTTGCAATAAAATCTTTATTTCATCCCACACCAAAACGCTCGCTTGCGACAAGCTCGTTACAAGTTTGCGACAGGTTTGCGCAAGCTTGCCGCAATCTTAATAAGATTGCATTTCTTAAATATTATGGTTGCGGATGCGAGCACGCTTGCTTGATTGAAAATTAAGGTTGTCTCATCCAAGATTTTATACAGAACAACATTTTATGACATTCTGACCAGCGTCCAGGTTAAGATTGGATCAAAACTGTAGCCTTTAAAGTGTTTACGAGCAAATTGTTGATGCAGCTAGATGGACAGTTGGTTATGAGAAAAGCTCGCCTGAATGTGACATAAAATAGCTCCAAATACTAATTGCCAATTTTTTTTAACTTTATTTTGTCATTATTTATTATTAAACAGAGATCACACGTACAACCATATACAAAACAGTCCCAGACTTACTCTCCCTAGAAAGTAATTTGGTAACAATACTTTACTCCTGTCTTGAGTTCTTTATAGAAAATCCAAAAATATATTTTATAACATGTCTTGACGACAATTGATCCCTAAAACAATTCTAAACATATTCTTCCCATGAGATAGCTAGTTACCTACTTAACTTGATCAATCCTCAAAAAAGAAGATAATGAACAGGAACAAAATAAAATGTATTTAGTAACAGTGACTCAGTCCATCAAACTTATGGACAACAAAAACAATTCCAAACTTGGGTATCCCATAAACAAGCTAACTACCAAATTTGATATCAATATCTACATCTGATGATATCAATATCTACATCTGATATCAATATCTAAATCCTGACTAGACATGGAAAGCAAACTGCTATTTTGAGTTACAGTGACCTTGACCTGACTGATCACAAAAGCAATATTTAACCATGTTATCATTTAAGACAGCTACAAAACATTTGGTAATAATAGCTCAGTAAAAAAATGATCCAATTCCAAAGAAGTCAGGGTTTTTTTATAACTTTTTTGTTGTTGTCTTTCGAAAACCTGGTCAAGTAGATCTACAGTCTAATATCTAATATGACAACAAAATTACAGAACAGACAGTAGGGTATCGTGTTAAAACCACTCTAACTTTATTGGGAATGTGAATAACACCATTTAATAATAAAAGTTTGAAAGTCGCTTTTACGGTGTTTCAGTAAAAGTCAATCGTAACTTTCGGAAAATAACCGAAGAAATCGCCGGGGGTCCCGATTTACAATAGCACATGCGCAGTCTACACTTCCGGCCGCGACAATTTTCAAAACATGTGATGAAAAAGATGAAAAAGTTGACTCTCCGTCACTGGACTACTAAGCAGAGGTGAGACATTGATCTACTTAAACAAGTATAAGAAGCACCACATTTTAAATCAGGTTTTCTGAACGTAGTAAGTTTAGTACATTAACGGTTTAGGCTCCGGGAATATTCGTACCGTTACAATTTCGTACCGAATTGGGAATAGTCGTACCACATATAAGATATATGCGTAAATGTTTAGTATGGAGATTGTATGTAACAACTTAAAGGATTTTATCTGCACTTAATTTTTTAAACATGTATTGATGGAAAGTGATACTTTTTTTGTAATATTGTAGTTGTTTAGACCGACGCTGTTGATTTTTTTGTTGTTTTTTTTTTTCATTTTACGCACTCAATATTGTAAACATGTGACATTTTTGTATGTGAGTATTAAAAATGATATTTAATTTGATGACCATTTGTTTGATTTTACTGTCCACTCAGTTTTTGGTATCTGACGATTAGCCCTTAATGAATTATAATGAGTTTTGGCAATTAGATTTAATCCATTAATGAGGATTTTGCCATGTAATTATATCAAAAACCTCAATAAATGTAATCATTTATTCATTCAATGCTGTATTTTTTCGTTTTTTATTTTGTTTAAACTAATCAGATGTGATTTACAATTCGTTTATATATCTTTCACGAAGAAAAATAACAAATTAAATATTCTGATGAATTTCAAGTGAGAAGTGACAACTAATCAAATGTTAATTATCAATGGTACGACTATTCCTGTACCCAACGGTTTAGAATGCAAAATTAACTTTCAAATATTTTCGCCATTTTTTTTCAGTTCCGACATTTCACCTTTGTTTTTTTCTTATCACAAACGTTTTCTGAATCCGTTGACTTTTCTATAAACATTTGTTATCTACTGTATATTAAATTTATGCTTCAGTTAAAGTTGATATGGTTCTGACAAGTTCGAACTTAAGACATTTTTGTAATATTGTTTATTTTAGAGTGACCTGATTAACGGTAATATCAAGTGTTAAAAAATAAATTAAGGTCACCGGTAATAGATATCCAAGATAACTTGTACATGATGGTTGAGCACACCATAAACTGTCTTTGCTTGTATGGTATTGCCACTCATGTAAAGTATTTTATTTTCTGTAACAACAGCCAGATGCAAGTGAACAAAAAAAGAATCGGCATTGCAGACTGATGTCAATAAGGAAGTCAGTGAAGAGCAACGCATGGATGACAGACAAAAGGTACAAAGATAACTGCAGCATTTTGACCATTTGTACCAGTTATTGTATTAATGTATTTGCTACCTTTTAGCATTTACAGTGATAATCATTAATTGCATGGCACAGCTGTTGGTAAATGAAGTTGTCATTGTTGGGAAATCATGTTGTTTTGATTTTGTTTGTTTATAGTTACATTGCGCTGACACATTTATGGCCATATTGGTGACGTCCAAGTAATTATTGGTGGAGGAAAACCTCCCCAAATGAAAGTTCTCGCCCTGACCAGGACTCTAACGTGGTCCATGGGTTATTTTGCTTTCTTAACCTAAACATTCAAGTTGTATTTTACTGGTTAATTTTAAACTTTACTATTGTCTACAGCAATTAATTCTCTTATAATTTCAGGAGACGCTGATGATGACACTGAATAAGCTCAGAACCAGTGTGGAGCCAGTACCAAAAGTGTTTTTTAGAATTGTAGAAAAAATTTAAATAAAAAACTATATCAAAAGTGATTGAATAGTTGTTTTTCTGTTCTGAAACAAAATTTACAAATTTTTTATGCTCTAAAGGTAGGGTCTCTAAAGAAGCTAATCCTAATGCTAATGGCAATGTGATTTCAAATTCTGAGTCGGCGGTTAGATAATGTCATTTAAAACTCACTGTGATCATTTCAGTGTGCAAATATATTTGATAGATAAATGGCAGACATCGGAATCTAAGGTTTTCAAACGAGCCATCCCTACCTTTAAAGTAAGTTTTTGAAAAATGTCTGATTCCTAGTTAATCTAAGTTTTTTCCGAGTTTTGCTAAAATGTTGGATTATGTTAGACTTCCTCAGATTTTGAATTGTCGGATTTTTGTTAGACTTTCTTGGATTCCAAGTTTATCTAAGTTTTTCCTAGAATGAGCCAGCGTCCAAATACCGCCAGATCCAAGATAATCCGAGTATGTGGGAATCCAACTTAAGTTGGATTTTCTTGGATTCCGTCTTCCATCAGAACTTGGAAAAAAGTTGGAATTCCCAAGAAATCCTAGGAATTCCTAAGAATTTTTCGCAGGGGTACTTATCGGTTGATTGATGATCTATTTAAAGAGGTGTGAAAACTCGTCTGGACAAATAGCCAATGCACATTTTATTTTTGTTGTTAAGTGGGGTATAAATTTCAACTTGAAATTTATTTATAGGTAACATTCAAAATAAAAGTAATTTTAAATCAAAATTGAGCAATTGAATGATACCAAATTACCATGACGATGATAATAACAGCGTCATCAATGAATATGCCCAGTTCACTAAAAATCAATAATCCGTTTCCGGATTATGAAACTTCGCCGATTTTGTTGGAATAAAGAGATATTGATGTAAAAATTTATTGCATATTCATGTTGTTTTTCTAAAGTAATGAATTTAAATGTCTGTTTTTATGTTAAATATCAAATTTTAGGTAAAAAACAATGTAAGTTTTCCCAGAAAATAGCACAATACAGTTGTCTATAGCCAATACTATCGGCGATTCTCTGCGATCGTTTTAGTCTAAGGGTCAATTTTGGTCTGGGAAAAGAGGGGAAAACCTTACTTGGCATGGATAAGACGCACCCCCCATATTTTTTTTTTATAAATAATTACAATAAAAACACCTTAGAGATTTGAAGAAGTTGTAGTGGTACAAAATACTACATAACATAAATACTACATTACATAAATACTACATTACATAAATACTATATTGGCCCTCCACTCACCATTATTTTCTACATGTACTCATTCAATTGGCTCAATGGATTAATGAAGATGTACACTATGTTTTATTTAAAGATGTGTTGTAACTAATATTTTCAAATAATATCTTTAAATTATTTCAGAGTTGTTATACTTTTTTTTTATGCAAACAATATTCACTCATTTTTTTACGTTGCCACAGAAACCATGTATCTATTAGGTGGGGCAAACCAATTTTTGAGATGATTTCTGATGATTGTGACCATGAATATCTTTCGGATTTCTTCTGAAAAATTGTGCAACAACGTGGGATTATTGAGTGACTGGATGCCAATGTACATTACAAACTCTGAGGTAACCATTGCTGTTTGCTCACAGTAAACTTACAACCCTTGCAAACAGATATCAGACAAAATACGACGTCAAAGGATTATGCTGAACATCATGCTATTATCATATTCTGTGTGAATTTTGGAAAGACGCCGAGACACAGAAAATGTTACAAGTGGCTCTTGTTTGTTGGTAATAATTTTTAAGTGCACAATCTAGAGAAAGTTGGCTCTGGCATTTTGTTAGTTTTTATAATCAGTCATTTTTAAGTTACAACCAAAGTCTATGTAATTCTAGGACAACCCTCGTATATGGCTAAGTGGGGAATTATGTGAAAGATTTCATACACTGACTATCTCCCTTAATCTAGTGGTACATTTATAAACTTACCTTGTTCTTTTGTAAGTTCGGAAAATTTCACGCCACCACTGAAATCAGAAAAATGAAAATGTTAACAACTAGGCAACAACTTTTATATGTTTATATGGGGAAACAAAATCTAGAATTGCATTAATGCTGATATGATTGGTTTAAAGCTTTATATAGTTTCATACACATTAATTTTAATGTTGTATTTTTAGCATTAATATTGAACCGGTCCATCTGTCCATTCATCCATCTTTTTCTGTATGTCTTTGTGCTGTATCCAGAGATTGTGAACTGAAGTGTCCAAGGGTTAGAAGGTGGTGGCTTATTGTGTTTATGTGTCATATGTCTGTTTTGATGTCTGTTGTGATGTCTGTTTGCATGAATGTTTGTACTGAGTGTTAATGCATGTGTACAAGATTGGATGTGTTAGTCTTTCTATTGTTTCTGGAGACTGTTACTGTGTCTGTACGAGAATTGACACGTATCATATTTTGTGTCTGCTTGTCTGTTTGTGTCTCTCCCTATCTATAATATTGCTGGTTAGCATGTGTCTTTAAACATGTATTTACAAACTAGTTTATTAAAGTCCTTGTCAACAGTGCTTCTATGGAGAGGAAACTATTGTAGACAGGTGTACAATTCTCCAGCAGATTACAGCCTGCAGAATGTAAGACAGTGTGGATTTTCAATTAGCCCTTGTCATGCTACATTTGTTAATTACCCAATCTAATTCTTAGTCACCGTCTCACATTGACAAGCACATATGCCCGGACATACTTAGCAGCAAATAGTGCAAGTTCTGATCAAACAGTTCCCAGCATGGCGGATCTGGATCTACACTATTTGCTTAAGTTGTATAAATAAGTGTTTAGCAAGCTACGGATTTATTAACACCCTTATAAACATAACATTACAAGGACAGAAATTTTGCATTCAATTCATTAAATATTTACATACATACAGCACAGGTACATAGTAAAGGTGTTTTCCCAACCAAAGATTTATTCAAATAAACCCAGTATTTAGTGTTGTTTTTATAGGATTTCACACTTTCCCAAACTGATTAAAATTCATATAAAAATTTATACTATATTAAGAATGAATAATTCTGTTTGTTTTGCAGCAAGTAAATGCCAATCAATGCCTGAGGAATCAATTAACTAGGACAGTTGTCTATAGTTACCATGTACATGTGCTGATAACAGTGTTGTCAATAAACATGTGGATAAAAAACAAGATAGGCAGATGCAGCTAAAACCTGTTATAAGTAGTTTACCTGGTGTTAGGGAGCTGAAAACTGACATTATCTTTAAAGGAGGAATGTAGCCAATGAGCAGGTAAATGTATAGATATAGACCAAATTACTCCATTACAAAAGTGGCATGAGTCGCCCATTTTTTGTTCATACAATATTTGTAAACTGACTAAATCAAAATAATATTGTTTTATCTCTAAGACTGCAAGGCATGGATCAAGATCAGAGAATATGTGGATCCAGTTCCAGCAGTTCTCGCTCTAAAATAAGTCTTGTTAACGTTGCATAAAGTTGTAAGCAAATAAATCAGATTTTGGTTTTGCCTATTAATAAATGTACCGGAAGCATAATAAATAAGGTTTATGTTATAAAAACATAATTACATTAAAAATGATAAATTAATAAAGATTTAATAATAATCTGTTTGTCTTTTATGGTATATATTCATTTTGTGCAACAAATTCCATACAAATCAGTTTTGTCAAGAGCCTCAGAGGTATTGTGACCTTTTAAGAATGAAATATGTTTGGTTACATTAAAAAATTGTAAAAGAAATGGCTGAATGACATGACCATTTCTCGTGTTTCACCATTTCCCATACTGCAACAGATGTCTGCCAGTTATGTTTAAGACTTTAGGTTGTTAATGCCAGTTATATAAATATAACTGGCTTCAGATTGTAATCGCCAGTTATGTCTAAGGCTTCAGGTTGTTACTGCCAGTTATATCTAAGGCTTCAGGTTGTTACTGCCAGTTATGTCTAAGGCTTCAGGTTGTTATTGCCAGTTATGTCTAAGGCTTCAGGTTGTTACTGCCAGTTATGTATAAGGTTTCAGGTTGTTACTGCCAGTTATGTATAAGGCTTCAGGATGTTACTGCCAGTTATGTCTAAGGCTTTAGGTTGTTACTACCAGTTATGTCTAAGGTTTCAGGTTGTTACTTCCAGTTATGTCTAAGGCTTCAGGTTGTTACTGCCAGTTATGTATAAGGCTTCAGGATGTTACTGCCAGTTATGTCTAAGGCTTTAGGTTGTTACTACCAGTTATGTCTAAGGCTCCAGGTACTGCCAGTTATGTCTAAGGCTTTAGGTTGTTATTACCAGTCAGTCTAAGGCTTTAGGTTGTTACTACCAGTAATGTCTAAGGCTTCAGGTTGTTACTGCCAGTTATGTCTAAGGCTTCAGGTTGTTACTGCCAGTTATGTCTAAGGCTTCAGGATGTTACTGCCGGTTATGTCTAAGGCTTTAGGTTGTTACTACCAGTTATGTCTAAGGCTTCATGATGTTACTGCCAGTTATGTCTAAGGCTTTATGATGTTACTGCTAGATATGTCTAAGGCTTCATGATGTTACTGCCAGTTATGTCTAAGGCTTTAGGTTGTTACTACCAGTTATGTCTAAGGCTTTAGGTTGTTACTGCCAGTTATGTCTAAGGCTTCATGATGTTACTACCAGTTATGTCTAAGGCTTAAGATTGTTACTACCAGTTATGTCTAAGGCTTCATGATGTCACTGCCAGTTATGTCTAAGGCTATAGGTTGTTACTACCAGTTATGTCTAAGGCTTCAGGTTGTTACTGCCAGTTATGTCTAAAGCTTTAGGTTGTTACTGCCAGTTATGTCTAAGGCTTCATGTTGTTACTGCCAGTTATGTCTAAGGCTTTAGGTTGTTTCTACCAGTTATGTCTAAGGCTTTAGGTTGTTACTGCCAATTATGTCTAAGGCTTTAGGTTGTTACTGCCAATTATGTCTAAGGCTTTAGGTTGTTAATGCCAGTTATGTATAAGGATTCAGGATGTTGTCAGAAATAAATACAAAGCTACATTCCCAAGGACAGATGAGTGTACCAATACTTTTAAAGAGAGAACCAGCCAATATTATCATACGCACAATGCAAATAGTTACCTGGAATAAAAAAAGTCAATACCAGAGCAAAGTCAATTACTGTATTAAAACTATCAATTTATCAGTGATAAAAAGGAAAATACAAATAAATAAAATACCTGAAGTAATCTATTAACTGTACTTGGATTGAAAAAAACATTTGAAGTTAAGAACGAGTTAACTATTTAACATAAGCTAAATACAGACATTCTAAATAGTAAAGAAGACTGTTATGAGATAAATGATTTGCTGAATGCATGTGATAAACTTTATTCTATTTTTGCCATTTAGAAAACAGGTTAAGAACAATTTACAATTTAAAAGATGTTCTAAAAATGTTAAACAGTAAGCTAAACCAGATTATTGGAACTAATGAGAAGGACTGAGTAAAATAGAAACAGTAACTAAGGATGTAGGATAAAGAGCTCATATCCTCAGATAAACATAAAGTTAGGAGTCTTACATTAAGTATTTTTGTAGAAGACACAATGTGTTTTTGAAATATGATAAAGTGACCTCATTATATGGACATCCAGTTCTTGAAAAGACCTAGGACTAATGTCTAGGTAGAACCAATGGCACTTCATGTGGACATTTCAGCTGGAAGACCTCCACCTATAAAAGTTTCATGGATCAGTAGGGGGGAGAGGTTAAGTTGCCAGAATTGAACCCCCCGATAGTGAGTGGCTGTGGTGAGAGGCTAAGGTGTCAGGATTGAACCCCCATGGGTGGGAGTTGGGGATGAGATGCTAAGATGTCAGGAATAAACCCCCAGGGGTGAGAGGCTACGGTGTCAGGATTGAACTCCCAGGGAGTGAGAGGCTGAGGTGTCTAAGGATTAAACCCCCAAATAGTGAGTGGCTGTGCTGAGAGGCTAAGATGTCAGGAATAAACCCCCAGGGGTGAGAGGCTAAGGTGTCAGGATTGAACTCCCAGGGAGTGAGAGGCTGAGGTGTCTAAGGATTAAACCCCCAAATAGTGAGTGGCTGTGCTGAGAGGCTAAGGTGTCAGGATTGAACCACAGGGGTGAGAGGCTGAGGTGTCAGGATTGAACCACAGGGAGTGAGAGGCTGAGGTGTCAGGATTGAACTCCCAGGGGTGAGAGGCTAAGGTGTCAGGATTGAACTCCCAGGGGTGAGAGGCTGAGGTGTCAGGATTGAACTCCCAGGGGTGAGAGGCTAAGGTGTCAGGATTGAACTCCCAGGGGTAAGACGCTGAGGTGTCAGGATTGAACTCCCAGGGGTGAGAGGCTGAGGTGTCAGGATTGAACTCCCAGGGGTAAGAGGCTAAGGTGTCAGGATTGAACTCCCAGGGGTGAGAGGCTGAGGTGTCAGGATTGAACTCCCAGGGGTGAGAGGCTGAGGTGTCAGGATTGAACTCCCAGGGGTGAGAGGCTAAGGTGTCAGGATTGAACTCCCAGGGGTGAGAGGCTGAGGTGTCAGGATTGAACCACAGGGAGTGAGAGGCTGAGGTGTCAGGATTGAACCACAGGGGTGAGAGGCTGAGGTGTCAGGATTGAACCACAGGGGTGAGAGGCTAAGGTGTCAGGATTGAACTCCCAGGGGTGAGAGGCTAAGGTGTCAGGATTGAACCACAGGGGTGAGAGGCTAAGGTGTCAGGATTGAACCACAGGGGTGAGAGGCTGAGGTGTCAGGATTGAACTCCCAGGGAGTGAGAGGCTGAGGTGTCAGGATTGAACTCCCAGGGGTGAGAGGCTAAGGTGTCAGGATTGAACCACAGGGAGTGAGAGGCTGAGGTATCAGGATTGAACCACAGGGAGTGAGAGGCTAAGGTGTCAGGATTGAACTCCCAGGGGTGAGAGGCTGAGGTGTCAAGATTGAACTCCCAGGGGTGAGAGGCTGAGGTGTCAGGATTGAACTCCCAGGGGTAAGAGGCTAAGGTGTCAGGATTGAACCACAGGGAGTGAGAGGCTAAGGTGTCAGGATTGAACTCCCAGGGGTGAGAGGCTAAGGTGCAAGGATTGAACTCCCAGGGGTAAGAGGCTGAGGTGTCAGGATTGAACCACAGGGAGTGAGAGGCTGAGGTGTCAGGATTGAACCACAGGGAGTGAGAGGCTGAGGTGTCAAGATTGAACTCCCAGGGGTGAGAGGCTGAGGTGTCAGGATTGAACTCCCAGGGGTAAGAGGCTAAGGTGCAAGGATTGAACTCCCAGGGGTGAGAGGCTAAGGTGCCAGGATTGAACCACAGGAGTGAGAGGCTGAGGTGTCAGGATTGAACCACAGGGGTGAGAGGCTAAGGTGTCAGGATTGAACCCCAGGGGTGAGAGGCTGAGGTGTCAGGATTGAACCACAGGGAGTGAGAGGCTGAGGTGTCAGGATTGAACTCCCAGGGAGTGAGAGGCTAAGGTGTCAGGATTGAACTCCCAGGGGTGAGAGGCTAAGGTGTCAGGATTGAACCACAGGGGTGAGAGGCTGAGGTGTCAGGATTGAACCACAGGGGTGAGAGGCTAAGGTGTCAGGATTGAACTCCCAGGGGTGAGAGGCTAAGGTGTCAGGATTGAACCACAGGGGTGAGAGGCTAAGGTGTCAGGATTGAACCACAGGGGTGAGAGGCTAAGGTGTCAGGATTGAACCACAGGGAGTGAGAGGCTGAGGTGTCAGGATTGAACTCCCAGGGAGTGAGAGGCTGAGGTGTCAGGATTGAACTCCCAGGGGTGAGAGGCTGAGGTGTCAGGATTGAACTCCCAGGGGTGAGAGGCTGAGGTGTCAGGATTGAACTCCCAGGGAGTGAGAGGCTGAGGTGTCAGGATTGAACCACAGGGAGTGAGAGGCTGAGGTGTCAGGATTGAACTCCCAGGGGTGAGAGGCTGAGGTGTCAGGATTGAACTCCCAGGGGTGAGAGGCTAAGGTGTCAGGATTGAACTCCCAGTGGTGAGAGGCTAAGGTGTCAGGATTGAACCACAGGGGTGAGAGGCTAAGGTGTCAGGATTGAACCACAGGGAGTGAGAGGCTGAGGTGTCAGGATTGAACTCCCAGGGGTGAGAGGCTAAGGTGTCAGGATTGAACTCCCAGGGGTGAGAGGCTGAGGTGTCAGGATTGAACTCCCAGGGGTGAGAGGCTAAGGTGTCAGGATTGAACCACAGGGGTGAGAGGCTAAGGTGCAAGGATTGAACTCCCAGGGGTGAGAGGCTGAGGTGTCAGGATTGAACCACAGGGGTGAGAGGCTAAGGTGTCAGGATTGAACCACAGTGAGTGAGAGGCTGAGGTGTCAGGATTGAACTCCCAGGGGTGAGAGGCTGAGGTGTCAGGATTGAACTCCCAGTGGTGAGAGGCTGAGGTGTCAGGATTGAACTCCCAGTGGTGAGAGGCTAAGGTGTCAGGATTGAACTCCCAGTGGTGAGAGGCTAAGGTGTCAGGATTGAACTCCCAGGGGTGAGAGGCTAAGGTGTCAGGATTGAACCACAGGGAGTGAGAGGCTAAGGTGTCAGGATTGAACCACAGGGGTGAGAGGCTAAGGTGTCAGGATTGAACCACAGGGGTGAGAGGCTAAGGTGTCAGGATTGAACTCCCAGGGGTGAGAGGCTGAGGTGTCAGGATTGAACTCCCAGGGGTGAGAGGCTAAGGTGTCAGGATTGAACCACAGGGGTGAGAGGCTAAGGTGTCAGGATTGAACTCCCAGGGAGTGAGAGGCTAAGGTGTCAGGATTGCACCCCAGGGGTGAGAAGCTAAGGTGTCAGGATTGAACCCCAGGGGTGAGAAGCTAAGGTGTCAGGATTGAACTCCCAGGGGTGAGAGGGGTGAGAGGCTAAGGTGTCAGGATTGAACCACAGGGAGTGAGAGGCTGAGGTGTCAGGATTGAACTCCCAGGGGTGAGAGGCTAAGGTATCAGGATTGAACTCCCAGTGGTGAGAGGCTGAGGTGTCAGGATTGAACTCCCAGTGGTGAGAGGCTAAGGTGTCAGGATTGAACTCCCAGTGGTGAGAGGCTGAGGTGTCAGGATTGAACTCCCAGTGGTGAGAGGCTAAGGTGTCAGGATTGAACTCCCAGGGGTGAGAGGCTAAGGTATCAGGATTGAACTCCCAGTGGTGAGAGGCTGAGGTGTCAGGATTGAACTCCCAGGGGTGAGAGGCTAAGGTGTCAGGATTGAACCACAGGGGTGAGAGGCTAAGGTGTCAGGATTGAACCACAGGGGTGAGAGGCTAAGGTGTCAGGATTGAACTCCCAGGGAGTGAGAGGCTAAGGTGTCAGGATTGAACCCCAGGGGTGAGAGGCTAAGGTGTCAGGATTGAACCACAGGGAGTGAGAGGCTGAGGTGTCAGGATTGAACTCCCAGGGGTGAGAGGCTAAGGTGTCAGGATTGAACTCCCAGTGGTGAGAGGCTAAGGTGTCAGGATTGAACTCCCAGTGGTGAGAGGCTAAGGTGTCAGGATTGAACCACAGGGGTGAGAGGCTAAGGTGTCAGGATTGAACTCCCAGGGGTGAGAGGCTAAGGTGTCAGGATTGAACTCCCAGGGGTGAGAGGCTAAGGTGTCAGGATTGAACTCCCAGGGGTGAGAGGCTAAGGTGTCAGGATTGAACTCCCAGGGGTAAGAGGCTAAGGTGTCAGGATTGAACCACAGGGGGTGAGAGGCTGAGGTGTCAGGATTGAACCACAGGGAGTGAGAGGCTGAGGTGTCAGGATTGAACCACAGGGGTGAGAGGCTGAGGTGTCAGGATTGAACCACAGGGGGTGAGAGGCTGAGGTGTCAGGATTGAACCACAGGGAGTGAGAGGCTGAGGTGTCAGGATTGAACCACAGGGGTGAGAGGCTGAGGTGTCAGGATTGAACTCCCAGGGGTGAGAGGCTGAGGTGTCAGGATTGAACCACAGGGAGTGAGAGGCTGAGGTGTCAGGATTGAACCACAGGGGTGAGAGGCTGAGGTGTCAGGATTGAACTCCCAGGGGTGAGAGGCTGAGGTGTCAGGATTGAACCACAGGGGTGAGAGGCTAAGGTGTCAGGATTAAACCCCCAAAGGTGAGAGGCTAAGGTGTCTAAGGATTAAACCCCCAAATAGTGAGTGGCTGTGCTGAGAGGCTAAGGTGTCAGGATTAAACCCCCAAGGGTAGGAGTTGGGGATGAGAGGCTAAGGTGCCAGGATTGAACCCCCTGGGAGTGAGAGTCAGGGGTGAGAGGCTAAAGTGCCAAGTTTGAACCCCCATGGAGTGAGAGTCAGGGGTGAGAGGCTAAGGTGCCAGGGTTGAACCCCTGATAGTGAGAGTCAGGGGTGAGAGGCTAAGGTGTCAGGATTGAACCCCCTGGGAGTAAGAGGTTGGGTGAGAGGCTGAGAACCACAGGGAGTGAGAGGCTAAGGTGTCAGGACTGAACCACAGGGAGTGAGAGGCTAAGGTGTCAGGACTGAACCACAGGGAGTGAGAGGCTAAGGTGTCAGAGAACTTACAAGTCAGCCACTCAACATACCTGGCTGTATATACCCACAAAAAAAAAGCAATAAAAGCCATGTTGTTTTCCTAATATAAACATATTACTATACCTGCCTTGAGATGCTAGATATGTTGGACTATACCTCTAACACTATTCACTGACAATTTTAACTTGTAAACAGAAGGGAATGGCATAATTCAATTATACATTACAACGTAATTATGTTAACATGCATAGTAGAGTGTGCGTAGGAGATATAAATCCCCACCAAATGAATAACAGGAAATGACAACAATGACAATTCTGATAATCAAAGCACAATCAGACCAGGTAGATCAAACATGTTTTTGTGAAGCACCGCTAGAACTATCAGGTGATTAATATTCCCATATTGGTGCTTGATATTGGAACTGGTAAGCTTAGAATCAATGGCATAAGGTAACACAAGAAACATAAACACCACCTAAGGAAAAGAGAAATTAAAATACAAAGGTCTATCAAAGAACATCTTTTAGATGGCATTGACAATAGTACAATGGAATGACGATGTGGAGTCAACAGTGAATGGAAATGATAATCAAAAGCACCTAAGTTATATGACTACAATGGTGTAAGATGATATTTTTGACAATCCTTTCAAAATTCCTTTTCTCTTTGTTGTAAGTCGACAGTGAACAGACGATCAAAAGCAGCCTTTGTTATGCGAATCTTTAATATTAAAATAATGATTAAACCTAAAATACAAAATGCATGATTAAAAGACATTTGTTGTCCAATTATATTTGTAATTCCATAGGCCAGATTCCCATTTGCTTGTCACTGGAAACAGAAATCTGAGCTCAAGAGTTAAAAAACTCCATGTACTCTATGTTTGATTATAAGACTTAACTTAATGTTGTTGACTTTAAAGGTGGAGATTCAATTCCAACAACAAACACAACAACAAATAAAACAACAAATACAACACGTGTCAAATGTTTTTCTGCCTTTGAAAAAAAATGTGTGTAAGTGTATAATAATTCTGTAGTTGAAGGGATAGAATAAACAGGTTCAGCTGGTCGTCTGACTTTACGACATTGGAAAATAACAGAAAACAGAATTAACCATATGTGTATGGAGTGTATTGAAGATTCAAGTCAATCTAGATTTGTTTTCCCTTTTTTTCTAGTATTTAGGGTGGAAAATATTGTTAAGATTTGGTAGGCCTCAATCTGATCTATGTATGCCTGCATGCACAGTGGTTGTTTCTCTTGAAAGAAGTTAATGATTTGGCATTCCCAATCTGGCACATTTACAACCATTCAGTCAGTGTGTAAATTGTCTTACTGCACAGCTTGTTCTAGTTTAAACCGAGGTACTCATGAAGCCAGACTTATTAGTACTTATGGTATATATCAGCTACTGCTGATCATGTCAGACATTTATGAAATATGTGCACATGATGAGTCTGAGAATGTTAGACACATGTAGTACTCTTCAATAGATGTCTATGAGTTACTCATTTTTTACGAAACTTACAGCATCACTTTTCTAATTACTTTTTATGAAGCCTGGTGCACGTGGTAACAAAAACAAGAGGAGACTAGATTTTATCAGGTTTTATGACAACATTTCCAAATTCTTAGTAACGCGCTTTGTTTCAGGTATTCTGTTTACTAAGCACTGGTTCTACTTAGGAAATGGGAAATGGTAATGTTATAATATTCATATTACTGTCAAGTTTACTGGGAAATGGTAATGTTATAATATTCATATTACTGTCAAGTTTACTGGGATATGGTCATGTTATAATATTCATATTACAGCCAAGTTTACTGGGATATGGTAATGTTATAACATTCATATTACAGCCAAGTTTACTGGGATATGGTAATGTTATAACATTGACATTACAGCCAAGTTTACTGGGATATGGTAATGTTATAATATTCATACTACATCCAAGTTTATTGGGATATGGTAATGTTATAATGTTGACATTACAGCCAAGTTTATTGGGATATGGCAATGTTATAACATTCATATTACTGTCAAGATTACTGGGATATGGAAATGTTATAACGTTGACATTACAGCCAAGTTTATTGGGATATGGCAATGTTATAACATTCATATTACTGTCAAGTTTACTGGAATATGGCAATGTTATAATATTCATATTACAGCTAAGTTTACTGGGATATGGTCATGTTATAATATTCATATTACAGCCAAGTTTACTGGGATATGGCAATGTTATAATATTCATATTACAGCCAAGTTTGATATGTTGTAGGTAATTATTTAGATTGGTTCTTCTAAGAAACTGGGAGATGGTAATATATGTAATATGTAGAGTTTTTATATAAATTGGTATGCTGTACTTACTACCTGAGCATTAGTTCTTGGCAGGTGAGAGATAGAAGTCATCATTATTAGTTATTTCAGGGTCGGGGGACTTTGCAATAAAACGAGTTAAATAAAGGTAATCAAGAGAAAAAAAAAATATCTACCTCATCAGAACCAGTGCTGTCTCTTGGGCACGATATACCTGAAACAAATAAACATGATATCAACAGCTATAAGTCATCCCACTACTAAGCAACCTTTCACACGCTAACTGTAGCAACCTTCCACACACTAAATGTAGCAACCTTTCACACACTAACTTTAGCAACCTTTCACAAGCTAACTGTAGCAACCTTTCACACACTAATTGTAGCAACCTTTCACACACTAATTGTAGCAACCTTTCACACACTTACTGTAGCAACCTTTCACACACTAACTGTAGCAACCTTTTACATGCTAACTGTAGCAACCTTCCACATGCTAACTGCAGCAACCTTCCACACACTAATTGTAGCAACCTTTCACACACTAATTGAAGCAACCTTTCACACACTAATTGTAGCAACCTTTCACACACTTACTGTAGCAACCTTTCACATACTAACTGTAGCAACCTTCACATGCTAACTGTAGCAACCTTTCACACACTAACTGTAGCAACCTTTCACACACTAATTGTAGTAACCTTTTACACACTAACTGTAGCAACCTTTCACAAGCTAACTGTAGCAACCATTCACACACTAACTTTAGCAACCTTTCACAAGCTAACTGTAGCAACCATTCACACACTAATTGTAGCAACCTTTCACACACTAATTGTAGCAACCTTTCACACACTTACTGTAGCAACCTTTCACACACTAAATGTAGCAACCTTTCACACACTAACTTTAGCAACCTTTTACAAGCTAACTGTAGCAACCTTTCACACACTAATTGTAGCAACCTTTCACACACTAATTGTAGCAACCTTTCACACACTTACTGTAGCAACCTTTCACATACTAACTGTAGCAACCTTTCACATGCTAACTGTAGCAACCTTTCACACACTAACTGTAGCAACCTTTCACACACTAATTGTAGCAACCTTTACACACTAACTGTAGCAACCTTTCACATACTAACTGTAGCAACCTTTCACACACTAACTGTAGCAACCTTTCACACACTAATTGTAGCAACCTTTCACACACTAATTGTAGCAACCTTTCACACACTAACTGTAGCAACCTTTCACACACTAACTGTAGCAACCTTTCACACACTAATTGTAGCAACCTTTCACACACTAACTGTAGCAACCTTTCACACACTAATTGTAGCAACCTTTCATACGCTAACTGTAGCAACCTTTCACACACTAACTGTAGCAACCTTTCACACACTAACTTAACTAAGCAAATTAAGAAATAAATAACTTCTTGCAAAAAAGGCTATTTAAAAGCTTTGTTAAGAAATTTAGTTTGTAATTCTACAGGAAATTGAATCGTTTCATTGAAATGGTAGTCAAGATAGGAATGAAATAAAAATCCTAATTTCAGGGCAAAAGGGATAGATATTTCTGATAATTTTATATTTTGTAAAAAAAAATAATTTTGGTGAAACTTCAGTACAGACCAAACAAGTGTGCTTTCAAACTGCCCTAGTTACAAACAGTGCCAAAAGTAGCCTTTTCCAATATCATTTGAAACAAACAATAAACTTAAACAAGCTTTCAAATGAGCCTTTATCAACATCAATTAATACTTCAAAGAAACCATGCTGGATGTGCTTATAGCTGACAAGAACTGTTGGCAAGTTTTCAAAGTTAATGTTTGCAATTATATCTATAAATAAAACAACTAACAATTATGCTGTCACGAACAAAATTTGCAACTGCACATAGCAGTCCTTTACGTTAGATTTTAGAAATTTTAGTTATTTCCTTCACAATACCTTCAAAACCACACATTATTTTTGCTAGTCCAGGGCAGAAAGTTTTAAGCACTTGTTATCATTAGTACTTAACTATTGTATGCTGTATTTTACCAAGAATACAATGTTGTGTGCATTCACATTCTAATGTTGGCCATTCATAAAAGTGTCTGTGGTTTACATTTCATTATTAAGTGCAGACATGTGTTTTCAGTTTACACATATGAACATTTCCTCTTAAAGCCACTTAAGGAAAATAACTCGTTTTAATTGTGGATTTATTGTCATTTGTGTTTGAAGTTGTCCTAAGGGAAGATGGCATTTGGATCCTTTTATTTTGCCCTGCATATACAAAGTAACTAACTCTGACTAGCAGTATTGATTTATCACCTCATCAGGAAATCATTCAATCTGTAGAAATATACTAGAATGCCGGGAAAGACCATTGACTATTTGATGTGCCAAGATCTTGATTACTTCCAAGATCTTATTATGCCAATCAATTCAGTATGATCTACATTCTGATCAATATACACACAGCAGAATAGTGACATTAGGGAATCAAAGGGCTCAAGAGAACTACTCAAGCAAAATGCATATTTGTTATGGAATCAAGGAAAGCAAAATGCAGGAAGCCAGGGCTTGCCCAGCGTCTGCTACATTGGTACAGTCATGTCTCACACAATCAAATGTCTTTGATTCGACACTCAAAAACCAAAATTTGAAGTAACTGGATGACAGGGGTCTGATCAGCCTACAACACCATGGATTGAGTCTATGACCAACAAAATGAAAAGCCTGGTCTTACAGAAGCAGAACTGACAGACAAAAAGTCTTGGTGACAAATTGTCTATCATTTGAACAACAGGCAATTAGACACCAAAGCAACTCAAGACAATGTTGATGACTTTGATGATAATGATAACCAGAACCACGCTACACCTCTTCACTCAAATATACATATCAGGAGCTGGATAAAAATGTACTGTTAAAAATGCTTTAAAAAGTCAACCATAACCTTTATTTAAAATGTTCTAGATCTTGAGTGCTTGCCATCATCAGGTTCTTTTAACACAGTTCACTTACACAGCCTACATATACATGTAGCATGCAATTCTCAAAAAAATTATTGTAATTTTATGAAATTGTAAAATGGATACACCTATGAATACAGAACACTTCTAACATTATATGGGATTTGTACTTTCCAAGCAGATAGACGATGCATAAAGCTCTGCAGTAATTAAATTGCCTCAACACTACAGAAATAACAAAACATTCAAAATTTAAAGCAAAAGGTTGTTCAGCTTATTTAAAATTGATTCCATTTGTAATTGTATAGTACAATTATGCATAATGCACAGATAAGTAAGCCCATTTCTAATTGGTTGGATGTAAATTTGGACTTTATGTTCCTACATGTACATAATTTCTGGCTCTGTGCTGTCAGCCTGTGAAATTGCTTCTTGATAAATAAGCATCTGTGGTATAAACTGAAGCTGTTTAGGTTTTTATCTGATTTTGGGGAAGTGCTGTCGCCTTTTCTTAATTTTGTGCAAGCTCGTCATTACAACTTTAGTGGTGGGTCTTACAATGCAAACAAACAGATCTCACTTGTGACAGAAAAATAAAAGTAAATGTTTAAAATGATATTGAAAGCTGGGTATATTTTTCCAGCTCAGGCAGTCCTCAATCTATGCCATTTCAGCAGGGTGCATCGCCCATCGCTTACAAGCTGACACCCTGACTTTTCTGACAAGCACTTACCCTTATTTTCCTTGTTTTAACAAAATATTAGACTCTGCCCTGGGCAAGCATGAACACTGGGAAAATGACCAAACTAATGTAAGCAGCAGATGATGTATGGTAGCAACTGGTTCCCAGATCTTGCTCTGCACAGTAGGCAAATTATTTTTAAGGAACCAAAGTGAGGTTTTTGTAAGTAGTCCATGTTATTTGTTTACAACAAGAAAGCAGATTAAAAAGGGATCATCAGCATCTCATTTGAATATGAACTTGCATGAAAGTCATCATGTACAAAGTAAAAGCTAAAACGAACTTTGAGGAGTTTTATTAAACCAATTTATACGTTATATATCATAAACTAATTAACACATTTTAAACTTCAGGATAATTGATTCAAAACAAATTGAAATCAACATATTTGCATAAAACACACAGGTAATTAGGTTCAGTGGGGATTTCAGTGTAACTGTGTAAGATGTTTAACATGTTTTCTACTCCCATGTGAAACAATACATAAGGGAAAAACACATTGATAGCCCAGGAATATTTGGGGAATACGGAATTCAGTACGGGTGAAAGGTGTCAACTGTGACCTTGGCAAAGACCAAAGGTCACACTACTTAGTTGTAGTTCAAGAATTTAACATTTAGCAGCTGCTTACTTCTGTAAATTCATTTCTACAGTGTGTAATATTCCCATATTGTGGTGCATTGTTACCTGGCGAGATGTTTTTATGCCAAAAGGAGAGCTGGAACTGCCGAAAATATAAAAGTGAAAACCTTTCCCTTACTTTGTTAGTACTGACAAAGAATGACAAATAAATCTAAAAAGAAGCTGTGTTTCTTTAAAAATGTAAACACCTAGCACAATATAAAAGAACAACACAAAATCTTGACACAGAAGCTACAATTATAGAAAAGAAAGCAATACTAGATTAAGAGTCATGAGAACATAAATAAGTGTCACTTTTGACAAATGAGGCAGTCAGCTGACAAAGGTACTATGTTGTGATGACGTCACATTTTTTATGTCTGAATCTTTTGGATTAATGATTTTTTATAACATGGCAATTTTGTTTATTTAATTTGCATGAAATCAGTTTTTTTAGCAAAAGATGATGGCCATGTCACTTTACAAACACTGAAAACATAAATTAACTTAAAGACAATGTGTTGGGCCAGACTATTATAAGCAAATTAAAATGTTACTTCTTCAATTTTTATAAATGATAAACCTCAGAACATACCTTCCATCCTAGGTTTTCAAAGAATGTGCTCAGTCTGGCCTGGCCAGTTGTTTTACCTCCACATGGTCCTGAAACAGATCAGTTTGTGTTTCAAATGTCACTCTGCTTGATAGAATGGGCGGACTAGTCAAAAGCTGCATTAAACATTAACCCCAACTGTACTTCTAAATGAGGCAGACCACACAAATGCAGGCAATAAGTCGCTGACGATGACTTGTGGACACTCAATCTGATGGAAATTGATAAAAATCCTGGAAATATTTGATCTGCTATGTCTCACCAAACCCCAACATTACAATGGGACATTAATATGTAGAATGCATGCATGTCTATATGAATATCTGCATTAATGTATGCCTGTAAGTCGGATGGTCTGAATGTTATGTAGGCATGCCCCAAAAATGCATTTATGCACGCATTCATTCAATTAACAGATTACCTTTTTAATATTAATTTAGAATTAGGGCATAACTGCTACCTAACTGCAAGTGCATTTGGCATAATTGCTAACCAAACATACCTAAGTATTAGCAGTCAAATTTTAGACACTACCATAACTGAAAATACAGTAAAAATCATAAGAATACCATTTTAAATGTTTTTTTATCCTCATATCTATAAATAAGCAGGGTGTGGGTTTCTGCTAAAATTAGATACTGACACCAGGGTCATACAGTTCCTTGGAGCACAATAGTTATCTTAACCAGGAAAGTGCTTCAAGCACTGTAGTATGTACTGCCTTGTAAAAGGGGTAACATTTTGAGATAAAGACATCCGCAAGCAAAGCTAAAATGTGGAATACAGTCCTGTTTAATAACACTTGTTCTCTTCCTTGGTGGCGTTATCGTTCCTTTTTCGTTCAACTTCCAGTAGGCGACTACGCAAAAAAATGGCGACTAAGAACAATGAAATCGGCGATCTGTACAAATTTTCTATCAGTGCGTGAACTTAAAGACTTTTTAAGAGAAAGAGGGATGAATGTATCAGGGAATGATCCGGGAACTTATAATACGCGCTAGAGGGATAGAAAAGCTTGGTATACTGACATTAAGTGAAATTAAATTGAACGGCGAAAAGGACAGCAATGAACGTGGAGGAAAGTTATTTGTAACACCATTTGGAGAGAACCTTCCAATCTTGGCAATCTAGGGCTATTATCAGCATCCTGAAACCAAACTAAAATATGCAATTAAGTATATTTTCACAATGGTCTATGACAATTAACTTCTTTTCTATAACTTTATCCAAGCAAAATGAATCTCAAGGATAAATCTTTATTAAATAAAAATTCAAGCACTGCAAGCACATTAATCCTTTATTAGCAGCTGCAACAGTATATTTTTATACAAAACTCTTCAAACTCCAGATAAGAATTGTATCAAATAGGTTACACACAACTATCAAAACAGTTATGTACATAAGATTTTCTGGGTGTATCTGCTAGAAGTGAAATAATTTTAGTATTTTGTCTTTTTAAATGAGTCAAACACACAGATATGCCCCTTATCTGGAGTCCTGTTCAAACTACAGTGTGTAATAAATACATTTATAAAGTTAATTGTGTCATTATCTAGCCAATTAATGTATGTTAATGTCTGGCATATTAAACCACAGGCATAGTTTGGAGATATTTAGATATATTGTGTTGTTGAGAAAAAATGGGCTCAAAATAGACAGTGTTGCAAAACTATGATCCTCCCTTTCTAAAAAAAAAACATTAATAATATAGCATTGTTCCCTATAACAACGTCATCATACTGCAGTTTTAGTTTTGAAGTTAAACCCAAACTACCTCTAAACAAAACAGTCAATCTTTCTCCAGGTCACTACAATGTTGCATGTTTTAATTTTAAAATAAATAAAGAAAGGGCTGAGCATGATCTTTTTTAAAATATTATTTCTTTTTTTTTTCATATACAAATACAGACATACCGTGTCAATACATAGTTGACAATCTTGTTTTGGGAATTTCATCTCTGAAGGTTATCACATAATATACGAATGGACATAAAAATTGGGGAGCATGCTCTTGTATTTGTCAGGTGAGAGAATAGTCTTACCACATTGGGAATAGTCGTACCATATATGAATTGCATATTTCTATATTAGTGCCAGGCATCGCATCTATCGAACTGGATAGAGTGCATTCTTGCTGTAACACAATGGTTGCAATTTACGGATTGGAAAACTACTATAGTTTTGGCTAGTTTGGAGAGACTGAATTTTCATCAGAATCGGATTCTTTATATATTCTCTTGTTTGACAAACTGTTGACATAAGATACAACTGTGAAGTATTTGTTACTTACAAGTTCTTTCATATCTTTAATTGTCTAAAATTCCTCATAATTAACTTTGTTCTTTAATTGTCGTCCAATCAGTGGCCCGCTTGAATTGATAATTCTTTCTTTAATTGACATGTAATAAGCGGCCACTTGAAAGTCAATGTCTGACCGTCAATTGTTTTTATTGCGGTCATGCACTAGAGGTGTGACTGTTAATGACCTTTGTGCAAATTTGCAGCTGTTATTTGTGGTAGTGATTGTATGCTTCACTTATCAAGTAGTTTAAGGGCATTGTTGAACAGCATTTCTTGCGATCTTTAAAGGTAATATTAACTCTTATGGCTGTTTGGTAAAAAATATCTTCGACACTGTCACAGATGATACTACCTTTTTATAGACTACATTGAACCTGTTACCACATTAGTCTAAGAAATGGGACATACATCATTCAGAATATCTCGGAAATGTTTATGAAACCCACTTTAGATATAAATGCCACTGATGTTCTGAATAATCTTAGGGTATCTCTCATGTACGATTTTTACTTTTCATGCAATGTTGCAAAAGTGTCTAAGACAATTACATGACTGGACACTTCAACTGCACATTTGTTAATTTTTGAATTTTTACAGATTTTTTTTCATGTTTCAGCAAATACACACTTTATTTGTGGCCTTGGCTTGAAACAAGTATTACTCATATTTATCTGTATATTATAAGAGAATTTATTGCTTTAACCATCATTGGACGTAACCTGAACAGTTGTAAGTTTGGATCCTCTGCTGATGACACAACCAATGATTTGCTTTTCATGTTAACCTGTAGAAAATATATTTTGATATTTTATTAATAAATGAATTTGAGTATTGACTGGAAGTTGCAAAGGAAATACAAAATTATGGGTACCGGTCAGACTGGATATACCTAATTCTCAGTCTCAACCAGGCATTATATGTTTACCTATTTACTGAAACGACCGGACTAATCCCTTTATAAGATCAATTTACCGAAATGGTCATTTACCGAAGTGACCATAAACCCCAAAAATACATCGCTACAGAAAGTATCTAGGCCCAGACCTAATAAATGAATATGTCGTATTTGACTTTCTAATTTATCATTTATGCAATGAGCCTACTTTAGAAATCTTAGGATAGGACACACAAAAAAAAAAATTATACTTGGCTAAATATTTGAAATAGATTTTTAACTGATGTTAGGAAATATATGAAAACAATGGAAAATTCGGCTAAAGTCAAGAATAGATTCCAAATAAAAATCTAGAAGACATTATTATTTATTTGCTGTTGTTTAAGCAATATTTGACATTTAAAGACCATGCAAAAAAATATTTTCTTCACAGCAAAGAAATCGTTTTTCTCCTTTTATGTCCATGTTTATGTATCCGAAACTTGACTGAACCACAATCCAAATTACTTGCGCCGATATTTATTTGGAGGTCATTCACATAAATTAACAAATATAATACCATATTTTCAGTCCACAACAAGAGTACAGCTAATAAAGGCAGACACTTGTATCACGACACACACACACAAAAGATCATTTCCCCCAACAATTTAGGTTAACCTGATGATGCAATTATCTCGGAGAATGTAAACAAACTCATGTCCTTATTTTTCGCGGGAGCTTTGGATCTCTAGTCTAGTATGAACCAAACGAAAACATACCTCCTGTAAGCACCACTTTATACACTTTGTTTTTGTTATCCCCGATATCCTGCGACATTCTTGGGGGTTTGTTTGCAGCACGTGTCAGCTTAGAAAGCCCTCGTGGTCTCGCAAACACATTTCTAATGAACGGTAACAACATAAATACATTAATTTGTCTTTACGAGGATACCTCTAGAGTAAGCCGATTGGTTTCGGTTCCAACCAATCGGAACTCCTCGGATAATTCCGTATTCGGACAATCAAATCGGAACTGCTCGGGCAATTCCGTCCTCGGGACACTCATCTCTTGGATGTATCTGTTGCAATAATTAATGCGTTGCATCAAACACACGGTCAAAATGACCTGTGTGAATGTACTCGGTGTATTGTGGTTTGTGGGTAAAGTAGTTCTTCAACATGGCTGTTATGAATACGGAAGTGATTGCTAATATGAACAAAACAAGTACGAAGAGGTATACAACAGATTATTTTGGCATTGCTTTTATACATTCTAATAGTTAAAATATGTTTCATGCAAACATTTTGAACTAAATTTTGTAAACGGTCCAGACTTTAACGTAGTGACGTCACACGCTATGTATAGAATGAACAGATTACTGTTTAACGAAAGCGAAAGTAGCAAAACTTGCTCATCGTATTTTTTTCCATTTATGTATAAATATCAAGACTTTAACAGTTTCTGGACATAGAATAAGGCCCGAACAACCACCAGCAAGCTACCACAACTGAAAGAACACACCCCCTGGGTCTCCCGAGAGAGGGGGTGGGGGGAGAATGAGAGACCCAACAGGACGGATACATTGGAAACAACCCGGAACGAAGAACGAACAACGTCCGATACAGTAATCTGCCCATGTGGGAAAGTCTGCAAGAACTTCCGAGGGCTAAAGATTCACCAGGCGAGAAGCAGCTGTCAGCGAACTGAAAGTCTTAGGCAACGCAAAGGGTTACCTGATAAGACGGGGGAGAAGACTGGTCCGGTGTCCAACCATAGTACCAGAAGTCTCTCAGCACCAGTTCTGTCACTAGCTGGCAGAGGTTGCTCGCGTGAGGAACTCCAGTCCTTAGAACCAATTATAGAGACGCAAACAACTGAGGGTGGAAGTTCAAACAGTGAACAGTCTTTGACTCCCACAATCAATGAAGAGTCACCGATCTTTGGCCAATACAGAACAGAGAAATCACCAATATTCCCTCCCAGGGCCAGAGACAACCCAGAAGTTATCCCTAACCAAGACAAGGCAGAACCAGCATCGGCTACAGAAAGCAGGAAAGCACACAACTTTACCAAGCGCCAGAAGGTAGCATGGCCAAGAACTCATGACAAGAAGTGGGATGTGTTTGATGAAGATCTAGAAGTTATTCTCCAGTCTACACTCCAAGAAGGGTTGAAAGAAAGATCAACACCCTGACTACTATAGTCTACTCGATGGGAATTGAACGGTTTGGCTGTGAGGGAAAGGACAGGATACAGAAACCTGAACCAATCCCAAACAGAAGAGAAAGAGAGCGGAAGAAATTAAGGGAAGAACTCAACTCCCTGAGAAAGAGGTTCAAGAAGGCCAGCGCAGAAGAAAAGGGGGACTGGCGGAGATAAGAGAGCAGTTACGATCAAGACTGAAGACCTTGACGACAGCTGAGCGACTTAGAAGAAAACGGAAAGAACGAACAAGAAAGAGGGCAGCCTTTATCGCAAACCCCTACAGGTTTACCAAGACTCTCCTAGGAGAAGAGAGAGGAGGAAGCCTTCAAAGTAGTGAGGAGGAGGTAGTCAAGTACCTGAGAGAAGTCCACTCGGATCCAAACAGAGAACATCCTCTCGGTGACTTTGACAGGATATCGACTGTTGACCCTCCCAAGTTCTCACTGAACATGAAAGAACCATCCCTCCAAGAAGTTAGAGATATCGTCAAGAAAGCAAGAGCCTGTTCAGCACCTGGTCCAAGTGGAATACCATACAAAGTATATAAAAATTGTCCAAAATTGCTAAGAAGACTTTGGCTTCTCCTAAGAACTGTATGGAAGAGTAGCACTGTTCCAGATTGCTGGCAGGCAGCAGAGGGGTGCTTCGTACCAAAAGAGAAGCGCTCGGAGAACATAAAGCAGTTCCGAACAATCTCACTGCTTAGTGTCGAGGGGAAAATATTCTTCTCTATCTTGGCAAGACGCCTCACAACATACATGACTGACAACACCTACATTGACTCATCAGTTCAGAAGGGTGGCATCCCTGGGTTTTCAGGGTGTGTCGAACACACAAGTGCTCTCACAAAACTGCTACACGAGGCAAGAATCAACCATAAGAACCTGACTGTTGTGTGGCTAGACCTGGCCAACGTCTACGGCTCCATCCCACACCAGCTTATCTAAGAAGCACTGAAGCACTACCATGTGCCGGAGCAAGCAAGAAGCCTCATCCGAAGATACTACAGCAATATCCACCTCAGGTTCTCTTGCAAGAACTACACCACATCATGGATATCGCTGGAAAAGGGCATCGTAACAGGCTGCTCCATCTCGGTGATCCTCTTTGTGATGGGAATGAACTTGATCCACAAAGTAGCAGAGAAGGAGACAAGAGGTCCGCAGACAAACGCAGGAATCCGTCTACCAGCACATAGGGGATTCATGGATGACCTTACCATCACAACGGAATCCCACATACAAGCTAGATGGATTCTGAAGACCCTAGATGAGACGGCGACGTGGGCTAGGATGGTGTTCAAACCAAAGAAGTCACGGTGTCTGGTTGTGAAGAAGGGAAAAGCCACTAGACAGTTCAAGATGTCCATCCAAGGGGAAGAAATCCCATCATTGATTGACAACCCCATCAAGTGCTTGGGCAAGTGGTTCGATTCTTCCCTCACAGACAAGAGCAGCAAAGGAAGACTACGGCAACAACTGGAAGAAGGCCTACGTAGAATCGACAAATCCGAACTCCCAGGGAAGTTCAAGACCTGGATTTACCAGCATGGCCTACTACCAAGGCTTGTTTGGCCACTTATGGTCAATGAAATACCAGTCAGCCTGGTTGAGCAGCTAGAACAGGCGGTAAGCAAGCACATAAGAAGATGATGCACAGACAAGCAGTGCTTGATCCCCACTGCTGCCCCGCCATCACGAGGGTGTACCGAGATAAGGGGCGAAACACCTGTTGACTGATGGGCACTCGGCTAACGATGTCTGTGTTAAGCAGCAGAAGCTGTATCTAACAACTTAGATTATGGTTGTTAAGTCATTTATCTTAATTCAATGAATATGAACGTATTTCCTACGCGGAACTATTTTTTATGTAGGCACAAATCTCAAATTTTGGGTGAGTTAGGAGTCGTAGTATAGAGCAATCGGAACACCTCGGATAATTCACGAATCATCTCTCGGATGTATGTAGGCAGTCGGATCACCTCGGCCATTTATCTAGAAGGGGCATTCTTTTGAGACAGACGTCAAAACAAAGATGGCAGTTCGGGTGACAGCTCACTACAGTACGATGCCAGTAAAACTTCAATTTGTGGCGGCTTAAAATTTAAATCGTCCGATTTTTATTTACCCAGCACAGCTGTCAAACGATGACATTGTTTATGTTTTGTGCGAACTACTTAGGCATATTCTTCTTCCGACTTCCGGCGAACAAAACGATTGTGATTTGAGCACGTATCCTTGCACCAGATACATCCGAGGGATGATTGTCTCGAGGACAGAATTACCCGAGGAGTTCCGATTGTGTATAGAGATGACTTTAACGTATTGACGTCACACGCTATGTATAGAATGATAGTTAATGAAAAAATCACCATCGCTTTTTTCGCCGGAAGTCGGAAGAAGAATATGCCTAAAATGTAGTTCGCACAAAACATGAACAATGGCTTCGTTTGACAGCTGCATGTCTGCTGCGGTGGGTTAATCAAACTTGGATGATTTACTTCGTGACACATGAAGTGAAACAGTTTAACAGCTGTTGGAACCACTGACATCCCCAGTTGAGAGCCACCCGTCATAGAAGTGTTTCGGTCCTTTAATCTCAAAACACTTCTCTTGGTGGTGGCCCCGCTGGGTTGATCATTCCCTATTTGTCAATAGTTGGTTTCCAGCTCCTCTCTAAAGACTCTTCACAGCGTGTTTCCCATGGAACCGTGAGCTCTATCAACGCTAGACATTTCCTCTTTGGAGACCAAAGAAGTACTTCTGGTCTCTGTGTAGTCTGCACTATGTTTGAAAATACAAGTTTCTTCCCAAGGTCAGCCATCATTTCCCAGGATTCTGCCTCATTTAGGAAAGATGTCGCTATGGGTGATTGTTGTTTGGTCTTCTCCCCTGTCTTTACAAACTGTATTCTCCTGATTTTCTTCACTAATCTTTCCTTTTTTCGTTCACACTCTATGATGTCTGGCGATTGACTTTTACCCACCTGTTTGCCAGCGACAGTAACAGGTCATAGACAGACCTTAGCATAAAATTGATGCTAAGTGGTTCACTGTTCCACATGTTTGCCCTGTCATCTGCCATTTAGTCCATGCCCCTTGGGCTCCCATGGCCACTGCCCTTGGACATCTTTTCTCTTCCTCTGCCATTCCTATATTTGACTGAACCATCTCTCTTCTTGTTTTGCTGACAGCTGAATTCTATCTTCCCTGCTCCCAGGCCCTTAGTTCACACTGCTGTTGCGCCCACAATGTCTCTATGGCGCAAGCTGCGACTAGCAGACCATTTTCTTCCAGTCCTGGTTTCAACACCAGCTTTATGGACCATATTATCATGCGAGTCCTTCAGCGTCGTCACCAATCTTGCCTTAGCTACCTTGCACTCCTCAACTAGTGAACTTATAGGGAGTTGAAGCTGACTTGTTCGTCCATAAAGTTCAATGTTGCTGAAGCTGGGTGGCACTCCTAGCCACTGTCTCAGATGTCTGCTGATGGTTCTCTCAAACTGTTTTACCACTGAACTGGTGACCTCATAGAGCATCAGTGGCCACATCAAGCATGGAAGTGGCCCTTTCTGGAACAACCAGGCCTTGAACTTCTCAGGCAATCCAGTCTGGTCAATAGCCTTCAAACCATGATTCAGCTGGCTCTTGATGCGTTTGTTGTTCTTCCCATCATTGAGGATTGCATCATACCATTTACGAAGGCACTTAATTGGACTATCCAGTAATGATGGCATGTCTTTGCCTTGAATTTTGAGGTTGAACTGCTTCGTAGGCTGACCTTTCTTGATTATAAGACTCAAAAACTTCTTGGGTTTGAACTTCATTCTGGCCCAAGTTGCTGTTCCTTCTAAAGCAGCCAACACTATCTTGCCTGCACATGGGTTCTTGTTGTGATGATAAGATTGTCCAGGAAGCCTCTGGTTGAATGCAAATAGACTCCAGAAGTGGTATTAGGTCCTCTTGATTCAAACTTTGCCGCATTGATAATAAGGTTCATGCCCATGACGAACAGAACTACTGAGATGTTACATCCAGTCACAATGCCTTTCTCAACTTTCTGCCACCTTGTCATCTTCTCTCCTACTGCAAACTGCAACTTCACTTTCCTGTAATGTCTTTTACCAGGTTAGCTGCACTGTCTGGCACATGGTACTGCTTCAGCGCTGCTTCAATCAGCTTGTGTCCTTAGAGTCTTTTTCTTTTGGAGCAAGTCCCCTCAGCTTGTCTCCAACAGTCAGGAATTTTTCTCTTCCGCTACCCTCATCAAGCTCAAGAGTATCCACAATAGGTTGTGACACATCTTATAAACTAATATTGGATGCCATTGGGATCTGGGGCTGAGCTTGATCTTGCCTTCCTCACCACCACTTGTATCTCGGAGAAAGTCGGTTCTTTCATATCCATCCTGCTTCTCGGTGGATCTTCTAGCTCTAGCAATGGGCAGTCACCCAACGGGGCCTCCTTTTCCAAGTCACTATATACTTTGTGTAGGTGCTACTGTACTTCATTGAGACTACTTTCTAATGTTCCTGATCTCTCTTTATCGAGCTGATCTTTGGGGAACTGGTACAGGTTTGTGATAAATCTTTTGTTTGTCTTTCTTCTTCTTCCTAATCTGTTCAGCCTTCCTAAGAGTAGTAAGCTTTTCTCTCAGTGTGTTCCTTAGCTGTTAGAGACCTTCCTTCACCTCGTCTGATGGCTTCTTGATGCATCAGAGTTCCCGACATTTATGATTTGCCATCGTTTTCTGCTCACAGTGGGGGTTTGAGTGCTTGTTTTCTTCTGTACAGCACCAAACCTCTCTTTGCTGACCAAATAAATCAATCGGTTCATGGTGCTCAGTTTTCTATCAACTGATCCTTTGAGTGCAATGTTCAGGATAGAGCAGATGTCACTGTCAAGATCTTTCCATGCTTTTTAGTCCCCTACCGGTGTTTACACCGGAGGGGACTATAGGTTTACCCTCCGTCCGTCAGTCCGTCTGTCTGTCCGCTAAAAATCTGGATCCTTTGATAACATAAAAAATATTAAAGCTAGGCGCATGAAACTTAGTATGTTAATAGGTAGCAATGTGTACAATATGCACGCGCAACATTTGGGTCGCTACCTTGAAGGTCAAGGTCACAGCATGACCTTGAAGCAAAATTGTGTCCGGCCCATAACTTCGTTATTTGAAGTCGGATTTTAAAACTATTTCACAGAAATTATCACCATATTATGATGACGTGTCGCGAGCAAGATTTGGGTCGCTACCTTGAAGGTCAAGGTCACAGCATGACCTTGAAACAAAATCGTGTCCGGCACATAACTTTTTGAGGGACCGGTAGGGGACTACTGTATTGCCCACAATACTATCAAATGCTTGTTTATCTACAGTCTTAGGCCATAATATATTTGCTGTCTCTTTTCGTTATCATCATTTCCTGTGTCTATTATAGGTTGTTCTGTGCTTGGTTGTGGAAACGACTATTTTCTCCTGAGAGAGCAAATGAAGAAGAGGGACATGTTCCTCCTCTGTCTCATCCTGTCTAGCATGGTTATGGAAGACAAGATCCTCAGTTTTGTCTAGGTCCCTAGTACTGTGGGGTTGTTCCTGACTAGGCCCCTCAAACGTCTCACCAGGTGTAACACCTGTGCGCTGCAACTGCTGATCTGCTCTGCCATACCCAATTCTAGGCTGATGGATTCGCAATCCCCGCAAGTTCTTGCAGACTTTTCCACACCTACAATTCATCAATGCAACGTTCCCAGTCAAACTTGTTCATCCTTCCCCACCCCCACCCCCTTCTGGGAAGACTCTGGGCCCGTGGGGGTATCGATCTGTGTGTGAGTCTGTAGCTGTTATTAAGAGTGTTCTCAGAACTGCATTCAGGGTTGCTGGCCCATCCTGCCCCTTTCCAGTCCGTCCTGGTCCTGCTCAAACCAGACATCCTCAGTTGAGAGCCACCTATCATAGAAGTGGTGGTAGGCCTGCAAGGTTGATCAATGCCTACATGTCAATAGTTGGTTTCCAATTTAGTGACAGCATATGTCCTAAGTAACATTTAAAACAGATATCAATGGATAGCAATTAACAAATTATGTACAACTAAATGTGAATACGTTAGGAAACAATTAATTTGAGTAATTCATTTTTAAATTTTTTGTTTGTTATTCTGTGCTTATTTGCCAGTGTTTGGATAGCAAGAAAATAATAAAAACACACCATACAAAATGCAGTTTAATTATCTCACATTTAATAAAAAAGTTAAAAACATAAATACATGTAACATATCACAGACAGTTCTAGTATACCACAGGCACAAATTCAATGTTGTATCACAAATTTCCATTAGGACCCATAACACTGAGTTTTATCTTGCCATGGTAAGACTTTGGTAAACAATAAATTCATAAAGTAAACACAATTACAAAACAAACAAAAATAGAAATTAATGGTTGCCTAATATGTAACTTTGTGGAAGAAAAAAAAATGCCTTGATTCAGATTGAGACAAAGTTATATAATACAAAATATTAACTTGGCTAAGTATATTTGTGGGTTTCTTCTTTTTTTCTTTTTTTTGTGAACCTTTATGAGCAATTTGTTCAAAAATAAAAACAAAAAAGTTTCTCATTTTGGCATTCGACTTTTTGGAAAATGATCCAATAAACAAAGTTTTAATGTCTTTATAATGAGACATAATGAATGAGAAAAAGTAAAAAAGTATTTTACAGAATAGTAAAGTTTGTTTTTGTTTTTAAAATACATTGCAGTCACGTTTTATGATCATTATAGCAACATCCAGCTTTTTGGTAGAGGCTTACCCCTGACACATGTCTGGATTGATTCATTGGAGCCCCACAAGTCACAAGTGGACAACCTTCTCACATTAAGTCCTTTGCCCCAAATGGGACTCGGACCCACGTGGTGAGAAGCTTAAAATAATAAAGTCCATGAATGGACTGAATTAAAACTGAAGCCTATCTTTAAAACACTAAGTATTCATCATAAAGGAGAAAGTCAAAGCTAGAAAGTGCACACGTATAATTGTGAAATGGGCCATGGGAATATATTAATTTCTGATAGGTGAATAAAGAAAAAGACAATTTGTGTGTTAAGCATGCCAAAGCATCAAAGAAAACAATAACTATCTTGTCCAATTTTACAAAAGATGATAAACCCTATCTTTGTGACAGACATACAATACAAATAAAAATTAGGCAAAAAAAACTTTCTAATTATATCATTTCACTTATACACATTTTTTTAAAGAAAATATTTGTAACAAAGAATGGATTAAAAGTCAACACCAATATATGAAATTTTTTCCAATAAAAAACGAAATCTGTTAAGTGAATAAAATATTTTTATCGGATACTTGTAAATGTAATTAATATTACTAGTCTTTATGATTTTTGTTGATTCCTTACCTTTCTACATTGAATTAATAAAACTATAAATTTTTTCAAAGGAATTAACAGAAAACTAAAAGTATTCAAACAAGAACAATCAATCAATTTGCTATCATACCCATTATTGTTTCTTTTTTTTTGTTTCATTTTATTATAAAACATATTTCTTTTTTGACAAATTAAAAGATTGACTTTGATTAACATTAACCATTCTGTCGTCCATTTTTCCATTATTTTTCTCATTCATCTATTACTATTTTTGTTTTTAACAATTTTAGTAACCTTTTTACCTATTTGTAAATAAAATTACAACCACTTTACCCGCATCTATCGTAAAAAGCCTTTTTGTACTTATTGCCATTCAAAACATCTTTTCAGTGTTTTCAATGATTTGTCATATATCACTAATCACTCTGTTGTCTCAGTGTTATTGTTGTTGATGTTGTTTCTAGCGGCCTCCTCTTCCTCTTCCTGCTTCTTCTTCTCCTCCTCATCCTTCAGTAGATCCAGGGCTGTCTTCCAGTGGTGCAGCTTCACAGAGATCTCGATCTGAACAAAATATAAAACATAATCTTCAATATGTAGTGTTAGAAATACTTGGCATATACATTAACACTAGTTCAAAACAGAGTGTGGGCACTGCTTTAGAGGTAGGTCTAAGGGCATCTTACGGGATAAAAAATATTGGGCAAATATGTAGGTGAATTAAAGTGTGCCTTGCATATATTGATAAAATTAAATTGCATTTTTATATGTGCCTACAGTACCCAGAGGAAGCTACAAGGTCTCATGAACGTTTCTCACCTCTAAAGGCGGTGGAGGCCCTGTCTCCTCTTCCTCCTCCTCCACAGCCCCTGGCGCCCCCTTGCCTCCCTTGGCAGTCCCCTTGTCACCTTTGTCTCCCTTACCACTCTTGGCAGCACTGGGCTTCCTCTCTGAAACAATAAAGATTGTGTGAATAATTGTGTAATTTCGACCACACATTTAATACAAGATTGAGTTGTAAAAGTAATATTTCAATACAAGATGACATCTTGCAGCTTTCATAATGATAGTACATCACAAGTATCTTTAAAATATTGTTAGAGGTAGAACTTAACCATCAGCAATATAAACCTTGAGTCACTAATACTCCATCTACCTACAACAAGCTGCTACTCTATCGACAAATGTAACATAATGGTATAACTATTAAGAACAAGAACTATCGAAAAGGATGGATACCTCCCAGCAACTACTTTGCCACAGTAAATGTAACAATCAACTCAGACAGATGGGTCGCAAGAAATATTTCAGACAAAATTCAATAAATATAGCCAAGGATCATAACCTCAGCTCAAGACCTACAATTCCTGCAAATTTGTTACCAATTCAACTGACAGTAGCTGTGAAATATCAAATTTTGTCTACAGACAGACTGAACAACAGATTAAGATGATTCCTATAAAGGCCCCCATATACTTTGTATCTCAGGCTTACTTAAACAAGAAATAACTTCAAAAAGGTATGCGACATTGGGGAGGCTTTAATAAACACATTTATTTACTGATTTTAAAAAACAAGTAAATAGGATTGTACACATTGCATTTCTTTTTTAAGAGTATATTGATGCAAAAGATCATTTCTAACAATGAGGGCCACTTTAATATTCATCTTGGCTGAGCATGCATCAGCATTTCTAAGTAGGTCAATATAAGGGCCAGACAGATTAAAACTGTGGCTAATCATTGTTTAACCACAGTGCAAACATGTTTTTCATTGCAGTGACATTCAATTAATTAGTTTGGAGCTGTATCTAAATTTGGGATAAAATTAATTTTTATGCCAAATGTATGTTTTATAAGACCATACACAATTGGCAACATGTTGTTTTTTTATGAGCACATTTAACAGCTATGTGACTTTTACTGTCAAATGTACCCCACACTTTATAAAGGTGTAATTAACAGGTATTAAAACAAACACTGACATGCACACGTAATGTCTTAGTCCAAACAAAACAACAGAAAGCTTGCATAAAAAACTTCAGGAAATTATTCAATTGGCTTTTGTTGTATAAAGTAGCTTTCATTATCTCAAGTAGCTTTTGTGATGTCTCTAAGTTAGTTTTGGTTATGTCTGCAAGTTAGCTTTTGTTATGTCACTAAGTAAGCTTTTGTTATGTCTCTAAGCTAGCTTTTGTTATGTCTCTAAGTTAGCTTTTGTTATGTCTCTAAGTTAGCTTTTGTAATGTCTGCAAGTTAGCTTTTGTAATGTCTCTAAGCTAGCTTTTGTTATGTCTCTAAGCTAGCTTTTGTTATGTCACTATGCTAGCTTTTGTAATGTCTGCAAGCTAGCTTTTGTAATGTCTCTAAGCTAGCTTTTGTTATGTCTCTAAGTAAGCTTTTGTAAGTCTCTAAGCTAGCTTTTGTTATGTCTTTAAACAAGCTTTTGTTATGTAACTAAGCTAGCTTTTGTTATGTCTCCATACTAGCTTTTATAATGTCTCCAAGTTAGCTTCTGTTATCTCTCTAAGCTAACTTTTGTTATGTCTTAGCTAGCTTTTGTTATGTCTTTAAGCTAGCTTTTGTTATGTCTTTAAGCTAGCTTTTGTTATTTTCTAAGCTAGCTTTTGTTATGTCTTTAAGCTAGCTTTTGTTATGTCTATAAGCTAGCTTTAGCCATGTCTGTAAGTTAGATATTTGTTATGTCTCTAGGTTAGCTTTTGTAATATATCTAAGTTCGCTTTTGTTATGTTTTCAACAGAACAAAAACAAATCAAAATGGTTCTGGACATAAGAGCCTGCACAAACCATAGTTCACATCATTGTACTTTTAATCTGTGACATAAAGAGTAAAAATAGGGCCTAACCTTTACTCTTATCTTCCTTTTTCTTTGCTGATGCAGAGCCAGGTTTCTTATTTTTATCTTTGTCTTTAGTGTCGCCCTTCCTGCCATCCTGGAAACATAATGTAAAGTATTTTTTCAGAAAAGATTAATAAAAACAGGAAGAAGATACTCAAACAGCCTGAAAGTATGTTTGAATTAACAAATTGTTCAACATCATATGGTTTTAGTTGAAGGCCTTCAAGTTTAAATTGAGTGTGTTCAGTGAAGTGGACAATTTGAGAGTACTCATGTAAGTTATTGAGGTTAAGGAATCTATTCAGCTAAGAAAGTTTATTGAAACCTAATCTGATTTTCAACAGTGTGCTGTTAATACATGCAGACTTTAATCTTGATAGTTCATGGTAATAAGGAGTGTTCTGATACCATTTTAACTGCAAGCAACTATGAAAACAAGTGTACAAAAGCAACATATGGTATAAAGGGTTTATAAAAAAAAATAATGAAACAAAAATCATGGAAAATGAAAGTATTACATACTATCTTCAATTAGGATGTACAATTCATCTAATAATTAGGATATACAATTTACTTGGAAAAGAAAAGCAATTGAAAAAAGTGGTGTGCAAAACGTGCAATAAACATAATTTAACCAATTTAGATTGGGCATTGAAAAATCTTGCATGGTATATGCCAGAAAATAGCCTATCGAGAGTTATCACCCTTGTCTGACATTATGCGGCTGTTTCATCCCTGCCAGCCCTGAACTTATATGTTACGTCCCATGGCCAACTGTTACAATTGACAAACTATACAATAATTGAATCTGGTATTGCGCTAATAAGGATCAAGTCTGTCATTAATTTCTATTTGACTGCATTTGATTAAAGCATAGGAACATTGATTTTTTTTAAAAGAATTCTAATTTGCTCCAATCTAGCCAAATACAGTCAATATACTACCATCTAGCTACAGTATTTAAATGAACTAATTAAGTAGACATGTGAATGTTTTCAATTGGGTATTTTATTACAATCAACATGCTTTCCTAAAACATGCGATTGAGCGTGTCATTTAAAATACATGAAATATTTTTTGCAAATACAATATCTAAAGGACATCAATATAATTATATACATTTCCAAACACACTTATTTCAGTCACAGTAAAAACTTAGGGTAAATTAGATTCTTTTTTAAATGATGTATAAGAATACATGATCTAATTTCTCACAACGTTGGTAGTGTATATAGTTAACAGCAACAACCCAGTGGCTGGACTTACATTAATCTTCAGTATGTGATAAAAAGTTATAATGAAATAATTTACACACATCTTGTAGGCAATGTAAAATTAAATACCGCCAATTCTATTATAAAAACAAACAAGAGTTTTAAAAATTGACAAAAACATATTTCTGTTGGTGTGATGACATGTGTAATTGAGACAAAAACTTTAGTATTCTTACTTCTTCTGCCAACTATTTGCAACATAAGCATTGTACAGTCCTGCAGCCAGTAGCTGTACTGTGGCTGTCATGCCAGCCATTGAATGGGAGGCGGTCACGTGAAAATACAATGGCGGCCTCAATTGATTTGAAAATGGCATTGTTTATATGTAAAACCACATGCTGTGGATGCTGTTTGTAACTGTAACATGGTTTATATGAAGAAAACACATCCTATGGATGCTGTTTGTAACTGTTACATGGTATATAAGTAAAACCACATGCTGTGGGTGCTGTTTGTAACTGTTACATGGTATATATGTACCGGTAAAACCACATGTGCTGGGTGCTGTTTGTAACTGTTACATGATATATATGTAAAACCACATGCTGTGGATGCTGTTTGTAACTGTTACATGGTATATATGTAAAACCACATGCTGTGGGTGCTGTTTGTAACTGTTACATGGTATATATGTAAAACCACATGCGCTGGGTGCTGTTTGTAACTGTTACATGGTATATATGTAAAACCACATGTGCTGGGTGCTGTTTGTAACTGTTACATGGTATATATGTAAAACCACATGCGCTAGGTGCTGTTTGTAACTGTTACATGGTATATATGTAAAACCACATGGTCTGGATGCTGTTTGTAAATGTTACGTGGTATATATGTAAAACCACATGCCCTGGGTGCTGTTTGTAACTGTTACATGGTATATATGTAAAACCACATGTGCTGGGTGCTGTTTGTAACTGTTACATGGTATATATGTAAAACCACATGCTCTGGATGCTGTTTATAATTGTTACATGGTATATATGTAAAACCACATGCGCTGGGTGCTGTTTGTAACTGTTACATGGTATATATGTAAAACCACATGCTGTGGGTGCTGTTTGTAACTGTTACATGGTATATATGTAAAACCACATGCTCTGGATGCTGTTTATAATTGTTACATGGTATATATGTAAAACCACATGCGCTAGGTGCTGTTTGTAACTGTTACATGGTATATATGTAAAACCACATGGTCTGGATGCTGTTTGTAACTGTTACATGGTATATATGTAAAACCACATGCGCTGGGTGCTGTTTGTAACTGTTACATGGTATATATGTAAAACCACATGTGGTGGGTGCTGTTTGTAACTTTTACATGATATATATGTAAAACCACATGTGCTGGGTGCTGTTTGTAACTGTTACATGGTATATATGTAAAACCACATGTGCTGGGTGCTGTTTGTAACTGTTACATGGTATATATGTAAAACCACATGTGCTGGGTGCTGTTTGTAACTGTTACATGGTATATATGTAAAACCACATGTGCTGGGTGCTGTTTGTAACTGTTCCATGGTATATATGTAAAACCACAAGCTGTGGATGCTGTTTGTTAACTTTACATGGTATTTAATTTAACACTCCATGATGTGGATTCAGTCTGTAATACATGGTATCGATATAAATCTACATGATGATATGCTGTCTATCTCCTGTACATAGTATTTTAATGTAACACCACATGCTGTGGATGCTGTCTGTAATATTTTCAAACGATATAAGTCAAGGTGCCATAAACAACAGCAGAATACCACATGCATACAGATTAACACTGAGTTTCAAAGACAGTTTCTTTGCAGCAGAACCACACCACACAGGCATGCAACATTATTATTATTGTTGTTTCTTTCTATATTACATCATTCATTATTTAAAAATAAAACTATCATTTTTTTCATGACAGAACAATTGTAGCTTTAACCTCACTTGTATTAGAACTAAAATAACAACTTCCGGAGGATAACTATACAGATAATACAGGTTACTATCTATATCATCCTGCTATAAAAGTAACAACTGTGACAAATAATATAAACTTTAACAATTTTATTAAAACAGGAAATATTTAAATTAAACCAAAAACACAATTCTAAATAAAAAATCACCGTGGCCTAGTAGAATATATATGTTGAAGGTGTGGTATATGTAATTCTATAAAAGTCAATAATTCAATTATTAGATTAAGTTGTTGTTCTTTAATTTAAAACAAAAAATAATAATTTCCTCATGAATATTGATATAAAGTTCTCATTTTTTTTATAATAAATAATATAAAAAAATGCATTTTTGTTATCAATCAGAACAAAATGATACCTACTCGTATATTTGTAATATACATGGTTTGTTTCTACAATCAACTATTGGTGATATAATATCTAACTGATCTATAGTGTGTGCTTTAAAATACACTGAAGGCATTTTGTACTGTTCACAACCATCAACAATGTCGAAGAGTCTGTATACTTACAAACACACATTAAAGGTGGTATCCAACAGTTTAGATGGAATATTTTTTCTCTAGTCACAACCATATAAAGTATTGTTACCTGATAATATCCTGCAAAATGCTGTAGCTTGATGTCTCCATCTAAGTGAAAACTGAAGCATAACACCCCACTCGTCATTACAAACAAGTATTTCCAATATGAGCAACATGGCACAGTTAGCTATTTTTAAACTCAAAACAGCATGTGACCACTGTTTTTGATATCATGTTATATCATCCAGTACTTTTTGATATCATGTTATATCATCCAGTACTTTTTGATATCATGTTATATCATCCAGTACTTTTTGATATCATGTTATATCATCCAGTACTTTTTGATATCATGTTATATCATCCAGTACTTTTTGATATCATGTTATATCATCCAGTACTTTTTGATATCATGTTATATCATCCAGTACTTTTTGATATCATGTTATATCATCCAGGTAATGTGACCACTTACTTTTTGATATCATGTTATATCATCCAGTACTTTTTGATATCATGTTATATCATCCAGTACTTTTTGATATCATGTTATATCATCCAGTACTTTTTTAAATCATGTTATATCATCCAGATACTTTTTGATATCATGTTATATCATCCAGGTACTTTTTGATATCATGTTATATCATCCAGGTACTTTTTGATATCATGTTATATCATCCAGTACTTTTTGATATCATGTTATATCATCCAGTACTTTTTGATATCATGTTATATCATCCAGTACTTTTTGATATCATGTTATATCATCCAGGTACTTTTTGATATCATGTTATATCATCCAGGTACACCATTCTGACATTGATATATTTTCTGTGCATATTCCCATTATTTTATCAGATGTGGAAAGAATAAATATTTTAAAGCAGTTTTTTTACGATTTGTACTATCTAACAACTGAGACAGTATTCAAATCATCTTCATTTAAATATAAGTAAGAGTTTATGCAGAAATTAGGACCCAATCTCCAAGAACAGAGGTAAGATGTTGTTAACTGTATTTGATACAGACAAATATCAGATAGCACCTTTAAAGCATATTTGACTGCTTTAAGGCACAAATTATTTTTCTGACTTCTAGCATAAATCAGGCACATGCTTTGGCATCAGAACCAAGGAAGGCTACCAAAGGAAAATCTGAACTAGCTTTTGCTTTTGAAAAAAATTGTGTTATCATATTAAAACTTATGTATTACTTAACTAAACATTAATATCAAAATTCATGGAAAATAAAAATAAAATTCTGATAAGCAATGAAGGAGAAAATATAATGATAAAAAACTGCTAACAGATGAAAAGACTGATGGATAGATGAATGGACAGATGTTCTAGCCAGGGGGTATTTAACTGTGGTCTTATGTCAAAATTATATGCTCTATAAACTGTTTTTTGCACCAAAACTTAATTAATAATATACATAAACAATCCCAGGACAACACAGTCTTACTCTAAGCTCTAACCCAACATAGCCGCCCCTTAAGTTCCAACAGACTACATTCAATCTACCATAATATGACCCTTCTCGCACAGAAAAAAATGTATCTGTGAAGAGTAACTGTTATACATGTTCCTTGTTACAGTTTTCTATAAATAAAGACATAAAGCATTACTGTATCAAAAGCATCTTCTGAGCTTGCAATATGTAAAAAAATCAAAAGAATAAACATTATATAATGTGTTAATTTTACTTTAAGGTGTGCATGATAGATACAGTTATCTATTTTATTGAAAAAATGTATTAAAATGATTCTAGTTGTATATATGTTTGCAGTGCAGGCTATACTTTTAAAAGGGATCAAGCAGGCATGCGGCTAATCAACAAACCTTTCCCTTTTTATTTTTGTCTGCTTTCTCCTGTAAATCAATAAAGTCAGTGGTACAACATAATTCAATACAGTAACAGCATACACAAACATGCAATGCAATTACCACAATAATGTAACAACATCTTTTACAATTCAATATGCCACAAAATTACAGCATAGTTGTGTTAATCTTTATGCACTAAAAGTTAACTCACTTACTATTATCTATCTCAGCATAAAATGTATTCACATCTTGGTAAACAACTCCTGCACATGTTTGTTTCTGGTCTTACATCACTGCGATGGACACATTCTTAGTGGGTTACCATAGTTATACATGTGCAAGTTGAAAACTAATGGAGGGGCCAGACAAAACTAAGTGAAGTTTTCTGATGTCTGTTTATTAATGGGGTCAAAATAAAAAAGGTCAGTGAATATTAAAAGATTGAATTTCAAATTTGTTTGCACTGTGACATGTGTCAATAAAGTATAAATGTCAGTAAATTAAAAATTAATCCTTGTATTTACATTTATATAATGGGTTCAGTCACAATTTTTGCCAATGGTTTTGAAGCAAGAGTTCGGAAGGTGAAAAAATAATCACAATTACATAGGTAAATTTATTTTGATTCAACAGTCCTGCACCACCGTAGGACATGCCTACTAGCTTAATTCATCCAAAGCTAACAGAAATGTTTGTTGAAACTTATTTTTTCTATTCAATAAAATGTAACCTAAATGGTTTATACATTATAAGGACAAATAAAACCGCATGTTTTTGTTGAAGTTGTTTTATCTCTTCAATGGCATAAAGTATAAGATGCACATGCTTGTTTATTCACATGCACAGCATCATTCATGAACTCGTATTCTGACATCATTCAAAGTTCAGGTGGGCTATGTTTGTTTAAAAAAATAAAATGATTTTTTTTCTTCTGAATGGTATAAGGAAATGTATATATAATATGTTACATAGCTTTTTCTTTTCAGAGACATTAACTAATGAAAAGGAGTCTATTTTATAGGTTATATAATAAAATATACATGTATTTGGAGGAAATATAGATGTACATGTAAATATATATGGCACTGACACAAAATAAATTCACAAAACCTTAATGTAAAGTTGTTTACCTATCATGATGACATTAAAACTGTGTTTTATATAATACATAAACATTTATATCAACTCTAAACTCTTTTACTGCAAAAATTCATCAGATCATCAAAAGATCACAGCATAGACAAGTTTCCTAATGTTATTATTTGTTTCTGTATAAAAATCATTAAATTAAAAATCATTATAAGAATTTTTAAAATGCAGCAATAAGAATTGCAAAAAAGTGTCCTCTAATTTTTAAGTGCTTTTAGAACTATAATTACAAGTCTTTATAAAAAGAGGTGATTCAAATGGCTAAAAAGCATTTAAGCAAGAGAGAGTGCTTGTATATCAGCACATTTCTCTGTAATTTCTAAAATACGAAGTCAATTTTTGTTATGTTTTCTTTTTTTTTCTTAAAACCTCTGTCATGTAGAGAGTTGCATATATAAAAAAAACATCTATGTAATTTATAAAATTCGAACTCTTATAAAGTGCAAAAGAATCACTTAAAGTATTCAAACCATGAGTGCAATGTTTCCACAGAGTCTGACAAAGAAATCTAATATTACCTTGACCTCACACATGATTGACCTTATACCTGGTTGACCTTATGACCTTAACAATGTCAAGGTCACCAATTACCACACTTCAACAGTTTCCAGACATGTGATCTTTCCCAATTTCCCTGGGAGACTCCCGATATCAGGGGTCTGTCTCACACCTCACGCTGAGCACTTTAATTCTCCCGCTTTGATGTTCCCGACAGACTTAATCTCATTCCTCCTAAAGACTGACCCAGACAGTAGCTACCAGCCGATCATTTGATTACGCAATATAACCTACTGCAAGCGACCAGCATCTGCGTGTGTATGTGTGCAGCTAATCAGAACAGATCACTGCCCATCATTGAGAGTACCGAGTGTTCATAGGTCCATAATTTCGTGCCCCGCCTCCTGGTGTTAAAAGGCACCGCCACAAACTGTAATCCCTTGATTGACAATATAACCACACCCATTTAGTGAATGGCAGAGATCATGCCCAATCAGTGTCACATGTTCTATTTCTAATAGAGTGATATGAGAATCAATCTGTCTTCACCTAAATGCAGGCTCAGGATAATTAGGATTAACGTCTTCAATTTTTTCCTAATCGAGCCAAGGTACTGATTTCCAGCATTTTTATTGCGTTTGACAAACCTCCTGACTGGAAAAAGTCCACGGATTTCCATTTACTTTGGTACTCTAAATACTCTACGTAAATCAAGTAAATATGTAGAAAAATGAACATGCATAACTTGAATGCAGACAACTAACATGACAGAATAATTCAAAAAGTTTAGCTACAGACCTGCGTATGTGCCTTACAAAAAAACAAACTAGTTCTAATTATATGTTTGACGTCCTCAGCATCATAGCGCCATTTTGTCAGCAGACTTCAGCATTAGTTGAAACTAATGCGCTCATGTGTACTCATAAAACTTACACTAGTATTGATTTTCTTTTTCTTAAACCGAGACAGATGTGTTATGTTTTACCATGATTGTTAAAATAAGTGTCTAAATGGGCAGCTCAAACTGGAATTAGAAACTAAAGGGAGCGAACAAAGCGAGCTGACAGTGGTTTCTATTCCATGAATAAAAATATATGACAAAGTCATATGAGCATTACAATACATACTAAAATTTGAAAAGGCACAGGGCAAGGTATTCACGTGCAAGCTAAATGTAAAAGTAAATGTGTGATAAGTCATTTAACAAAATGAGCAAACCCAAATCCAAATTGACCGATTGGAAGAATCACTAATTACTATGATTATTGATAAAGAAGACAAAAGATACTGTTTTACAAATAGAAATATGCCATACAGTCAATTTAACTGTACATTCACGGAAATCTTCCTCCCTGGCACCCCAATCTCCATCTCTTGGAGCCTAAGTCTCCCTCTTTGGGACCAAGGAAAGATCACATGTCTTAGTTTTTGATCATAAAGCAGTCATGCAGGATGCAAATCAATCTGTCGGTGAAAAGTGGTAATTACCTACCTTCTTTTTGCCCTATAATTAAAATTTGAGGACATCAAGAAAAAATTACACATGATATAAGCATTTGCAAAAAATGAATAATAAAATAAAACAAAAGATCTGTTACAAACTTATTTTGTCTTTTATGCCGAGGCATTAACATACAATGTTAACCATGACATGACAGTTTAGTGTGACGTTATAACATATAGGTGGATTTAGAACTAGAAAGCATAATTATGAATATTTCTTGATCTACATCCATCCAATCTTGTAAGTGATGCCTTGTATTGAGTCATATTTTTATATTGTTTTTATATGATGAAAACTACATACTGGTTTTATGCTAATTATTATTTATAGTAAGTGCTGTTGTTTTCTTACTGAAAATACTTTATTGGGTTAGTTTTTTCTCTTTTGTTGTCAACAACCTTGACTCAGTTGCCCCTGACAACCCCATGCCTCTACAAGACACAGATCAAGGGTCATTTCTAGTCTATGTGATGTAGGTGCTTGATTTACTTACTTCCCGAGAAAAGATGGATGATCGTTAATGAGATGTTCACTGAGAATTAAGTCCCTGTGCTGCCATAATATGTTACATATGTGTAAACAGATAAGATTAAAGCAAAAATAATACAGCAAGTGTTTGACAAAATAAAGATTGATAAAGTAATGCATTTTCAATCAGTAGATAACAAAATATGTGTGAAGTGTATCATTTTCATGGAACGTAAATGTGTGAACTGTTACTTTCCAAGACAAATTTTCCAGTGGAACATATATATATAAAACATGACACAGTTACAATAATGTTGCCAATGTCACGAACTTTATTCCAGGACAACCATATGCCTCTACAAGACACAGATCAGGGTCCATTCTAGTTTCTAGTCTATGTGATGTAGGTTCTTGATTTACTTACTTCCCGAGAAAAGATGGATGATCGTGAATGAGATGTTCGACGAGATTCAAGGTGATCCTAAAGTAGAGTTTCAATAGCTTTATACAATTTGATGTTGAACACATAAGCTAACAAGAATGGTCAATAAATGAAATGCAATTAATGGCTAAATTGAATGGAAGATCAGATTTAAAACTAAAAAGAGAATGTCTAGAATGTAGATGAAAGAGGTTCAATAAGTGAAAAAATATTAAACATATTGAAATAGCAATTTTATATAGTGGATCTAATAAAGCTTACTGGTAACAGGAGAAAATTTAATGATAAACAAACAAGGTAAAAATTATAAAAAAGAAAGTGTTGGAAAGACATAGTATGGTGTGCCAAAAGAATACAATCATTTTTTTAGTATAAAAGAATGGTTAAATAGTGGTCCTATCATTGAAACAACAGCATCATGACAGGATAATGTGCTTATGTGATATAATAATAATGTAATAATGGGCAGATTTAGACAGGGGCAGACATGACATATGCCTGTAACATCTCCCCACCCCACCACCACACTCAAAATTAAAAAAAAATATGTAACATTATATATTTATTCAATTTTATAAACTATATAACTACATGTAGTAGTATTTATGATGAAAACACAAGCCAGAATACATCTCCTATATTCAACATATCAGTTGATTAAGCATTCTTCTTCAGTATAAATAAAAATAAAATAAATACCTAAAATAAAAACCCTAGACCCGCCCATGGTTGGATGTTAAAATCTAGTGATAAACTGTGCTTTAAAAAATAGCTACAAACACATACAAATGTACTTAATATATATGTTCACCAATGATAAGTATTAAATTAATATCTTGTTTACTTCGAAAAGAAAATGACAAAATTAATTTTAGTCTTTGATCTCTGACTTGAGTTCAGTTTTGAATGACTTGTGTAACCTGGTAACAAAAAGTGTCTCCTGCTTATTATACTGTCTATTGAGTGACAAGAACTATTTTGTCAGTGTCATTGTTTATTATACTGTCTATTGAGTGACAAGAACTATTTTGTCAGTGTCATTGTTCAATAAAACTTATCTAGCAACTTTAATAGAAAAATTGAAAATTAATAACCTCTGCTTGTTGTATATCTACACCCAGGCAAAGTGTATGAGGGTTTATATGACAACTTAGATGAATTTGTGACATACAACAAAACCACCAGGTATGTACCAGCAATGTCAGATGATTCTATAACATCCTAATACAAGCAATAATGCAGCATTGCAACAAGAACAACTCAATAACAACAGAGTACCTGTTTACCTACAACAAATAACAACATTGAAATAGACATACTTTTATAATACCAATATCATTTGTATGTCGACACATGAACAACTTCTCTTTTAAAGTCATAGAATTTTTATGTTCTTTAAATTCCTTATGTTTTTTTTCAAAACAATGCAACCAATTATAAAAGAAATCATTGGATATCTAACTAGAAGCTTTAAAGCACCAAAACTTACCCTACATTAGTGAACAACACTGAATCAAAGTTGGTAGTAACAATTAACAAAAGCAAACCAACAATTGTTCAAATATATCTTGCTCTAAAGCAACATTTTGTAAAACAACAGTTAACCACCAAAACAACAGTGTTCTAACTTGTCAGAAGCATCATTCTTGCAACATTGCTACTACAACAATTTTTTAAAAACTGAATAACAACATAAAAACATCTTTAAACCATTTATACAACTTGTTAACAACACCATACAAAAGCCAACATGAAACCCAATTATCTTACATTTGGAAATTGTAACATGGATGACCTTGACATTTGTGTACTGGGAGCCCTTATAAGGTCCCGGCTTTGAGCCCTGCTGGAAGCTTTGCTAGTAGTTCGACTAGGGGCTTTAAGGGAAGCCCTTGAACCACCCACAATACTGCGGGTTTTAAAAGGGGCAAGAAACTTGTGCTCAAGTTTTCCAAATACACTCCGCTGTGGGTAAACATGAAACAAATTTGCTCTACTTTGTATAAAAGGACACAAGAAAATAAACAAACAAAAAATTGCACTATACTTTTTTTTAAAAGGAAACAAGAATACATGGAATAAAATATAAAATATAAATATATATTTAAGGTCCTTAGAAGTGAAGTTCCATGAATCAAAGATTTTTCCAGAAAATTACTCATACACAAATAAATTAACATGCAACCTGTCACTTTTTGCATTTACCAGTAATTCATGCAGTGATTTGTTCATGCAAACAATCTTCTCTGAAAATTGTCTCTGATAGTCTCTGTTGCAGTGTACATGTGCTATGGTTTCTTAACTATTTAATGGCTTATATTTGTATAATAAAACATGCAATTATACATCTGAAGGCCAAAAAAAATAAGTATGCTTATCTGTTTGATTAGATATAAAGGCTGCATTTAGATTAACCATGCAAACTTACATAGGGTTTTCCTACTTGTATTAAATCTAGCTACGATTCAAACACGCGACTATCAACTAAGATCACCCGTCTACTAGAACTATGTATTGTGTACAATTGGTAGATATGTTAATATTCTAGTGATTAGGGTACTTACTTCCTTTTTAGATTTACGACTCGAAGATCGAGAACTCGCGCCCTAAATATTTCAGTTAGTCAATAATCATTCTACACACTCATAAAACACACTCAAAACTAAGACAAAATCTGTATAAATAGTAAAACTACAAAACACAGTTTAACATCCCTGCTTACTTTCATGCATGTGAACTTTTTCTGAGGCAAAAGAGGGAGATTTTCACCCGCAAAGTGGGAAATTTGTTATTTTCATATAAACAAAGAGGGAAGATATCTGTTTCCTAGTAATGAGATTTCAGAAAATGTGTAAAACATGCCTCGTTTTCAAATAATTTTGAACCTTAAAAGTGGGAGTCTCCCTCCAAAAGTGGGAGAGTTCACATGCATGTATTTTACATAGGGAGAAAAATGTGCAACCAGTCCGGGACTCGAACCCGCTAACAGGGCGAATGCTCTACAGACTGAGCTCACCGGACCGCTCACACATTCTGTCCCTATCACCCGGCTACATACACCCTGGGCAACTTGAAATTCGTCCTCGAATTTCCACAGACCGTATGCTCTACATACAACTCATTAGTAACTCAAACACTTGAGTACCGTAACGACCGCGAGTGATTTCTGTTGGGCGCCAATGTAACATAGGGAGAAAAATGTACAGCCAGTCCGGGACTTGAACCTGGGACACTTCACTAACAGGGCAAATGCTCTACCGACTGAGCTAACCGGACCGTCTACACATTCTCTCCTTATCACCAGGCTGCATGTACTTTTCAGTTGATTTACATGTCATGTTTATATGTGTATAAAGTTAATTCTTTGGTTTGGGTTTTTGTATATAAGACAGTATTCTGTATAGTAACATGGCAATGTTAACAACATGCAGTTCTACAATGAGAAAATATACATTTTCCAAAGAGCATTATAAGACTGCTGTAAATAATGCTGTTTTGATATTTTAGGTCATTGCATAGTTAAAAGGAAAGGCTTTCTTCACCATAAAATAAACCTCACAATTAAAATTATAAACAATAAAACCCAATGAAATGGATCAGATGTTATTTAATATTTGCTTTTGTTTAAAACTAAACATCCATTTGCAAATAATATAGCAATAGCTTATTTAATCAAACAACTTTAAATACTACTTTAACCAGGGATGTAACTCAAGTATCCAAATAGATAATATTTTAAACAAACAACCTTTTGGTGAAGGGGGAGGTAACTCCAATGTTATTGCCTTTCTGTTTGATTCTCTCTATATATAATCATATGGGTACTCTCTACATAGCATGTGTTCCCTATTAATGGAAATGTCAGGATTTCATCTACTGCAGGTCACCTAAACTTTTTGCCAAAAGAAATAAAGTTTAAATTAAATGAATGCATGTTAATTAACAAAACCTCAAAAGAAATGTAACAAGCATACAATATGTGTTTTTTTTTACTTTATAATACGTGGTTAAGAAAAGTAAGGTGATTTTTGTGTGTATGTGCAATATACCCGCCTACTTTTAGTGCTTCTGACTGTACACAAAGCAAATATACCAGGTCTGATTTTAATAATAAGGTTGTTTGTTGGGTTTATCATCCCACCAACAGTATTTCAGTTATCTGGAGATGGTGTTCACTGGAAGCAGATATAGTGCTGCCTTCACTGTGTATAGCCTGCCGTGAACACCTGGCATGATACCACACCCAGTCACTTTATCCCGACACACCGGACAACCAGATGTGGAACTACCCTTATATTTGCTTAAGCTCTAGCAAGGAAGCTATACAATTATCATTTTTAACGACTTTTGGTATGTCGCAGCCCGGGATCAAACCGGGGCCTCCCACACCTGGAGCCGACACTCTACTGATTGCGCAAGCAGGCCCATGGCTTAACAAAAAGTGTTTTTTCTTCAGAAATGGACAATACATTAACTTCCATGTATGATGCACATGTTTGACACAATATAAATGATCATATAACTATTCTTCTTTCATGTTCCATTTCCTTTTACTATTGGTATGGTTTACTTATATATGATTATATGATGAACAGCATTTGAGCTACATATATTGAAAGTTGTGCAATTTAAAAAAAAAGGAATTGCAAAATTAAACAATACATGTAACATTAACATGCGTTTATTTGGTTGAACACAATGTTTTTCATTGGGTAACCTATATCAAAATATATGTACATTTATAGAAATAAGAAGGAATCAAAGCTGTGTAGATGGTACCTATATATTTATACCCTGTGATTCTGCATATTTCAGATTACTCACGCTAACCCTTTACCTAAATCACTTTACCACAAATCTTTGCATTATTATCTCCCCTACTTTAATACAGGGAGATAACTCACCTTTCTAGCAGAATCTGTATCCCTGCCCTGAGACAATGATGCCACCTGTATGCCATCTTGGCTAAACACAGACTTGAACTCAAATTCTCCTTCAAGGAATTCTGCTAGGGGCACGTGCCAGGTGGCAAGGGTTGTGAACGTTGGAGGGTTACGCTTCAGTTCAACCTCAGGCTCTTTTTTCTTTTTCTTATCTCCACCTTTGTCCTTGCCCCCACTCTGTTTTGTTTAAAATACAGATAAAAAGGTTAAGCTAGAAGGAAAGGTAGACAAAAGTATAACATATGTACAAAAAAGTGAATAAAAATTATCAATATGTAGAGACCCTCTACCCTAATTTTTATTTGTTAAGAAAACTTCTGATTGCTTAAAGACATGTTTTATTTTATACATGTATACTGATGACTGTTTTAAATCTTAATCTTATACTTACAAGAAATGAAGATTCTTTTTTTCTTTGTTATTTCTTTTTAGAGAAAAGAGTACACAAGCATTTTTTAATTAAAAGAGCACCATCTTAATGGAAACTACATATAATTCAAATAAACATTGAACAAAAGTCCCATGTACTTAGAATTCCATGCCACCCAGTTGTCACTACAGTTTAAGTGGTATTTTAACAGTACACAACAATCAAACTGAACATGGATTTTAAGAAGGTATTGGTGCAAAACTTGAAGTTAGCTTTTAAGGATACTGGAAACTTCCATGGTAATAATTTTATAAGTTTTTGTTGAAATTTCAAACATTTACATGATACCATTTAATTTTAATATAACAAAAACTAGTAAAACAAACATTCCATTACATTTAAGAACATAATAAGTACATAGCAAACTTCATGAACTTTACCAATTTTTATATTTTTGTCAGAAAGGCCATTTTATACACTTGGCCACAAAACATTTACATAATTGGTCAATGTAAAATATCAGATGTTAGAAAAAAAGGTGAATCAAAACTGAATGTTAGTTGACATATTGAAAAAAAATTGAATTTTTTTAATTTCAACTATCTAAAGAATGAAAATCATAAACAAACCAAATACATACCTACTGCATAATATAAAAAAACCCAAAGCAAAATGATAATATTTTGTGTAAATACGATCAGACTGTGATTTAGATGTTACAATAATTTTATCAAAAGTTTGTCCTTTTAAATTATTATTATTATTAAATTGGTTTGCTAAATAAAATAAAAAACCTAAACAATAAAAACAAACTCAAATCAAACAGCTAAATATAAAAATGCTTGTTTCATGTATGAGTCTGTGCACTGCATGGAATGTGGCTGCTCTACTAAATGACATTAACAAATACATGAGTGTAACACAGATACCACAACATTGTCCAAAGTAAGCTGTTTATATAAAACAATAATGTACATATATTATATCCTATTAATATCCTATTTATTTAATTGGGATTTTTCATCAAAACTCATTTTTTTGTTCAATCACCAAGATTACTTTAAAAGATAAACTTAAAAACAGTGCCGTACAAAGCCCTAAGTATAATTCTAAACATCTTCCATAGGAGCCTGGTGGAGTCTGTGATGTATCCCCTATGGGACTGGTCTTCTACTAGCTCAATGATTATTGAAAGTCCAATCAATACCAGACTGGGTCCTACATTCACTAGGAAGCAGATTCCACTATACAAACTGAATCCAGTAAACCAGTCTGAATGCAGTATTGATGTTTTGAGGAGGAAGATATGGTGTCTATTGACATTCAATGTCCCTATTTTTCATTATTGTTTTTGTAAGCTGGCATGTTTGTAGAAGTGCTACCTATTTCAAAGGATTTGTGATTGATTTGAAAAGGTAAGGGAACAGTTGGTGATTTCATCTTATTCTCTACTAATAAGTAGTTTATGAAAGGATTTAAACCAGAGCATATTTGAAAGACAATATTGTATGCAATGACTGTATAGTAATTGCCAGCATTTATGGAAAACCATACTACAGATACCTGCTTTAGATTTTGGTATTTGCCAAGTTCAATCAAAGTAAAAAATAAGTTCATGGTTAATAGTTAAAAAGATTGTACACCAAGAATGTTCTTAATGCACCTTTTTTTAAACATGGACCAATGTGTAGACAGGAAAGCTATGCAAACAATTTAATGTTTCGGCCAAAGTTTTCTCTAAAATTCCAGGTTAAACATTTAATAATTGCAGACCCAATTCCACATAGTCAAGAATGCAATGGATTCTATGCCAGATGAGGAGAGTTTAGAGGCTGCAGGACGGCATCATCATAGGACAAGGCCATCTGGAAACAAAACGAGGTCAAGAACCTCGAAAGAGCATGATAAGGTAAAAGAATCTGCAACAGAATCTAAAACTAGCTCAGCAGAAGGTTCATCCCTGCCCAGGCAATTTGAAGAGCATGTGAATGTAAAATCAAATGCAGTGGGATTAACACTAAGGGCAGATCAAGGTCATCCAAGGTCAAGGTCATTTGATCATCCACAAGACGCAAGGTCAGATGAGCATGATATAAGCTCTCGATCATTGGTTATTGACTCCTTTCAAGGGCAATCAAGAAGTGAAACTCAAAGGCTGTTACAGGAAGGTCAAAAGTCATTTGACGATAAGTCAAGATCAGCAGCAGAAGTGACTGGACCAGGTGGGCAGAGGTCCACAAGGAGGTCTACTGATAAAGTATCAAGACAAAAGTCAATTGAAGAACGGTCAAGAAGACGATCAGCATCAGATCAAAGAAGGGCATCTCTTGATCAAGAGAGACAGAGGTCTATTGAAGAGCAATCAAGGTCAAGGCCATTTGTTCCAACACATTGCCCTATACACACAGAGGATATGATGAACATCTGGTGTGGGTCACACAACACTGTCTGCTGCAATACCTGTGTGACACTGAATCACAGGTGAGGGGTAGGTTATTTTTTATTTTTATGATTGATTTGTTTTATTCTCAGTTTGGTCAGATAAATATCCCACAAAGAGTCCACTGTTTATGATGTTAACTTGAACCAGAAACAATATTCCTTTAACTGTGGTTTATGTGAATTTTACTTTCTTTATACCAAAGTAACCTTAGATTGAGGCATACAGTCCTTGAAAATCAACTGCAATAGGCCACATTGTACCTTTAGCAATAAAACAATTCCAAAAAGTTAATCACATAATTTAAAGTGGGTTTCTTTTGATTATTAATTCAGATAGTAATTACATGAACTTAGGAATTGCCTAAAGAATGCAGATTTATTTAACATTTTACTAAGTAATACCTTCCAATTCCATTAACAACATGCACTATTAAACATTTGTTTTCTCTAGTTTATTCTACTTTTTCTATTTTGCAGATCTTGTGGAGTAAGTCACCTGCCAGCAGCTGCTAGAGATGTTCGAACAAGTTTGAAATACAAAAATATTCTCTTGTGTCATCGTAAGATCATTGGCCAGCTGAAGGGACTGAAGCAAGAACGATTGTCTAATAAAGAACAGTTGAGGTCCATTCATGATACTATACAAGAGAAACTGACCAATGATGTGTCTTTGCTTGACCAGGCAATAGCCAGTGTTGAAACCAGCCTAAATGAAATTGAGGAGGACCATGAATCCAATGATGTGGAAATGTTTCTGAAGCTAAGAAATAGTGAAAATGTTCGCAAGCAAGGCAATGGAATGTTGGATAATCTGCATGCAAACTTAAAGACAATCCTCTCCATGGTGGGAATGATGGCTGAAATGTTTAACTTGGAAATGCCAGGGTATTCATCCAATCAAAATGAAGAGAATGGCCAAAGTTTTACAATGGGTGAAGTTAGAGGTGGAGTTAGGGTAGGAGCTATGGGAGGAGCTATGGGAGGGGCTTCAGGTCTTCATGGTGATGTTGATGACAATGGGGCTGACAGAGGGGAGTTTGATGTGAAAGTGGCAGCTGATAAGAACACATGCAATATTACAAGTTGCTGCCAGATGGAAGATGGTATGATCCTCATCACTGACAAAACCAACAAGAAATTAAAGAGACTTGGGCATGACTTCAAACTGTATGATTTCTGTGACCTGCCTGGTTGCCCAGAGACTGTAGTTGATGTAGAAAACCGAGCCGCTGTTGCTAATTGGTGATAAAAGCTTGGTTCAGTTTGTCTCTTGTGGAGAAGTGTTGAAATTAGAGCACTCATTCAATGTGGGCAAATATCTGTCAAGGACTTGCATACTAGAAATGGTGAGCTGTATGTGGGATGTTACAAAGGGCTTTCAATGGGGAGAGTGAAGATTTTTATGCCAGATGGGACAGCTATTCGAGAATGCATTGCACCAACCCTCTGGCCTTGCTATCTCAGTGTTCGACCTAATAACGATGAGATTTACATCTCTGATACACTAAACGGACATGTCATAGCTAAAAATGGCGACCTGCTTTCAACATTTTTCAAATTCCACTCAGGGTCAGCCTGTCCTTATGGAATGTGTTTTGGACCAATCGGACAGCTGTTTGTATGCTTTCAGAAGAAGTCACGCTCATCAACCAATCATATTAAGCGTTACATGGAGTCAGATGTATCTGAGCAGAAACAGTCAGCAGACATACTGAAAGTAGATGGACTGCCAATGTCTGTGTGCTATGATAAATACAACAACAAACTGTTGGTCACTTTTGAGGAAAGGGATGTGGTGAAAGTGTACACACCATCCAAAAAGTTTTTGTTTCAGTTTTAAAAATTCTGGTTAAAAATGTGGGCAGTGTCGATGATATAAAGGTTTAAGTGCAAAAACTGGTACAATGTATAAAAAATGTATCCAATTTGATGTTTTCTATACAAAATAAGTTTGTTGTTTCCTTGGGGTCATTTCACAATTTAGTAATTTCAAAAATCTTTTTTGTCATTTGTCTAAAATTCACTTGTCTAATTCACAGTTGAAATCACTTTTGTAAAAAAAGATATCATTCATACAGATGGTGATTAGTAGTAGATACTAGTGTGTATGTATTTTGTCATATTTGTTGGAAGAAAAAAACATATAATACTATATACATTCATATATACTGGCAGTCTTGTTAATACTTCAAGTTCTGTAATAAACAGTATTATCTAGTTACATTTAATAAACAATTATAATTTATATTTAATAAATTTTAAGGTATGTAAAATTTACATGATCACAATTAATAGTGTTTTGTAAAGTTTAAATGTTTCCTGTTTCTAATTTATCTCTAGATATATGAATGTACTTGCACATTTTTAAAAACATTTTTATATATTGCACCATTTAACATGTTAAAAATATATTTAGCTGTTGATCTTTTAAAACACATACATTTGTTGATTTCATAGATATTTCTTATATTTTATCATGTTGTTTCTTAAATTATAATATTGTATAATTTATACATTTTATTGTTATATTATCATGTAATAAATGTTATGGATAATTGTGCAGTATATAAGGATGAAAGTAAAAAAATCTCCCTTTAAATAAGAATGAATGAGGAAATATGGCTGGATTTAACTGAATGTAACATGTTTATTTAAGTTTGAAAAAAAATGAAACAAATAGATAATTCTATAAGTATGTGATTGAAAGTTATTACCAGCTGCTAATTTCCAAAAGAAATTGACAATTTAACTCATTTTTGAAGTAGGTCCTTACATTATCATATGAAACATGACAAATAAAGAGAGATTTAAAATAAAATTTAAATATAAACAACATAAACTACTTGAGCAAACATTGTCATGTCCCAAGCAGGTCGTTTCTTAACATCGCTGGCAAAAATTGATGAGGTTTGGAACTTTGAATGTTATTTTATGGCATGCAATGAGTTGATATGACTGAAAAACATAACATCCTACTTTGATCTTTTTTATTGTAAATATTGTAGATTTTGTCCTTAATAAAATAAATGCATTTTACCACATACAAAAACTAATCTACATTATCCATACCTTCTACCATTTACCTACAACTAATATCCACCATCAGGGTATATATCCTCAACAAGTGGAAAAAATGTAAACAATTACCGCTGCTCTAACTTTTTCCTTTTTATCCTTTTTGTCTTTGCCTCCTGTTTTCCCTGAGGGACTCGGGGCTTCTTCAACAGGAAAGCCAATAACCTAGAACAAACCGACTAGTGTAGAACCATAGTTACAGCTGATAAATGTAACCAAGCTAGTCTACATGAAGTTGTATTCAATTATGGACACCTAGGATCTACAGCTTTGTTTTTTTGTCTGTTGAAGAATCACAGCCAATATAATATGAACATTGATCCTGAAAACAAAAATAGTTACGGCAGTCTATATGGATACATAGTATATAAGCACCACAACTATCATATCACAACTATGTTCTCAGCAAGCTTATGTTGAATGCTAACAAAAATATACACATTTTACTTTTAGATTATGACAAGAAGGATGAAGGCTAAGATATAAAGGGCTTTACTCATACAGCAATATGGTACAAGAAACTTTTGAGATTTGCAATGATTATAAAGAAAAAAAAATCAGTAAAACCATAAAACACCTTAATCTACTGTCACAAATCACCAATGGACTATGACCAAAAATTTAATAAATGCTGATGTTTAAAACGTTAATTTTGCATTAAATATATGTCAAATTAAATTAAACAACCACAAATCAAGGTTTTTTTGTAAGTTATTTTGACAACAACAACAAAAAATGTGTATTTTTATAGACAAAAATCAAATTTGACTTTTTACCTTCAAATGAGGAATTATAATCTTGTATTACATGTACTATCTTTCTATGAGTAATCACACAAATGGACCGGTCATTGACTGCTTCCAAGTGTGTCTAAGCTAGCAATTCATTTATAGCGATAATATCTATACCAGTACCATAGCAACCACACAGCTAGGAAGCTTTACAGTAGTATATGACATGCATAGATTTGCATTTTTTTGAGTACAGATTAAGCAAAGGTATTGTGCATTAGCATCATACCCTATCTGGCCTTTATGAAAGAATTCCTCATTAAGATTATGGTTTGACTAGAAACAAAAAGTACTTTTTACATTAACAATATTGTAAATGGCATAATTACATTTTTTATAGTGCTATGTTTTAGTCATAATTGTTTTTATTTTAAGAAGAGACTTGTCTGTGAGCTTAGTAATTGTTGCAATAAATTAATTATATGATATCCCCTTACTGAAATTATTCTCAAGGGGTTCTTAGGTATTTTGTAAGAAATTAAAATACCACTGAATGCAATCAAAATCTTATCCATCTCCTGGGTCTAAAACCTTATTGCAAAAACATCTATGCTGCTCCATGCATCCAATTCTATGGCAAGGATGTGTTAACAACTAAGGTGCTTATTTATCTTCAATAAGGTGATGACCATTACTCTTTTTCTATCAATAATCTAAATGGAATTTCTTAGACAAACAAATAGACTTAGAATTGTAGCTAAGACTCTACTCCAGCCAACCCATTCAGCCAAACTATTACCGATGCCTTAGACGTAGCAGACGCCCGAGACTTGCGCCCACCACTTGCACCACTATTAGGCTTACGTCCACTACTCCTTCCACTGTTGGGACAGCTTGAGCTTGGAGTGGATTTGATAGGAATAGTGACTACCTGAAAATGTTAGTTTTGATTTTGACTACCCTTCAAAATTTTAAATGTTAGGAGTTGTTTCTTGAGGAAAGAAATAAGATTTTTTATGTGTACATTCAATGATGTCAATTTTAGGTTCTTTCTTGTGTGATTTGATGACAGAAATGAAATCTGGGTTAGGTTTCCTTTTTGTGTTATTCATACAACCACACTAAAAAAATGAAACAATAAAATAAAATAAAAAAAAATTACTTCAACTTAAAAAAGGTAAGCATAAACACAAATATATCTATAATAATTTAAGCCCTTTCCAACAAAGTTCCTTGAAGTACAACAACAGCAAAAATGTCAGTTCAAATAATTCAGGCAAACATTCTTAAGCATGTGATTGGTCAGATGCAGATTCAAATTGACCAATCAGGTATTAGTAACTAGTTGTAGAGTTAAGCACAAAGTTTAGTAACTTCTGCCAAGAAGGCACAAAACTGGTACCTGATATTTTATTAAAAGAAAATACAGTCGGCACTCGTTGTTACGACTTCGGTAGAGTCGATATTCTCGATGTGTCGATCCTTTGACAAAGTCCCAACTTTTTTTGCTTCTTTATCTATATACATTTAGCATTTATCTGTCGATATTTTAAGTGTCGAATTATTCGGTATATCAACCTATTTCCGAATCCCCTGTAGCTATTCAACACCTTTTGTTTGCCACTCCTTACTCGAAGTTGCTTCACGGTTTGCGAGGTGTAAATACACTAATTAGATCACTAACATGTGTTCAATCAGGCTGCTTACGGACGCTCCATCAAGTACTCGTACATAATTGATTGGCGTGATTGCATTCACTCAAACCTACCTTAATTGTGATGCTTTAAATGCCTGTGATCTGATCAGGACCTTTTTAGAGGGAGAAAATGAGTATGCAAGAGACGAACAGAAGAAATTAGACGAACTTGAGAGATTCATCCGGCGTAGATTTTACAGTAGCGTCCTATCGAAGCAGAAGTCAATAACCGATTTCTTTGTATCGGCGGAAAAAAGATAAATGACCGAACAGAAGCTAATCACCGCATATTGTTGTTGATGTTGTAAATATTGAACATATATTTGCTCATGTTGTATATTATGTAACCAATTATCAGAGTATTTCATAATCGAATATTGCATATTAAAATATGACAAGAAAGAAGTACATGTATCTCTTATTTAATTTACTCTGTATGAAATACAAGTCAAAATTTATGCGAGTGTTGTTCTCACACCAACACAAGATGGCGGACAGTCAATAAGTAAGCATTTATCTGTCGAACTACTTTTGTCTCGATAATTTTCTTCAGGTCCGAACAAAGTCGAGACAACGAGTGCCGACTGTAAAGATAGTCTTACAGTTCTTTGAAGGAAAAAATAATTAAAAAAATAAAATAAATTAAAACAATCAAAAACAAGCACATACATGCAGTTATTATCAACAATGATGAGACAGAAAGATAGAAGAGTCAGAATGTATACAAAGAGAAAAAGGAATCTCAACATAAAAGCATGGTATGAACAAATGAACCTAGTCATACAAAGTTAAACATAGGGTATGTGTCTATACACAGCTCACTTGACTTCAATGGTAAATAATGAAAGTATAACATCCCAGAATAGAGTTTGTGGCTAGTAATGAATCTAAAGCCTTTGTTTGATTAGGTTGAAAATATAAATGTTAATCTTGAAAATTAACTTAATTAAAATAGCCATATTTTGATATTGTGAGGACTGAGTAAAAATTAATATTTTGTATGAAAACCTTATTTTAACAACATTAATTAACTATTTGAAAGCTAAAATAAACATTAAAAACAACAACAAAAAACAACGATAAACCATAGTTTTAAAACATGGGTTTACTTGAGTTCCTTTTTTCTTTTAATATACAGTATGATCAAAGAACAAGAAATGTAACACCAAAGCCCACATCAATTAACAAATAACATTAATGTTATGTCAGAAAACAATGTTATAATAACAGTTAGATAACAATATCATAGCACCAAAAGATCCCAATCGTATAACAACATAAGGTTATAGAAAACTAACAACACATGTCAACCTTTGCATTAGCAGCATCCTCAGTCTCTTCTGGTATAACAGGATAACACAGTGTCTGTAAACAATAGGATGGTATAACAGGATAACACAGTGTCTGTAAACAATAGGATGGTATAACAGGATAACACAGTGTCTGTAAACAATAGGATGGTATAACAGGATAACACAGTGTCTGTAAACAATAGGATGGTATAACAGGATAACACAGTGTCTGTAAACAATAGGATGGTATAACAGGATAACACAGTGTCTGTAAACAATAGGATGGTATAACAGGATAACACAGTGTCTGTAAACAATAGGATGGTATAACAGGATAACACAGTGTCTGTAAACAATAGGATGGTATAACAATGATAATGGTGCACATACATCAATATACAGTATTCTCAGTCATTTATATCCTGTCTGACATTGTATAGTTGTAAGTATCATATAAAGAATTTCCTCCAAAATGTTATCCTGCAAATACCATTTAATACTTAACAACATTATTAAACATGAACACAACAAACCTTGGTTTTTCATTTGTTGTTATTTATTTGAAGCAAAAATATATGTAATGCAGTTCCATTCATTGCTTGTCATGCTGATGTGGGGTTTTTTTAAACAATATTTGACTAAAGCTCCTTTTATTTATTCATAGCATTACATTTTTGTAAGTATTACCATCTAACAGTAATCTATGGTTGTTTTTAAATTCTATGTTGTACTTAAAACCTGTACTTAAAAACGGAAACCTGTTATAACCATTTTAAATAGCTTACAGTAGTTATAAGTCGAATGAGTGTGATCAAGACCCTAAAAAGTAATGACAAAATAAATGTAGGCACTAGGTAACAAGAATTAATCAGTTACAAATTATTGGCGGGAACATATACCATATTACTATAGAGTAAAAGTTTATTGCACCAAAAAAGGAATTCATCAACCTAGAATAATAAGACACATTGATACATATTTTACAATGAAATATTACATAAATTAAAATACATGATAAGGTATATATATTGAGAATGGTGATAACTATAAATATGCTAAAATATTCTAAAATACGAGCAGGTATCTGATGAATAATATAAGTCTAAACATATTTCTGCTGTTGATAATAGAGAATATGCAAATTGTTTCTAAGTTATTTACAAGCCTATTAAACTTGTTAAAAAAATTCTAATATGTTGTTAAAAAATGTGACAGATGGCTTTACAAAATATGTTCTTTAAACCAAGAACATCACAAGACCTCCACAAACATATCTTCTTGACAGATTTCTTCACACTCGGGTTTAAAAAGGTTTGGGAAACTGTCATTAAAATATTATATTAAAACTGCAAAAGAGGATAGTTATTTTCAAATTAATGTGAATTTTTGTGATGTTATTTATCAACTCAAAAAAGACAGTATGTGATAAACATCTGGAAGGTAAATGTTATAATACAGACAAACAACTGTCCCTTGAAAATGTATCTGAATAAGCTGCCAGATCAAGGTGTCTATGTACAATGTTATTCTGATATTTAGTAATATAATAGGTACAACTTAGAGGGCAAGAGACCTGCATCAAATTCCCAAGTAGAATCACTGATTATGCCCAAGCAAGCAAACAATTTCTAATAGAAAAAACAACCTTGCCAGTGAAGAAAGGAGGTTTTCAAGAATTTGTGAACAAACAAAATGTAACATCACATAATTATTTCTTCAAATTTAAAAAACCCAAATAGACTGATCTTTAACAACAATGTCTCTAAATGAACAGAATGTTTCTGAGAATTTGTTTTACAGATTGGTGATTCAAGAGACAGTTGTTCAACTGAAACTGTAATGAAAATATACAGGATTAGGGATTAAAGAACCTTCGGCAATGAAGCTGTTTCCTCTGTAGCCTCACGAATTATTGGATAACCAAATGTCTGTAATGAAAATTTCAAACAAATTGTGAGCTAGATAAACATATTTTGTTTTGAATATATTAAAATGATAGTATAAATATGGTAAGAATGCAATCAAAACTCATCAAGTAATTCAATTCTCTCCAATGTATTCAGTACAATGATATACACAGAATAGTGACTTTTTTGTTTGTTGGAAGAATACACAATAAAAAAAAAGTCCTTCAAGAAAGTGATTGGTGTAGTGTATGCGATTGTTTTGTCCTATAAATTTTAACTTAATAATTCACATTTCACATCTTGTAAGATATACAACTGTCACTTTCTTTTTCAAATAGATAACAAAAACATTTATATCTCTTAAGCTTTAATGATGTCCTAGGCACTGACATGGTTATTTTTTAAGGGTTTTCCTATCAGACAACTGAGAGATGATATGAGAGTTATTGGGAGCAATCTGATTAGGTCAAAATGATGACTTTTGACCCTACTAGGACAAAAGCTCATACAGTCAAAAAAATCTTGACCGACTCTTTGATAGGTTCCTTATTCTCATAAACATGGTGTTTTCATTTGTTATACATTGAGATAATAACTTTTTATATAACTTCTTTCTGTCAAAGAATTTTCTTTTAACAAAGGCTACAAATTTCTTGGGCAACCCTCAAACAGTCAATAAAAAGCCAATCAAAGTGCTGCACAACTAAGAAGACAAAAATATCAACATGACCAAAATAACTTTGCTGAAATACAAACACATATTAATAATCAAACAAATCATTATAAGTTGAGACAACAATTTGGATAACACAGTAATGATACAATGTTTCCTTTTCTGTTAAAAGACTCACAAATGAACCTGTATGAAGTATTAAATAAAACACATATTTATATATTATTGTTTATTACATGCACATGTGTAATATGACATAAATGCAAAGTTTACACAGCTAAACACCTTTGTTTGTATAAAAAATATGCATCAATATAGAACAATATCAAAAAAAAGTTATGGATTTTAATTTCTTGATTGAATTTACGCAAATATTTATTTTGGGATACGTTCATCAAAGTTTAAACAGGTAAAATTTCATTATATTGTATACACACACACACACATATATATATATATATATATATATATATATATATATATATATATATATATATATATATATATATATATATTTGTGGGTATCATTACTAAATCACACAGTAAATTCTTTTTTTAATTTATAAACATATTTCATTAAAGATTAATATTAAGGTTTACAAAGCTATGGTAATCTTAATGACAGACACAAGGGAAAATATGCACCATATGCATTTTAAAAAGTATATTTCTTTTTTATGCATACAAATATTTCATGGATGCATTATGAATTATAATGGACAAATGAAAGGATAATGCCACACTACATACCATTTCCTCTATGACAGACACTTCCATGCCCTGTTTGAAGAAGTCTCTGAGTGCCACAAGGTCATCCCTCAATACAGCCTTGGTCCAGTTACATTCTATCTCATCTGCCCAAACATGGCTCTCTGAGTTGATAGGGGCCACCTAGTGGGAAAGTACATGTACTGTTAGTGTTATTATAGTTTATAACAGGACTCTCTGAGTTGATAGGGGCCACCTAGGGGAATGCACATTTATTGTTTGTGTGATCATAGTTTATAACAGGACTCTCTGAGTTGATAGGGGCCACTTAGGGAAATGTACATTTACTGTTAGTGTGCTTATAGTTTATAACATGGATCTCTGAGTTGATAGGGGCCACCTAGGGGAATGTACATTTACTGTTAGTATGATTATAGTTTATAACATGGATCTCTAAGTTGATAGGGGCCACCTAGGGGAATGTATAAATAATGTTAATGTGCTTATAGTTTATAGTGATATATAACCACTGATAATAAATACAGCTGTAGAGTAAGATTTTAATTACTATAATTTCAAAAACAAAATATAAGTGAATCACAGGCTAAAGAGTAAATTTTTCTTTTGCTTACACATGAACTCTATAAATAGTACTTTATCTGCTTTCTTTTCTTATTGATGAGATCTCTAAAATTGTAGACATTCATAACAAATATGTATAAAATGTTATTTACTTGACAATGTACTGAGTAAAAGTCTCTGAATGATTATTGCCTATAGCAATTCATTTTAAATGTTCAGCTATATATTTGTTTATTTTTCTTGTTTAATTTATTGATTTTTTTTCCAGATAGTATTCACAAATAACACTGGTTAAACTTCTTTTTGTTTTTCAAGTATAAAATAAATATTTATCTTACATGACATGTTTATGTTTTGTTATAAACAAACATTAAGATGCTGTTCTCTGTACAAATCTGCAATAACTGATGGTCTATGTCTGTTTATATTGTATATAACATCCATCAGTTGATAGGTATCCCAGGTCAAGTCTTCCGGCTTGTAGGTTTTCACGTAGGTTTTCACATAGCTTTTCACCAAACATTTCTAATGGTCACATTACTGTGCAATGGGACTTGTGCTTTGGCTAGAAAGGTGTGTCTTTTACGGTTGGCAAAAAGCTACTAATTAACCGATGCAGATTTTCTTCAGGTCATTTGAGGATGTTTCATCTACATCTAATTAGCAATCTTAAACTTCAAGGTTTTGTTTGTAACCTCCATTTTGTGTGTGAAAAGAACATAAGACATATAGCTAGTTATACACCACAAAAGTTCACATGTTAATTTCTGTGTTTTTGAAAAATAAAGGATGCCATATTGTGAAGTTCAAGCTATGACATAGATTTATTATTTGAACACAAGGTAAAGCACTGTCTTTAGCTTACTTTAAATAAAAAATTCCTTAAGAAGCAAAAAAAACAAACAGAGAAGAATAAGCTGAACTGACCTTGACTCTTTTCTCTGCCTCCTCCTCTCCTTCCTCCTTGCTAACTTCTGATCTCTCCTCTGGTACAGGTGACTGTTCTGATGTTGTCATCTCTACAAACATGGAAGAAACATGAGCCATTGAGTTTATGAGAGAACTTTGAAACAAGATACATTTGTCTGATCAGTTCCAGGAGCAATTTGTTTGGGTGTTGCAACAAGAGACAACAACAGAATAACAATATGGTCATATGTTAAGCATACAACATACACATACATGTGATCTTTATCTGAGCCAAAGTGTGAGATATTCACTTGCAATGTGGGATATTTGTTTCATATAAACAAAGAAAGAATTTATCTGGGATATTTCTGACCATGTGCAAATCAGAATGCATACCAAACATGTATTTTAATGGCAAAAGCTTACCGGTACATACCAAACATGAACTAAAGTTACTGAACAGAAATAAAAATGTGACCTTCCAATATGAAATTTGAAGGCAATCACTTCTACAAATAAAAAGTTGTTTAACAAAAATAAATATTCACAGATGGACAGAAAAGATATTATTGGGAATATATGCTTATATACACTTTTGTTCCCTCTATTATTCTCATATCACTGGAAAATTAAAGGCACATAATAGCTCCGTGACAAGGACAACACAAAGCACCTTTAGTTTACAAAGCTTAATAATTTTTCATTCAGATGGAAAGATGGACAGATGAATAAACAGAAATCAATTTGGGTTTTGATTTACATTCCTCAAAAAACTCTATACCTGTGTGTATTGTATGTAAGATCTGGGGGTCCTGTGTAAAGGCCACATTCTTCTCAACCATTGGATCATCTGCACTCATTGTCTGGAATAAAGGTAAAGTTTTCATCAGTTATAAATTAATTATTTTTGTTTGTTTATTGAGTTTGTATGTTCCACCAACAGTATTTCAGTTATCTGGAGACTGGTGTCCACTTGAAGCAGATATAGTGCTGCCTTCACTGTGTTATAGCATGCCATGAACACCTGACTTGATACCACACCCAGTCAAACTATTCCTGACACCAGGCCAACCAGTCATGGAAATACCCTCATATTTGCTTGAGCATCAGCAAGGGAGCTATACCACTACACTTTTTAATGACTTTGGATATGTCATGGCCGGGGATCGCACCCATACCTGGAGTCGACACACTACAGATTGCGCTACCAGGTCCAGTCAAATTAATTATTTTACATAAGAAGATGATATGAGATAAAATAATGTATCAATGTTTACCTCAAAGACCGGTTGGGCAGACCAATTGAACACACCACAAATAAGATGGAAACTTACTGTTTTCAAGAAGCCATTGAATGCTCATGAAGTCTTAAACTAACAGTAATGAATGAATGAAAGACACTGTACTTGAATCTGCTTGGATATCAACCCTTTAAATGAATAAAGTGCTGCCTTCACTGTGTACAGCATGCCATGAACACCTGGCATAATACCACACCCAGTCACAATCACATGACATTAGGCCAACCAGTCATAAAAATTACCTTATATTTCCTTGAGCCTTAGCAATAGAGCTATACCACTACTATATTTAATGATTATGGTATGACATGGCCTGGGATTGAACCTCTTGTACCTTGAGCCGATGCTCTACATGATTGCGATACCAGGTCCAGGACCTTGACTCTGATCGGATGAGTAGATTTTTAAGCACTGAGACACCAGTTTCTATCTTACCATAGGCTCTGCACTATCCCTGTCACTGCCTTCAGTTTGGAAGACTGTGAAGACAGGAAGTTCTCCCTCTAAATCATCTTCATTCATCATGAGAGTTTCGTGGCGCGGGGATACGTCCTCCAGGAACTTGAATTGCACAAAATATTTCCTCTCAATAACCGGGTACTCTGGTTGTTCTTCAGCATTCTGGGAAAGACAAAAAGGGTTGTAAAACAGATCATCATCAACAGCAGATAGAGCAGAAGAATGCAACAACAGCAGCAGCAGAAGCAATAAAATCATTATCAACATTACTACAGAAAATTCCACAACAGGCCATTGGTGTGTTCCCATTATAAAAGAGTGGAAAGTGAGCAGTTGACTGGGTAGAAAGACTGACACATTGCAAGCTGGCTGGAAAAATTCTCCATTTGACAAACTCTTAACCCATGTAGGCACCAAACTTACAGCATGAGAGGCTTTTTGGCCATATGTCTGCTGGTGTAATTGCTTCACTATTGATGTCACTATCCTGAATAACATGGATTGCAAATAAAAGACTTATTGATATTTCATCTCAAATTCCATTTAGCACTACCTTATGTGTGTTTGTGTTATAATGTTTAAAATGAGGGCATATTTTACATAGTCACCTTCATCTCTTCTGGCATGGGAACCCCCTTGATATAGGTGACAGCCAGATGGATCTTCGCTTCATCCAGAATGTGCTCTGAAAAAGGCAAACAATGAACTAAGATTGAGAAAAGGTGTGTAAGTTTCTATACTTAACAAGACCAAGAAAAATTTGACTGATTTGAAGTTAATATTACAATTACCTCATCATTTCCCTCAAATGGCACAAGAAAAGGGGATTAAGAAAATTATGGAGTTATTTTACTTCAAGTTTGAAAGATTAGTTATACAAACATAATTTTCATCAAAATTCTGTTTATTATATTGGAGAAGGTAGACTCATACAGGAATATCTGGGTATAGCAACTAATGTACCACTAGTCAGCAGACCTAATAGAAAGGCTTTACCCTGATAGAAAATGGGATTTACATGCTAAGGGGCAGGAGTAATCACTAAATTATCACTTAATAAAACACCATGCCACTCAATCCTCGAATTTTTGCTTTGTTTTATAACGACTATTACTGGTGGAGGAAGATCCTAAGGCAAATAATTTGGATGGACCACAGGTGCCCTGCAGCAGAGCTGGAAGATCTTCCAAATGAAAGTTCTTGTGCAAACCAGGATTCAAACCTGAGCATCCATAGAGTCAAAGGAGTTACAATTCTTTTATGCCGAACAAATGATAAATAGATATCCCCCTGTAGTATCTAAAAACTCTAAAAGAACATACATACTGGGGATATCATTCAGAATAGACTGCCTTGTTCCTTATTTAAGCACATTGTCATAAATACCTCTCCGGCGAGCCAGTCCCTTGAAGTAGTGTCTCTCATCAGCTGATATCATGATATCATCAAGGATACTGAGCTTTTTCAGGCTGTCAACTGTGTAACCACGGTAACCGGGGATTAACTAAAAACAGTGCGAGCAAACGAAATATTTGTGACATTTTTAAACTGAATTTTAAGCAAAGCATTTCTCCAAATTCTGCCTATTGTTAAAAGGAATAAAGTTATCTACTTGTGTGTATATTATCACTGCAGAGATCATGTGACAGCAAGTTAACTTTGACTAAAAAAGCAAAGGGTTGGCAAAAAGAATGATTATATATTCAAAGTATGTTGAAATATCAACAAAAAACCCTCATGGGGCAAAAAACAACTATATGACCATTGCAGATAGATGTCAACATCTATTAATAATTATGTTAAAAATTTCTTCCCATTGTTGACGTTGTTTTTTTTGTTTTTTTATAAGGTGCAGACTTTGATTTACCTCATGGGCTATTGCTCTCCACAACATACATTTATAATGGATTAACCGAAGACAGAAAAAAAGTTAACAAAGAGGCAATTTAAACATATTACACTAAAAAATGAATGAAAAATAAAAAAATAAAGTTGTTACATGCATATTAAGCATAATTAACTTAAGCATTTAGTAAGGTGAAGCTTCTGTAGACTAAGGCTTTTACCATTGTATAGTACAAAAAATGTTCTTATTGATATATGTTATTTTCTAGTTGACTGGCAACAGCTTGTAAAGTGTCACTTATCATTTTTCAAATTTTAATCCATTGCCACATCCCAGGCATAGCTTCCCAGTGCATGCACCATTGAGACATGCCTGGCATGACTTTCCCAGTACATGCATCATTGAGACATCCCAGGCATGACTTCCCAGTACATGCAGTCACTTACAGAAAGAGGATTGCCCTGTAGTAACCAGATTCCTGAGTTTTGGAAGGGAGCTTAGTTTCCTGACGATGTCCAACAGGTCACTGAGGTTGTTGTTACTAAGATCCAGGGACAGGAGACATGGCCTGGAGAAAAACATTATTTTCCATAAATTATTGTACACTACCCTCAGTGAATTCAAAACTGTTTGAAACATTAAATGTAAACCAGAAAAAATATAAACGATTATACTATTAAGATCAATTTATCATTCAGGTGTAAAAGTTATTTGCAAACTTCTACATTTGATGTAAATAAAACCGAATTTATCTTGATTTAGAAGTGTATGTTAAAATTTCAGACACAATCAAATATGACTTTATCAAATTAAAAGACTCTTCTTCTTCAGTGAATGTGTTTTGTTAAAAGAGGTAAAAAACATCATTTGCTGTTTCTTTCCCTGCAGTTTTTTGTCAGAGAATATTTGCTATACACCTACCAGTAAACTCCAGTAAGATAGTCGCCTATGAGAGAGATCTTGTTGAAGCCCATGCCAAGATGGATGAGGCAGGGAGGTCTGGTACAGAGGCTCGACAGGTCACTGATTTCATTGGCACACACCTCCAGTACCTTATCAGGGACAAACAGAAACATTAACTGGCTTAACTCCATTAAAGATGTCACCTATACTGGGGAGACAGTACATCAAGAGCTAAGGCAGATAATATTTTAGCCTCCACAATCATTGAGCAAATGAGACTTTCACATTAACATGTTTCGTTTGTATTTTGTTACATCACACCAACACAATTATGGTCATATAGGTGATGTCCAGCTAATTATTGGTGGAGACAGACCACAGACATATGCTTTGGTAGAACCACTGGTGCACTGCAGGTTAGTTGGAAATCCTTCCCACATGAAAGTTCTCACCCCTAACAAGACTCAAACCCACAGGGTGAGAGGCTGAGGTTTTACATGTCAGTGACACACATCAATATTTTTTTTGTAAGAACAACAAGCTATTTCAAAGTACACATCCACTTTGAAAACAAATTTACCGAAATGTACCTTCAGATGTACTAAATGTACCTCAAGATTTACTGAAATGTACCCTTAGGATTACCATGAGACATAATGAAATGTACCTTTAGATTTATTGAAATGTACTTTTAGACTAACTGCAATGTACCTTTAGATTTATTGAAATGTACTTTTAGACTAACTGCAATGTACCTTTAGATTTATTGAAATGTACTTTTAGACTAACTGCAATGTACCTTTAGATTTATTGAAATGTACTTTTAGACTAACTGCAATGTACCTTTAGATTTATTGAAATGTACTTTTAGACTATTTGCAATGTACCTTTAGATTTACTGTACCATACCTTTAGATTTGGAGGAAGATGTTTTGAGTCTACTCTGGAGAGAAAGTTGCAGCTTAGTGTCAACTCTTCCAGATTTTCAAACTTTAGCAGGTTGGCATCTACCTCTGTCACCTGAAAAGTTATTGTAAAAATAATATTTGTTTTCTTTTCTTTAAATAAATGACAAATGCTATACAATAAACATATGTAGACAACCTTAGTGTCAGGGTAAGGCTTAATCATCAGTCAATGCTGTTTACAATATAATTTGCAAGTCATAATAAATAACTAAGTAACAATAAGATTTGCTGGTCACAGAAAATAGCTAAGTCAGGTGACGCCTATTGCATGTTGGAAAACTGTGACTGTGCAACTTTCTTGAAATATTCCAAGGAAAAACAGGATCTATGTTAAATGTTATTGATTTTCATAACAACAACATTCATCATCATTTACCACCATAATTTTTGCTTTTAATCCTGAGAGTTTTGAAGTGGTTCAGCGCAAATTCATCAATGATGAGCAAACATCAGTTGACAAACATCAGTTGACAAACATCAATTGACAACATCAGTTGACAAACATCAGTTGACAAACATTAAAATAGTACAGCATTTAAAAAAGAATTTTGAACATTTAAAACCACCTACATCTTTGTTTACAATCCGGAGAGTTTTGAAGTGGTTAAGCACAAATTTATCATCAATGAGCCAAGGCGATTTGACAGAAATCTCTCTCAGCTGTTTTGCCTCATTAGACCAGCTGTAGTCCAGATACCAGGGTGAGCGAGAAGAGCCCACATACTCCTCAAGGGTTTCTGTCTTCTCATGTTGAGCTCCAAAATCTATCACAGAAAGAATAAGTACATGTGGGCGTCCATGATATTGTGGTTGGACTTCACGTCTAAGGATCCCAGGTTTAAACACCGACACTGACCATAAGCAAGCCTAATTACTGCACATTGCTCCAGGTACTAAGGACCTGCTGGTAAGTACTAGTTCTACCCAAGAAGTGGACAGTTGAAATGGATTAACAGAACTTATTTTTCAATTAACTATAAATAAATAGGTTTACACCAAAAATATATGCATTTGTTATCAGGTGATGGACTAATAAAACATTTAAGATTTTTTATTTACTAATGTCTTTCTCTTTAGTCTACAAGTATTCTATGTTAATTTCAATAAATATGTTTAGTCACATGATAAAACTTCACAAACTGTTTCTTAAGAATAAGATTTACTGGTTGACTAAATAAACCTATCTAGAACTTTGGAAAATGTTTTCATTGTTTCATTTTGCACTATTTTGTCATGACACTCAACACTTTTTTATTTCAAAACCTGATAACGACTAAAAAATATAAACATAGGATTAAATATAAATGTAAGTACATTTCTCTAAAGAGTGAATAAAATATCTGCACATTGTTGTTATTGAATGAAATGAAGCAACGTGTGTTGCTTACTTTATTGAACTGACAGGTAAGACACAATCCTATCCCTAAAAGTGCTGTGCTAAAAATGAGGGGTCTGGTACAAGTAAACAATCTGAGTATCATTTTGGGAGGTATTTTTTTAAGGCGGAGGGGTTACTGGCACACCAACATCATATGGCAGCAAGATAAAGAAAAATTCAGCACTTAACCTTAACAAGTGTAAGGTTTCTGGTCCTCCTTTTGAGATGAATAAAGCTAAAAACATGCCAATATTGAGGCAGTCTTGCCAATTTCAGACCTCTGAAAGTAAGCTGAATTGCTTAAGGAATGGTTTGGTTTTAGCCAAAATATTTTACAAATCTGGATACATATGTCCAAATCTAAGAAAAGACAGGAAACATGTCTAATTCAGTCTCTATCAAGAAGTTATTGTTTTCAATGTTAACAAACAGATGATGTCAAAATGATGTCAAAGCAAGCCAGGCTTGTTTTGCACTGTCTCTATTCATATAGAATCACTATGATAGTTTATTACATTATTACAAGTGTTCCTAGCCACAATGGTAAGTGTTTACCACTTCATGTGGTATTTTCAATGCTAGTTTAACTTTGAATTTAAAAGTTTATATGGTTAGTTGGGGAACTTATTGACTTTACCTTGTATAAACAATCCTAAAGGCTCAAAACCTTTGGATAAAAGATACAAAGTCAAATCTCTCAACATACACCAAGTCTCCAGTCCTATTTTGTATTAAATTTATATTCCTAAAAGGTCCAAAGTGACTAGCAAGACTTAAAAAGGCATATGTAAAAAATTGAAAAAAGTTAATAGTATAATCATCATCATCATCATTATCATCATCATCATCATCATCATCAACATCATTTTTAAATTTCCTTGTTATTGATACATACCTTTTAAAGTAATTGAAAATCTGCTTTCTACTTTTTCTGCATTTTTCAATTTCTGCAGCTTTGTGGGTTTACTTTCACGCTGAAAGATAAAAATAAGTAAATAAAGTTCAAGCATTAAAAGGAAAAAACGAGCCTGAAATTATGTTATTTATAAAGTTTAATTCAAAACCAGATAAACAAAAGACAGAAGACTAACCAAAACAATGAACAATAACTCTTTTTTCTGCCTGTCTTTGAATCTGAACAAGGTAGTCAACAGGATAAAAAATATACACCTAACCAAAGAAAAGCAGTCAGGGTGGAAGGAACATGTGACTTATTAAATCCTGCCAGGGGTGAAGAAGGTATGAAGGAGACACAGAATGAACTGGCCAAATTATTGATCTTCAACAGTGGCATAGGCTGGTGGCAGTACAGTTAGGACATGGGTTCTGTGCATCATTTCACTAGGCTGAAAGGTTGAAAATTTTACTTAAAAGTTCAATTTTTAATCCTATCAGATACTGTGAAAGCATTTTATTTCGTGGGGCAGAAATTTCGTTGTTCGAAGAGGACGGGCATATTCGTGGGTACTTGATTTCGTGGATCGCCCTACCCACTAAAATAAAAAAAAATACCTTCGATTTTTGACAGATGCGAAACTGAGGCCTAACACTAAAACAGGGTCAATTGCGAAACTACGGATTAGCGAGTGACTCTGCCTATTGTCTTACGTCACGCCTGGTGATATTGACACGCAGGCAGCTGGTCAATGTTTTCACAGCCGAGTCTCATCAGACGACTTTTATGACACCTGTCAATTAGTGTGTCATTTAAGGGATTATATTCATAAAGATGCTAGGGGCGCGGGTTCTGTTAAGGGTCTAATTTAACGAAGCCATTGACTGTCAATTAACGCCAATTAGCGTACTATGCAAACTGACACAAAACAGACCCTTGAGTAAACACCCTACACCTATAAAGTTTATAGTGCTCGTGTATATATTACAGTATAAAATTTCTTAGCATAGATCGTTTTTCATGATTAAAAGGCTTATGTTCGTAAACATGTTTTATCGTTCTATGTCAATACAATGTAAATAAAGTGTGGTGAAATCGTCTGTTTGTTTGAGCTTTATGTCCTGTTTAGTAAAAATATGCTGACATGATTTACAAGTAAATCTAGCATTTGAAAGTCTAACCAAGGGGATTTTATATCGTTGGTACTTAAATTCGTGGATTGAATTGCCCACGAATTCCACGAAATTAAATGCCCCACGAAATAAAATGATTTCACAGTATAATGAGAAATGAAGCAGAAACCAAAATAAAAATTTAAACTATTGAATTTTAATTGACCCTTCCTTGGCTATTTGAGCGACAAGACCCTTAGCCAATCAGATAACAGGATTTCCACTTGTAATCATAATGGCCAGCCCAAGGTTAAACAGGTTTGGGCAGTTATTAGTGAAGCTAACTTTGGATCTACAAAAGTGACCTCGACCTTAAACTGGCTTAGATGGGAATTTGGTTCTGCACATTCGATCCAAGTTTATTGTTAATGAAAATCTTTCCAGGGGTAAATCAAATAAAAATATGGAGCAGACACAAGTTTAAAGATTCAAATCTATTAAGTGTGACCTTGACAATGTGACCTTGAGTCAGTATGGTTCTACATATCATCTCACTGAGGTGAAATTATTACTCAAGTTCAGTAAAAATTCTTTACAGAGATATAGAGAAGACAGGAAATTAATGTTACAGACAGACAGATGGACAGCCAGGTTGACTAAGGCCATTCATATCAACCTCTTACCACTTCACGGTGAGAAATAAATAAACTAATAAATGCCATTCTTATCCCATCGAAACTATAACATTGTCTATGTCTATGTTCAAAGTTGCTTTTTAAAGAACTTTGAAAGTGACAATTTTTTACCTTCCTTTTAAGTTTCTTTAGATGATTCTATGCAATAGGTAAGTCTGATTTGGAACATTAGTGTGTCTGATGCAAATATCAGTTTTCTCACACTGAGGTGATTTCATATATAAATGTAACTAAAACTATTTATCCCATGTACCATAACCATGTTATTGACAATACCCATATTGTCATTTTGCTCATTTGACTGTCAACCTTGACACCAAACCAATTCTTCTGTTCCAGATACTGACTAAAAAGTCAGCTGCTTATGACCACTTTTAGTTTGAAAGGTTTATTACATTGATCACTGGCCCAGGGCTTGACAAAATGTTTTCAGTTCTGTCATCATTGTGAAAATAATCATGGAATGGTGATCAACACTACTGACTATTTGCATATTTTGTTATGTTAAATGCATGGTTATATAAATTTTTGATAATTGGATAAGGTGTCTAAAAATCCTGTCATTACCAGTATTTCAATAAACATCAGAAAATTATAAGTAATTTTTACATCAGTCAAACGATATATATTCAACACATATGAACATTTTTATCATGTACTTGATTACATACTGTATTTCGCTGTGTATAACACGCATATCATTAGCATTATCTTATGTTTCCGATAAACTCGCTAGTCTGTGCCCGCAGTATATATCAGAAAAGAAAAAGTTTTTTTTCCTGCTCCCAAAATTGACAAAAATGACAAATATTGTCATGTGAATGTTCTATTGGTTAAATGGTATACAGAGACTAGTTATTTTCACACATTGTGGCATGTACCTAGCAGGTGTTAATCTTCCATCTGCAAGAACATCCTGTATCGTGTGGTGGCACGATATTAATTTCTTTGATCTACCTTCAAAGTGGTGAGTCACTATCTTAAACATGTGCCTAAATCTCGATTCAGAAAAGTGCACTGTCCTTGTGTACATACCGCCGATCACTTATTTCAAGGGAGAAATTTAATCAGCCGCTGCTTATAAAAACACATCGTTCACACCCTCATTGTCAAACTGCTCCGAGCATTATCACCTTGACAACAGCTTATCTCAGAGTCAATCAACTTTAAACATATAATGAGGCAAGTCTACACAGACCCCAGACTTGATAACGTTAATCAAAGAAATTAATATCGTGCCATCTAGCTATGCAGAATGTTCTAGCAGCTGGGATGTTAACACCTCCTAGATACATCGTGCGATGTGTGGACATTACTAGTCACAGCCTACCAATTAACCTTGAGCTGAGACAGCATGTCTGGTTGGCGCTCCTGTTCATTTTTCTTCATCTTATTAGAGAGTTGAAGCAATTTCAGGAAAATGTCAGATATTTTTTAGCCTGCCAAATTCATAAAACTGGTGCCAGATATACATCCAAAAATGTGTTTTCCCACAGAATTTCATTAAAAGTCGGGGTGTACATTATACATAAATGCGCTTTATACATAGCGAAATAGGGTAACTGAGAATTATATATTAGTTAAGTATATTGTTTACTGCTTTAGTGATCTCTCTAAATTGTAAAAGCAGATTTCCACATTTGACAGATTCATTAAAGCTATCAAAGAAAACTTGTTTGCCAATTTTTACAGTTCCCATAGTTCATAAAATAAAATAAAAATATTGTAATTTGTACTAAAAAGAAACTATAACGATAAAAAAGGGATGGTACCATCCCTGGTTTGAACTAAGGACTGCAATTATAAGAGGTTTAACATAAAAGATCTAGACCATCCTGCTTTATTCTTGCCATTTGTAAATAATGTTTGTGACAGTTTATATAAGTACAATCTTGTAATGTATAGTTTTCTGTATATCTATACATGAGAGTTTGTCATAGTGTCTGTATTGCTTATATGTTAATGACTTACTTTTCAAACTATCCCTTTAAATTACTTTTCATACTATCACTTTAAATACTAATATGCCATCAAGAATATGCATGACACTAATACTAATCATAATTCACAGAGGTAGGGTCTTACCTGTGCTTGAGCACAGTACTGACTTCACTATGGCCACGGCGATAGCCATCCATTACATTCTTTCTAAATAAAGTATCAAACCGCTGTCTGTGTCAATGCAGTGACAACCCATAATTACCCAGAAGTCTTAAGTCACAAATACAAAACCTAAAGAGAGCATGACATGTTCATTCATGACTTAACTAAATTACCTTACCATTTTTCATGAAAGAGCTGTCAAAGAGAAAATGTGTTACTACAATGTATTTAAAAAACAAACAAAAACAGACAAAAAATTTAACACATTAGGTTTCAGCATGAAAAAGATTTAGAAGCCACTAAGATTTGAAAGTTAAACATGCAAGAATCTAGAAATTTACTGAATTTAATGCTCAATTACAGTGGTACAAAATTTTATTTCACATAATTGGATGGGGTCAGTCTTGGGTCCCTGCCTCTTTCTTATATACATAAATGACATGCCCATTAATATAGTCAGTAACATCCGTCTCTTCGCTGATGATACCATAGCCTATCTTACCATTACTTCATCAGAAGATTGCCAAGTACTGCAGACCGATTTGGACAAACTCCAAGCATGGGAAGAAGAATGGTTGATGTCTTTTAATCCCGAAAAATGTGAAGTCCTACGAGTCACAAACAGGAAGAAACCTATCATCTTCCCTTACAAACTTCATGGTGTAATACTTCAGTCATCCACATTTGCCAAATACCTTGGAGTAACCATCTCCCCAACCATTTCTTGGTCTAAACACATTAACACTCTTGCTACTAAAGCTAACAACACTCTTAAATTTATCAAAAGAAATATTCAAACTGACATCCCAAAACTCAAGGAAGTAGCATACAAAACAAATGTCCGCCCATGTTTGGAGTATTGCGCCTCCGTCTGGGACCCCTGGCAAAAGAAATACATTAACCAGATTGAAATGGTACAACATCGCGCAGTAAGATTTATATTGAATGATTACAAATATACCAGTAGTATTACTAACCTTCTAAGAAAGATCAACTTACCAACCCTAGAAACACGCCGTAAAGTTACTTCATTATGCATGTTCTACAAGATCAAACACAACCTTGTAAGGATACCATTCCCACACTATATACACCATACACAGAGGCACAGATATAGTATCCCCTTCTCCAGGATTGATGGACACAGGCATTCGTTCTTTCCACGCACAGCAAAGATCTGGAACAGTCTACCACCAAACATTGCTCAGGCGGACAGCCTGGCCTTATTCAAGGCCAAGCTGTACAGCCACTGCTTCTAACCAGAGTGCTACAAATGATCATCATCCACCATTATCACCTCATCCATCACCCCCATCATATCATGTGTTCTTCATCATTCAATGAACATCCATCATTCATCTTTTATTGTAGCACCCTGGGCAAAGCAACTTACCTGCCAACCACACCAGACTTCTGTAATTTAATATCTATGACATTTTTATAACTGTGCAGGTACAGAAACCAACCCAAACACCTATGAAAATTACCTCTCCAAAACATTACAATTTATATTACTCCTAAAGTTTCTGACAGCGCACTCCACATAATACTCTGTATAGAGGGTTTGGAGTATATGGCAGATACAGATACAGGTCTGTGGCTTCAATACTCTTAGAGGCTCATTTATTTCTAGTTATACTTCATAGGGACTACTGCATAGTATACAAAAGGCATGTCATAAATATGCCCCTTCACCCCTGGCTCTACTCTACAGGACCAAATAGTAACAGGTGTAATGATTTAATATATCTCTGCATATCTTTTAAAGAAGAAGACCCTGGCTTAGCATAACTTACCCATGTCCCACTTCCACAAGGGAATTCTTTTAAACACAAGGTTTTCAGTTGGCTTTCAAAAGCTGAAAATGCAGGTGTTATCTGTGAAACAACCGTTGCCATGTTTACATATTATTTATTATCAATTATGTTGATGTCAGACCAGAATTTTTCTTAAGAATTATTTCAGATACTTGTTGTCAACCAAATTCTCCATTTTGACGCTGGCTGTGCTAAAATAAAATTAAAAATATAACGGATAATTATTTATTATATCAAATAACTTTCAATAATATTATCAAAATCTTTATTTTTTTATTGAATAATTATTTAAAAATATTTAAAAATAATTTTAAATGGAAATAATATACACTTTACACCGCAATCATACAATTGAAACATTTATATTTGTTCGAAATTATGCCATTCTATTTTTTGTTGCAATCAACATGGCTGCGCCCATGTCGCCACTTCACTTGCAGGTTTTGATAATATGTCTATGTTTTGATTATGGAATGTGATAAATAAAATAAAAATGAAGAGCAGAAAGAGAAGTTCATCTCATTCTAGATCTAGAGACAGATCTAAATCTAAAAAACGTAAACGGTCCGAGTCACCTAAGTCGACAAAGAAGAAAGATGACCGAAAATCCAAGAATTCCAAACGTAAACACAGGAAAGAACAGACACGAAGAAGGCTAGTTCTGACTTTCATCACTCTATATAAACTCTATATGTAACTCTGCATATGGAGTAAAACACTACGACAACGAAATTCGATATAAATTCTGAGACTAGAAGAATGCAGAAAATAATTTTTATTTTCCAAAGTGAAATGCTTAAATAATTTTTACATTTATTGTTTTTATTGTCCTCTTTGCAAAGCATGATGCTTAGCATCCAAATTTGGAAGGTTGCCAGTTTGATCTTTAACAGCCCCCAGGGACATCTTTTGGTCTAGTATGCATACATTCAACATTCGTAATAATTAAATGGAAACTCATTGCACCACAATGGATTTATTTTTTGTCAGAATTATATGTGTGCTGGATCGATTACCAGATGTTCCGTTCCCATTCCCGTTCGTACCAGTCGATCCGTACCTACAACTTTGGAAGTTTGGCACCCAGGAGATATCTATATGCAAAACACATTAAATAAGCTAAATAAACCTGTTACTATTAGTAATTACTAGTTACAAATTATTATCTACATCAATAGACCCTGCTTGTATAAAATGCTGTAGATGGGTGAAAATTGGGTAGGCTGTAATAGACTTTCTTTACCATGCTTGTATAAAATGCTGTAGATGGGTGAAAATTGGGTAGGCTATAGTAGAATTTGTTAACCATTTGTCACCTAATTCTGTGTTTTTCTATACTCATGGAATCTTTTTTTTTACATATGGTTAAAAAGTATAAATGAATTAAGATTTTGAAATGTGAAATACATATGAATAATATCTGAAATATTTATGTTGACTATTTCTGGTACAACAGATGGACAATTCAAATGTAATATGCTACGATGAAAATGTTGACTGTTGTCAAATACCTCTACAGTCATTATTTGTAACCATGAGTTTAGTTAGGTTTTTCCTGTTTTTGTCTTGGTTGTTTTTGTTTTACAGGACATGACTTACTACACATCATAAGCTTGAAATATACTCACCACAGGTTTTTTTGAAACAGCTGAGCTTGATAATGCATAATTAAAAACTGTATGAAAGTAGCAGTAACAGTAGTACAAAAAATGTTTGGGTACGGAACATCTAAATGACTGGTACGAACGGGATCGGGTACGGAACATCTGGTAACCGTTGGATCTACATCATAAAAATAACTGCAAATAACTTTTCATTATTTATGTTTCTACACATGCATTGTCTGTCAATCAATCATAGTATTTCAATCAACTCTTGAAATGTTCAGATTAGTTACAAAAGTGATTGTATTTTTGGTTACCTATATTTATGAGTTTATTTCCCAAAATGATAACACATTATGTACACTTCATATCCAAACAATGGCCTTCTATTTGCACGTCACCGCCATTTTTTCAATAGGAAACAATCAATCCAGAAACATACATCAGCAGCTATGTTTGTTCTTCAGTAACTATGAAAGGTTTTAGCATCAGTACTTGTACTATAACTTTAAAAATAGATATTTGAATATGAAAGTATGGGATCTGTGTTGTTCATTTGCATTTGTACTAAAAGTTCCTACTGGTTAATATGCAACATTGGACTAACAAATGAATAACAGGTATTCTGAAGTCCATAACAGACTGACCTGTAGGAATCTGCCAACAACATTATTTTTTAAGATTCATTTGGTGACCCTGAACCCAATTTTTAACAAAGTTTAATCCATGAATACAAACAATCAAAAGTATGCTAGGATTTAGAATTATATAAAATAACACATGAAAAATATAACCCATATTATGTTAAGATAAGTGATTTCTTTCTTATAAATAATAATATAATTCTTATATATAAGAATATACAACTAATAATACCTTATCAGAGAAAAAAGTAACATATAAAACAATATACTAAACAAACAGCAGAAAGATAAACTTAACAAAAGAACACAAGCAACATAATTCACCTGTTTGCCCTTTATTATTTAGCTTGCACAAAACTGACCTGTTGAAAATTCAATCAATGACTCTTGAAGTTCAGAGTCTACCTAATGCCCTTTGTCTAAGTTGCTTCATAAGAATTTATGATAACAATGGTTAAGTATCATTAGAACCATTTTGAGAAATAATACATTGTAACTTGTTTCATGTGACAGAGTGGTTCACTGTCTAGCGTGTCTGTTATTTTATAATTGGTCAAGGACTTATGAATTATGTTTCAGAATATTATGAATAAATGTGGTTCTATCATGTTTGTTCACAACATGCCACCATAGGTAGTTCTATATCTGCTTCATTTAGTACAGGTTCCTTATCTGCTCACCTCCCTGAGAAAATAAAAAAAAGTATATATAAAAACCACCACCATTTTATTAATTGTACTTATATGAATAGTAAACACAGTTTTTTAATATTGATCTGTACCAATAAACTGTTGCAGGTCTTCATCATCTAGCTCCTCATCCTCCTCATCTAGCTCCTCCTCTTCAAGTTCTTCATCATCATCTTCTTCTTCCTCTTCGTCATCTTCAAGGGAAAGGAAGCGAAGAAAAAGGAAGAAAAAAGAGAAGAGGAAGAAAAGATTGAAAAAAATGAAGAAAAAATCCAAAGTTGCCGTTATTGTTGCAGAAGTTGGACCTTCATTGGTGGGGGCAGTAAAAAACATGAAAAAAGACGGTAATAGGTAGTACTATATTCTTAATAGACATAAATTTTGTCCGGCAATACTTTTTCTGATACTTTGGTCCAATAGCAAAATGTACCAGTATTGTTCTGATTGTTGTCATGATCCTCATAAGAAGCTTTTTTATGAAATTCAAAATAGACACACAAAAACAGCAGACAAATAGAACAATGTCCAATGTGATCGTCTGTCTAATATTTGTAACTTAAACAATCACAAACTCACAACTAATTTGTTTTAAAATTTTTGTTCTAGGTTAAGGAACTATCTTTTAATCTAAACACCTGTGCACATATTGAAAACTTGCCTTGTTAGTACAGTACACGTTTGTTTCTAAGGGTGCAATTGTTTCAGACATTGTGCCTGATGAAAGAGCTGCAGCCATGCGACCCATGACAAAAGAGGAGTGGGAGAAAAAACAGAGCGTCATCAGAAGGGTGTATGATCCTGAAACTGGCCGCGACAGGTAACATTACTTATTATCACACACTTGATAACTGTTTTGCACATAAAAATAAAACAAACTGTCTCAGGTTTAAGACCAAGGCTCTCTAGTTGACCAGTAAATCTCTAACGAGAACGATAATCAAGGGACAGGCAAGTAAAGTGCACCTTTGTCCAGTTTAAATTCTACTGTCTGACAGTCTAGCTCTGCTGTAAATACAATACTCCTGACTTGACATGTATGGCACATTTAATGCATCTGGTCTGTTAACAGATTTATGAATGGTGAGGGGGTGTTGTGGAGAAAGATATTGTTTCCCTTTAAAATTTGTGGAACATACATACAATACATGTATGTCAGAAGACACAGCATTACAAACATTTAAAACATGAATGTAATGGGGTCATTTACACAATCACTCCACATAAATAACACTTAAAACAAAAAAATCAAGCTCCTTTTTTTTAGGTACAGTGCTAAATTTGTGTTTGTGTTCCCCCAGTTAATGCAAGCTTGAGCCATTTTGTGCACTCATTCTTTTAATATTATGTAAATCTGGAATCTTCTTGCTGCTACAGTTTTGTTGATATATCACTGTAGTGTCTGGCTATATTGTTATTTATTAAAAAGTGCAAATGCTTAATAAGTATTTCAGAAGATTTATTCAGTAAAAAGTGCAGATCTGGCTGATCTATTTTGCTATAGTATTTCCAGTATATTGGGTTTAAATGTTAACAGAAGCTATAAACTTATATCAAGGGTCAGAGGTTTTAAAACTCTAGAGTCTCAAGCATCTGATTGGCCAGATTCAAATTTGATTTACAATCCAGCCAATCACTCTCTTGGAGATGTGCCCTGACTGAAGCTCAAAGTATTATAACTTGACCCTATCATATTGGGCTGATAAAAAAAGCTTCTATAAAAAAGGTGTTAATTTGGTGACAGTTAACCCCCCCCCCCCCCCCAGCTATTTGTTGCTAATTTAATTTGCCATTTCTTTGCCAGGCTTGTAAAGGGAGATGGAGAAATCTTGGAGGAGATTGTTAGTTATCAGAGACACAAGGAGATAAATAAGGTACACATGTTAATGTTGCTTATAAATCACATAAAGGAAGCCTTTAAATTTTAAAGTGTAGTTTTTAGTATTTGTCATTTTGTATTGACCCTTAAGTATTTGTCCTGTGGTCATTTAAGTAAGGTGTTTGTTGTTTTGTAGTTCAATTATTTACAAGAATGTTGCTATTGGCAGTTAAACTTGAGTATTTGTCATGTTGCATCAAGGATAAGTTTTTGTGTTAAGAAATCTTAAGTATCATATTAATTATAGTTCAGTTAAGAACTGATTTGTCTTAGAATTTCTAATGCTTTTGTTTAGTTGCATCTTATCTTTAAGCACAGTGTATGAATTGTAGTTCTATTTTAAGTGTTTGTTTTGTTTTTGTTATGATGAAGATTAAAAGATTGTTGTTTTATAGTTGAAGTATCTTGGTCACATGTTCATTTTGTGGGTGTTTTTTTTTTTTAAATTATTGGAAAAAAACAACAACTTCTGGTCACTAGTTAGGTTAACTTGTTGTCCTTCAAGGGATCATGTTGTCTTAGGGTTTGAGGAAACAATAGAGGCACTGCACTTTTAAGATGATTTTGTTTTATAATAATTTTTTCAGTATAAATAATGTTTTATTTCAGCAAGCAACACAAGGGGATGGACTGTACTATGCACACAAGATGGGAATACATGACAAATAACACCTCAGTTCCAAATCAACAACACCAATACACACATTATGTGTTGAAAAATCTAATTTCTTAAGTCTGTATTATAATAATATGGTTTTGATCAGGACTCATTTATGTGTTAACCTGGCAATATTGTTTTTAGTTTGTTAATGAATGTGTTAATTGATGTAATTAATTGACTGATATTTGAGTTATAATGATGATAATATAGTAATAATGTTTTGATGAGGTTCGTATTAATGATTATAATGTTTTACAATAGAGTGGTTGTTATTAATTATGATAAAAATGATGGTGTTATAGATGCTGCTGACAATTAATGAATTATGTGTAATGACAAATAAAATCTTATTCTACAATAAAGGGAGGTAATGAGTAAAGTAATATGTAAAGTGGTAAAACTCTCTCCCCTGGAAAGGACTATTTTACCATTTTCACATTTCATGATAACCTTTGCTACATTATTTTTACTTTTGTCAGACTACAAAGACTAAGGAGACTTAGCTGTCAAAATTGCAGATCTGGCTAACCTTGATGTACCTTAATTGCTTAGGCCTGATCATTTTATACTTAGTAATCTTGTAGAGTTTTACTATTATCCAACAGTTTTTAATATATAAACATTTGTAATTGTCATACTTATATTAAATAATAAATTAATTGTAACTTACAAGTTATCAGCGAAAAAAACAACAACAAAACAATTCAAAATGAAAATCAGAAAAGACTGAAAACAATTAAAATTAGCCTTACCTTGAGTTTGACTTTAAAGGTGGTATCTGACAGTTTGGACAATTTTGTCTCAAATAACAAAATAAATCATTGTTACCTTAAACAGTTTTGCAAAATACTTTCCATTGATGCCCTAGAACAATGGGAACAGCAAAGCAGAAACCCCCACTTGTCATTGCGAACAGGCATTTCCTATCTGAGCCACTCTGCAGAGATAGCTATTTTTAAACCAAGAAAATCATGCAACAAGTTATTTTTAAGATAGCATTATATCATCATCCAGGTAGTCCCCTATTTTCAGCATAGATTACCCTTGTACTTATTTATAGGTTGGGAGAGAAGGAACATTTATAGTGGTGTTTGAAATTTGTACTGTCATACATTACAGTCATTGTTGAAAATCATCTTCACTTACACTTAAGTATGAGTTAATGCAGAAATTATGCATTAAGTCCAAGAAATTGTGGAAAGAATTGTTACATACATTTGATAAATGTAAAATATCGGATACAACCTTTAATCCAGATAAATTGATAAATTACTGGTTTAAAACTGTCAAAGTCATAACTAAATTAATGTTAAAATGTGTATGTTAACAATCTGCCAGGTTGGCATGATTAATAAACCTATATAAAACATGATTGTATAAAAGGCGCAGTCAGTAGCTTATTTAGGCTCACATGCAAAAGGTCCCGGGCTCAAGTCATACAAATCAAACATTTAATTTTTCAAATTTGCTTCCATTCTTTCTATTTACTGACTGGCATAAATACAACATAGTTTTGTCTTGGCGAACAAGTTTTATAGTTTTGTATTTTAACCACAGGCCAATTAAAACTGTCAAGAACTGAATCTGGTTGCTCAGGTGGTGGAGCATTGGCTCATGGTACAAGAGGCCCAGGTTTGAATCCTGGCCGAGACATAGCAAATTCATTAAAAATGATAGTGTGGTATAGTTCCCTTGTGAACACGCAAGCAAATGTTAGTGAAGTCCCAAGACTGGTGTCACAATAATGTGACTGGGTGTGGTATCATGCGTAGTGTTCATGGCATGCTATACAGTGAAGGCAGCACTAAATCTGTTTAAAATGAACACCATCATCAGATAAGTGAAAAACTGTTGGTGGGACTGTAAACCCAATAAACTGTTCCAATAAGGTAGCTTTAGATGTGCTCAGTGATATACTTGTTGGTTGGTTCCCGTACTGTGAAAGCTCAATACTTTAAATTCATTTTATTCCTGGAATTATTTGATTATTTATGTACAGTCTGTAAACAAAATTGCATAACGGTTGCAATAGTACATGTCTTCCCTGTTGTTTCTTTTTGCCCTGGCACTGTTGTTTTCATGTCATTCATTTATTCTCACAACCTATTTTTAAGGTGGGTGTTTGTTTTTTCTTGTTCTTGCATATCACTAGTTTAAATGAGTTATGTACCTTCAATCTCACTATGTAACACACAAGGTGTATTACACACAGTACATTATAGAACTACATGTATTCCTTAATATTTTATAATATAGATCAAATTATCCATTTAGGAAAGCAAGATGCTGTATGTACTATTTTCTTTAATGTGTCTTGAAATAATTATACTCCTGTAGGAATCTGATAATAATATAAATTATCAAGAGGAAATTAAATCCTTTGTCAAGACTAATACTTGAATAAAGGCTATACAGTATATTCCGTGTCTGTTATCTCCTAAATAGTTCATGTGGCAAAAGGCCATACTACCTATAGCAATCTCATTTGGAATATTGTGCGGTATAAATTTGTGTCATATAAATTATAAAAAATATCATCTCTGTAGCTTAAAACTTCAAATAGTTAGCATTGTATTTTTTAAGTTAAATCACAGTGACACAGTTATGATCATTACTATTTTGGTGAAGATCCCTGACTAGTCTTAGAACCACTGACACACTGCAGGTCAGCTGGAAGATCTTACCACAGTAAGTGCCTTTGCCATGAACAGAACTTAAACCCATTCGGTGGGAGGCAATCAGTCTGGGTTACAAATCAGCGACTCTGCCATGCTGGCCCGTTTCTTAATTATACAAGTAGCGGAAATAAGTTGTGAAAAACAATTTGTACAATGGTGAATTGAAGTGATATTTCATGAAAAGACATTGTGTAGCCTTGGATATTAAAACTGATACTGTTTTTTTATCATAAACATTCAAGGTGAACAAATACATGTGTGGTAAATCTTGCAGGTTTCGAAGAAATTATTATACATTTAATATATTGTAGTAAAATTTACTGCTTGAAGAAACATATAAGGTTGCTGTAAATGATAAAAACAAATCCATTTGACTCATTCTTTGTCACAAAGCTGCCTTTACCATACATGGACCTTAATGTGGCATACAAATACTTGTTTGTTTCTAATAACATCATATAAATCAATGACCTTCTGTTGTTGTTTTACACAGGTTTGAACTTGGTCCTCTGTATGATATCAATATAATAGCAGACATGAAGAGTTTGTTGTTGTTTTTAAGATGGAAAATAAGATTGATAAATGTGTAGAACAACTTCCCTGGACATTGGAAGGATTTATAAAAATACCAGTAGGCTACTTTAGAATGGATTTTCTTAAAACTGCTGTTGTATTTAATATATTTAATTCACTGTTACAGTTATTAAGAATCTGCATGTTTTTTTAAATGAACAAAGAATATATTATTCTAGTACTCCATGAATCGGTCACTAGTATTTATTTATACCATTATTTGAGTATTTTAAGCAAAGGACACAATGGGGTCCTTACGGATATACAGGAGTTATCCCTGATTTTGCTATGTATTTACCTCCCTTGAACGAGGTGGCGCTTCTTTGGGTAGTTCTGGTTTCCGGTTATATACAGTAAACTATATTGAGAGTTCGCCGATTTTATGTTGAAAATAGCTGTGGATTAGGAAAAAGCGTGGTCACATGTAAGGTTTTTATGGCCTGAAATATATGTATTGGAATTTCATGTAACCTGGATGTAAACACAATGAATTAATTATGTCGAGACAAAGAAAAACGGCGATGTGCCTTACTGTTAGCTTTAAAATTCCTATTTATACTCACATGTATCGGCGGATATGTGGAATAACCTGTGTCAGATCCAATTATAATATAATTGCAAATATCAACAGATCAAAAGACAAAAGCTAACGCTTGGAAATAGCAGAAGTTGTCAATCAAATATGAAGTTTAAGAGTGTTATTTTTTCAAACTAGCGGTAAATCGCAACTTTTAATCAAAGACGGCCGTTATTGTGGGTGGATGTATACACAACACAATAAACATGTCATTTTGGATATACTCTAAATGTATATTTTCACATACTTGCAGCACAGAAAATGCTTTACACAACCGTGTAATTTTTAACACTGTAAGAAAAGAAATACTTCAGAAAAGAAAGAAAATGACTGAAATCCGAAGAACAAGTAAGATTAATAATATCAAAATTAACAAAATTTAAATGATTAAAATAAGATATAATTGACCTCGTCAAGTTTTCTTATGTTTATAACGTAAATAACACTGCTTTATTTAAAAAATTATATAATGAGTAACTTTAAAACAGTCGGCCGTCTTTGATTAAAAGTTGCAATTTACCGGTAGTTTGAAAAAATAACACTCTTAAACTTCATATTTGATTGACAACTTCTGCTATTTCCAAGCGTTAGCTTTTGTCTTTTGATCTGTTGATATTTGCAATTATATTATAATTGGATCTGACACAGGTTATTCCACATATCCGCCGATACATGTGAGTATAAATAGGAATTTTAAAGCTAACAGTAAGGCACATCGCCGTTTTTCTTTGTCTCGACATAATTAATTCATTGTGTTTACATCCGGGTTACATGAAATTCCAATATATTATATAACAAGGTTTCTGATTGGCTGAGATCGAAGTATAAATTAATCATTTGAAAACTGCTTTTACGATCGTATTTCAGCCGAGAAATGTTTCAAATTAGATGTGAATCACTTCAATCAGAGAAAATGTCGCCGTTTTTTCTGTTGCTCGATACAATAAATGAAAAAACAAAAAAAGGATTTAAGCCGATAGATTTAGATTACGATGACATTAGCATTTACGATACTGTGATGTACTTGATTGGCGTACTTGATTGGCCGAGACTCGAAAGTGATTGAAAACATGAGTTTAAACCAGCAAATATGATGGACGCATTAACGCGGCGTTCGGCAGTAGCCGAGACATTTTCAGGGCCGCCTTAACGCGGCGCTCGGCGCCAGACACAGGTAAAATGCGACGCGATAAGTCGTCTCCCGGCATGAGGAGGCTGTTTTTCGTGCCGCTTTAATGCGTCATTAGGGTACAATGAGTTAAGTAATTAAGAGTAATATACTTTAGAAATCTTTGGTGAAGATTGGACCATTAGTGTGGCCACTGGGTTGATAACATTTTCTAGAATTTTACCAAGTAACCTACTGAATCCACATGACTCACTTCAAAACATATGTAAGATTTCATACTAGCAAACATGATGGTCAAGTTTGGTGAAGATTGGGCCATCAATGTAGCCTCTTAAGTGTTTTCACAAGCTTTTTCTAAAATTTGACCTAGTGACCTACTTTATGACCCCACGAGACCCAATAACGAACTCATCCAAGATTTCATGCAGACAAACATTCTGATCAAGTTTGATGAAGATTGGCCTATAAATAGGGCCTCTAGTGTGTTTACAAGCTTTTTCTAAGAGTTGACCTTGTGACCTACTTTTTGACCCCACGTGACCCAGTTACGAACTCATCCGAGATTTCATTACTATAGTCGAATTGCTCCAATTACCACTTAACTTCCAGCACATTTACATTAAAAGCTTACACAAATTATCTGCAGCTCATCAATGACGAAAAAAGACAACAAAAATAGCGAAATTAATCGCAACACGCCAATATTACGGGACGATTCTGTCGAGATTACGTACCAACTTATTTTACCCCACCTATACAGTTTCTTGAGAAACTGTTCCGACTTTAACAGTTTTTCTCTATCATACATAATTTCCTTCTTAGCTTTGGCTGTACTGCATCAGTTTCCTACGTTGAATATAGAGCTGAACATTGAAATTCCTTTAAGAACACAGGGATAAATCTTGATATTTTATCTGATCGTCATTTTTCTCAACAAACCAGAACTACCCAATACCAAAGGGAAATCACTCTAAACTGACTTCGCAAGGGAGATAACTGTGGATATCGGTAGGACCCCATTGTCTTACCTCCAACCTTCTGCTACAGAATGAAGATAAAGGAACATGTAGTTCTCTGGTTATGGATTTTGGTTATATGTGTTTTGTCTCCGATATAAATATATTTCTCCCTATTATCATGTCCTTGTATTTTGTTTCCTTGTAAGAGTATGTATGAATTTGTTGGAAGCAAATTTAATAGATCAAGTCATAAAAGGCTTAGGCAAGTGTGGCTTACTAGCCTCCACTGGTTGTATGAAGACAAACAAAAACAGTGTCAAAAATTTTATACTTTATTTCTTCATCTGTTGATGAATTCAACATCAGCAGAGAAAAATACCGAATCATTTGCTCAATGTAATACATACAAGTAAGTTCTCAATAAAATCACATGACAATTTTTTCTATAACTAAATGATTCATACATATATGAAAGTATATACACAAAAAGAAAGGTTTCTCACAAAATGACGTTTCTAACAAAATGACACATTTATAATGAAGAAAGTGCTACATTGCAATACCATGGAAAACCTGTTTTTATTGTGACACAGGCATAAACCACTTTTGATCAACTCGCAAGCGAGTTATCTCTGCGAAACCATGCTTACATTGGGCAAACAAAACAAGATAACTTACACCATCTCAAATATAAGTGACATTAACCTTTATACAAAAAACCTTAACAAAAATGTATATGCAGTAAAAAATGATGTGTTTGTGTATTTTAGGGGAGGGGTGAGAATGGGGAGTGGGAACGTATTTTGTTTTAATTAGTGTTGGAAATCAACAGATGTGACCTATGACCACCGAAACAAAATGAAAATGCGATTGAACAAAAGATGCCAACTTGCATCATCTTTGTAATGAACAAAACAATGAAGAGAATCGATACACACACTGATATGACTATGACACGAATATTTACAAAAATAAATAGATCTGAACTCCTATAATAATAACACAAGGCAGCCCCAAGTTGTCCTATGCAACAATGGTCTAGTTGCATAGGGACAGAAACTGTGCAAACTTCTCCATTTTTGGAGATCAATCTATATACACAGCAATGATGAGAATTGCTAACATTACTTACAAAAAGTTCATCTCTTGATTTTTATACAAAAATATGGACACCTCATTATCAGTATGTACATATAAATATATTGTTACCATGAGGACTTGTAATGCAGTTTGTACATATTTACAGTCAGTAACATGTGGCTTAATTTTTGAAAAGGTTTTGTTTTGTAGATGATCTAAATGAAATGACAAAATATTGAAATAAAATAAAATTACACCTGATATTCGAAGGAGACTGGCTACTATTCACACTCCCCTTAAAATCTATGAACATGTATAATGTAATTTAAACACAGAACAATTGAGTTAGATTAATTATAAGGTTTACGTACAAGATTATATTATCAATTTGGTAAAGAAGTTTAATGGTAAACAAATTTCTGTTTGATTGATCTCTTCAAAAAGGAGGATTGATTTTAATAAAAACTATACTTCTTTAAATAAACATTGCTGAATTTCCAACACATACATATTTTTTATATGTTGACAGCATGTAGTAACTGATGAATCATTTGCAACAGAGACATATCAGTTTATATGTCACACTAGCAAATTAGCCAAGTTCATTAAATATATCCCTTTGGGGCAATTAAAAAAGGTCCATGAAATACAACCCTCTTGGACAATGAAGATTTAACCTTAACGAATAATCAGTATACATGTACCTTGTCAGGCATCAGGTTTATCATAAACAAAATGTAAATCTGACAGAGAAACTGTCAGATAATGGCTTCAATAATGATTTGTGGGTTACTTTAACATTGTAACAACTTTTCAAATGATTGATGAAACAAACAAAAACTGTTGAAAATTGCTAATCTGTCTTGATAACTCAAAATAGACTATGCTCACATTCAAATATAAACAGTTTTAAACATTGTGCATAATCTTTAACAACTGATTTAGGAATTATTATTTATTACATGCTTTGCAATTGGGGAAAACGGGTTGGAACATTTTTACCTTGAACAGGTATTTCAATTTATCTTATTAAAATATCTGGTATACACTCAAAATGTGCTATATGTATAATATACAGATAATGACTTGAATGGTGTTCTTGACTAGGATGATAAAAGAAATGGTGAGACACGAGAGTAACTTGATATAGGATAACAAATTATAACACAAAAACAGAAATATAATGTTAAAGGGGACTGCATTAAGTGATTACAGATAACATTTTGGCTAGGTTTCAATCACAGTAACACAAGATGACTGGGGCTTGTGTTGAGTGGTTTTCTGAATTTTGGTTAGAAAAATTTGGAATGTTACACATAATTTCTTAACAAATTTATAACAATTGTTTTTCGAAAAGTATCACTTTCAATGAAATCCATCACGAATTTGACTACCTTTTCTTTTACGATAAAACAGATAACACCAATTTTTATAGTTCATCATACAGTATTCTTTGCTTTCATTTTAAAAAATAGATAATTTTATTGGTCAAAAATATGCCATTATAAGACATATTCAGATTTCTAGATGAAAGTCCTAATGTATGTCAATAATGTGAATTAATACATAATTAAACTACAATGGAACTAAAGTACCATAACAATATCCTTGAAACTAACAATGTTCTACATTTCTATGGCCTTGATATTGTAAAAAAACTAACTACATCACTATTGATAAATCCTTAAAAATGGTACAGATGGTCATGTAACATAATTAATACCAAACTTTGCATGAAATGTTCAATACACGCTTCTAAGTGCCAAAACATAGTGTTTCAAATTTACTCATGAGTAACATGCCCATTTATAGAGACATAATAATACAATAAATTAATGTAATAAATTACATACAGATGAAATAACAAATCACAAACAGGTCAGAATATCAATATTCTTTTTTTTAAATGTTTTCACAAAACTATCATAAAAAATAAATTGAAAGCAAATTCACCAAACTATATAGTTGGTGATTATAAATAAATACAATAAATAATTAATTAAAAGACTATTTAAAGCATCATTAACTGGGCCTGTGAGCATGGCCAAACAATCTGATCAATATTCATCATTTACTGAAGCATTATGAATTCAAGGATTTGAGTATTCTTCTAAAACCACAGAAGTACAGGTTTTAAAATGCGAGCTGAAGAAAAATGGGGGCTATGATGATTTATGTAATGTGTACCAATATTAACCTGGTTCAGCCCTGATTGCTCATAAGTTATTTTAACAACTAAATGTTAAAATGACATAATATATTGCTAGAGTCCCTAAAGCAAATAGAGCAGATCTGATCTGACAGCTCACAGTTGGCTGCTCTGGATTTACACTATTTGTAAAAACCTGATTTATTCATGCTTAGCAGGCTAATAGCCAAGTCTTTTAGTCAAAAATGCAACTACACATGAATATAATCAATTCAAAATCACTTCTATGTCTGTAACAATTAGTTCAAAAGAACATTGATAGTACCAAATCTAGATGTAGCACAATGTATCCATGAATAGGTTAGGAGCAAGTTAATGCATAATAGCAATATATCTTATTTTCATTCAAATCTTATACTGTGGGTATACATTGTGTCCGATGTCAGTTCCAATCAGTACCAGGAAGGTTGTTAGAGAAATCCAGAATATATCGTACAACAAATGCCCTATCATGTTACTAAACTTCCGATGTTTTCTATACCAAGAACTGTCCTCATGAGAATAATTTGTATTGCCTTAATTCAATAAGTAGATTTTTCTAAATATAACAATTTGTAGTATATCTTAAATAAACTATGTGCACATTTTGATTTCAAGTATATAATTCATTAATAATTTTCATAACTATATTTGTATCTTAAATAAATTTATGTTGTATGCATCATTTTTTTGTGTGTTTTATAAATACTAATAAATTAATTTTTACTTTCATAAAAATATTTGTATAAAAAATAAAGTCACTTTGCATGCATCCTTCTTTTTAAGTACTCACAAAACTAAGTAACCAAAATGGTGACTACAGTCGGCATTTAATAAATAAACTTAGACAAAACATGAAAATTTTAACATAATTTTATAATGAGAATAGTATAAAGTTTTGTTGTGCATTGAAAACTAAGGTTGACTTGTAGAAGAATGACTGTTATAGCAAGAGTGGTATTGTAAGATTGTACATTACAAATAAAAAAGCATATCTACAAGAATCTACCTGTCTTTTTCATTTTTATTAGTTGCATTGGATCAGTATATCTGCCTTCTTTAAAATGTGGCAGAAATGATTTTTGAATATGAAACATTAAATACATATTATATCTAATTTCACACTATTGCCAACTATCAGCATTATACAATCTACTAAAAACAGGACTAATAATGACTCCACTGTAAACATCATAAGTAACAGCACTATAGTATATAAGAGCACTAGAACAACATAACAATGGTCATGTAAGGTACATCATAAAATAAAGGATGCCAATCCTCTTCAGTCTATTACAATGGTGTAATTCCTTAAACTATTGTTATAATACTACTTCACAAATGTATTTTCACAACACCTTTCACACTTGTGTTTATTACAAACTGTTTTCCATTCCCATATTGTCACACCATATCTTTACATGGGACCTCTCAACCTAAGTTGTCATTGCCCACTAAATTGGCACCTATCTAACGTGCAGGGATGTTCACAACATTTGTTTTCAAATAACACATTCTATATCTTTATTTATGAAGAGGAATAGGTCTGCATGAAAGACTACCCTAAGACAAAAACACATTTACATATCTAACTTAACACCCAATTGTCATTTGGTGAAAGTTGTCTCTAAGATAACACTGTACATAAATCTGAGATAACCATTATTTAGAGATCCCTGATTCAAAGTAAAGACAGGACTGTCAATGTTCACCAAGGGTTTGTTGTATTACTTCTAAACCATTAGTTCTCCTAGCAAATGTCACAATAATACAAAAAATAAAATAAATCCATTCGTTTGTCATGTTAGTGTCTTCTGTATTACAGTCTTCAATTCAATAAAGTTTGTATCCTATATTATACTTCCGTATCAGAAGGTGCAGATTCCTCATTTCTCCAGTGCAGCCTTATTGCAGGTTGCAGTGATGATTACTTGGTGTAAAAAAATAATCAAGAAAATAAGAATTCAGTTGACCTGCCCACCATAGGCTATGTCAAAACATTGCTGGACATTGAATATAATGTACCGAAAAGTTTTATTTATAAGACAGTTTTTTTGCCCCAAATTATGATAAAAAAGTGGGGGATGCGTCTTATCTATGCGAAGTTAAGTTTTCCCCCTTTTTCCCCGACCAAAATTGACCCTTAGACTATTCCGACCGCAGACAATCGCTGATAGTATCGGTTATAGACAATCTGTATTGTGCTATTTTAAGGGAAAAGTTATGCTGTTTTTATCTAAAATTTGACATTTAACATAAAAAGAGACATTTTAATTTGTTTCTGTATAAAAAACAACAATATGCAATTAGATTTTGCATAAAAATCAATTTATTCTAACAAAATTGGCCAAGTTTCATAATCTGGAAACAGTTATTGATTTTTAGTGAAAATGGCATATTCATTGACGACACTGTTATTATCATCGTCTAAGTAATATGGTATCAATCAATTTTGATTTGAAATTTGTTTTATTTTGAATGTTAACTACGAATAAATTTTAAGTTGAAATTAAAACCCCACTTAATAACAATAAAATATGCATTGCCTTTTTGTGCAGACGAGTTTTCACACCTTTTTTGATGTTAATAGATCGTCCATTGTCTGTTATTACTTACACAGGTGCATAGAACTTACTGTTTGTAAGCGATCACTTCAATACCCTGGTGTGAAAATGAACATTTAAAAGCCTTAAGTTGTTATTTTAATTGACATTTGTGTTTGTCCTATGGGTTGAGAACTTAATTATAGGCCGAGAACTTTATTGTTTTTTGACATGCTGCCGCGTGAAACAGAATGTTATCTCATCTCTCAATTGTGTAGGGCTGGGATATCTGTGAGAATATCCTGTCTGGCTTGTAAACAATATGCTGGGGTAGAGTGTCATAATGTAACACAATACACACGGCCTAAGTAGGCAAACAGTCGCGACGTATAATTGAAGACACTTAGAGAATAAGCACTCGGCACAAACACTAATTTATGGAACAATTGGAACATGTTCCCTCGAGTCAAATCAAGCGATGCAGCAACGTGGGAATTGCTTAATGGCGGCCAGATGGATTAGTGAATAGGGGATGCGTCTTGTCTTTGAGAATTTGCATTTTTCCTCGACTCTAGACCTCGAAGAGGGGGTGCATCTTATCAATAAAACTTTATGGTATAGGCAATCATGGTGACCTGAATACTGGGCCTGTGACAAATCATGTCCTAACTCTATCAATGTCTGGTTTTAAGTAAATGCTCTTGCTGGTTTTAAGTAAATGCTATTTCTGTTAAAGAATATCTGCCCCTTACCCTTTGATAAGAAATAGTCTGAGAAATAAGCTGAGAAATTATCTGCTAATTTTTTATGATAACATTAAAAGTAGATTCCCTTGGTGTCCAGTGTTTGATGAGAAAGTACAATTAAAGGCAGTACGTCGTCTAGTAAATACAACAGCTCTTAGGGTCCCTTTTTTGGCACGGCGTCAGGTGTATACCAGAATTACAACTGTAATAGCCAGTTCCTCATTCACTGATGCTATAAACACAACCAGAAATCATGTCTTTAACAGTCTACACCCTGACATGTTTATATAAGTGAATCACACATATGCACTGTATAACAGTTGATCACGCACATGCATTGATAAGACAATCGCATGCATGTGGTGAAAAATAAATTTACACATGCAATGATGAGACGATCAAACATATGCATTGATGGCATGGTACATCTGCATGAGAACGCTGAAGTGAAGGGGAAGGCAAGATTGTCGGTCATTAGTGGCCGGGTCATAAGTCAGCCAAGACAAGGCGTTGTACTTTTCTAGAACAAATCTGAAAAGAAATTAAAAACACAAGCTATATGACAATACATTTGATCTTTTAACTAAATGACAAGGAATCTAGAATATATTTGCAATCTTTGGCCAACAGGAGATAAAATAAAGCAGTAAGGCACTTGTAAGCAATATTTCAATAATCAATATATTAGTTTGGCAATGTAACATGATTTCACATCCACATCAAATTAGTGTTATGTTATAAGACAGGCATATATATTCTACATCTACATGGAGGACCCCAAACAAATGTCTGGATAGACCCACCGGCGCATCGCAGGTCAGCTGGAAGACCTTCCCACATTAAGTCCTTCACCCCAAAAGGTTGTTGAACCCAGGCGGTAAAAGCTAAGCGTTCAGGAGTTACAAGTCGGTGACTCTACCACTACGTCATGGGCACACCATTTTTTGGTCAATTGTCCCTACGATGTTCTTGTCTTACAGAACATGTTGCAATCTTGTTTCCATATAATTTAAACGGTTCTTAAAGAATATTCTGATCTACTGCTGTGTTAAACTGACCTGAGTACATCACAGGTGAGGTTGGAATCAAGTGGATGAGAGTTGCGGGATGAGGACTGATGCATGAAGTCGTCTTGGTTGGTTGACACATGGATGTGGAGGGCAGACTGTACAAGAAGAAAGCAATAAATGCATTTTCTAAGCATAAAGGAAGCAGGATCGTCTTTGTTTAAATACATTAAAAATCATTTTTCAAAACAAGTAAAAAACATTACTCTTTTATTAAGTATAAAGTTAACACATACTTTTAACTATAAGTAACTACCATAGATCTTTTTTGGTGTCTATTTTGAGCTGTAAATAGGCTTGCCAATTAAAATAAAAAAATAATATAAAAGGAGCAAAAATGAAAATCCCTCGTTCTTTTTTAATATGAACCTCTGCCTCCTGTGTTTCAATATAAGGCTCTATTTTTTGCCATGCATGTTTTATTAAATGCTATTCACAATTAACTTATTATTTGATGCTACACTTTAACTATGTATACCACCCAGCTAACTTGCCATTCAACTGACAAACCAAATTTTGGCATCATGGTCAAAGAACCACTATGTAACCTCTACAATTCCAGGTTTTAACTACAGGTTGTGAGCTGTTATCTTGAACAAAATGGCAAGCAAAACTTTTAACATGACATCCTTGTGTTACCTTGAAGGTTTTGACTGGTGCGAGTTCATTCTCTGGGCAGGCTGACCAGAACCATCTTGGCAGGGGACCAGTGGGTGCAGTGGAAATGTAGTAGCCCATAGCAAGAGGCTGATTCAGCAAACTGATCACAGGATCCTCCTGGGGGTCACTCAACTGGCCACCAGAGTTGTTCTGCAATATGGATGGGGAGGTTAGTCTACAGTGTTAATGGAATGAAGCTGACTGTACATATACATTCAACCATGTTCATGTTGACAGCAAGAAACTGTAGCCTCACTTAACTGGCCACCAGACTTGTTGTGAACTAGGGGAATATGGCAAAATTAGGTAGTTTTAAAGGGGGACTAAAGATGACAACATATATGTAAAATCATGTTAAAGTCCACAGAAAGAAACCCGTGCAAAGTCACTCAACTGGCTTCCAGAGTTGTTCTGGAATAGGAAGAAAAGGGGGAGATATAAAATGAATGATTCTTTTACCACTTACCTAAGCATGGAAAATATTCACGTAGTTTAAAATGCTGGCATGAAACAGGAATAACAGATATTAAAAGTAAAAAAGTTGAAGATTAAACAAAACAATTTTCTGTACTACAGATAAAAATTACACAGTTTTATAGTGCTGCATATCTTCTTAGTTGCAAATGTTTAATATTAAAAAGCATTGCTATATCCATTAAGTATAATGAAATAATAAATCTGTTACTCACTGCCCCTCCACCTCCATTGAGTTTAGGTGAGATTCGACCCATGTCTAACAGATCTGCGTTATCCTGTCTTGGGGAACCCTGTGGGGAATTGGTAATTGACACAAACACATCCATCAAGCTTCCAAAGTCATCAGTTGTGTTCTCAAAGTCATTGATTATATTTGTGTCAGAAAGATCTACACCAAATTCTAGATTATGACCTCCGAGATCAATCTCGCCATTTGAGTCTAGTTGAGCTTGATGGCTGTTGGCCTGAGCTGTTGCGGAGGTGGGAAACACCAGAATATGTGAGCAGGAGGCATCTTTGGGTGTCTGTAGTGGACAGTTGGTGCCCTGTTTCTCTTCAGGGTTGACACAGTCGTGCATCAAGGTGAACGAAGTCTGTTGTTCGAAGGAGGTGAGACAGGCACTGACGATAAAAGGGAATTCCCCGTCAGGAAGGACACTGCACTGTGAGCACAGGTCTCGCATCTTACGGCTGCACCGCTGAATATTGCGCTTGCTGAGCAGACCAGACCAACCTAGGAGATAATGATTTTGTTTTATTAGAATAAGAAATCTTATAGAATCATTTATGTAATTCATTTTTTTTCCACCCCAATATTAAAATGGAAAACCAACTAACAAGTAATCTTGGTTGTGTGAATGCTGAGGGTTTCAAACAGCAAAAATGTTCAACACACCCTTTTCATCAGCAAGAAAAATTTAATTACTTGTATAGTTCTTATGCCTCACCAGTAAATTTCTTAATGTAATAAGACTAAATGTCGGTAAAAGAAAATAAACCTTTGAGCTCCCCGTGTCCCATGCGTCCAAATCGACCAATCACAACCCGGCAAGGCTTGGATGAGAGAGATATCACTCCCAGAATAAAGTCCCACAGTTTACCAAGGCCAATCTTCCTGGCTGATGTCTTCTTACGACGATTCCTGAATAACAATGCATTAAAGTAGAGAGCTTTCAAAGTATAACTTGACAATAACCCTAACAAAAGTAAGGGAGATATTTTAATAGGCTAACATATGATAGTTCATTCTGTAAATGACGTTGTTGCCACACTGCTATTGAAGTTCTGTTTATTGTTTATGGTGATGATTTAATAAACATAGCCCTTTGTTTCTTTTCCCACCTGTAGTTAATTCTCTAAGGTATTTAATTGCTTTATATGCAGCCATAACAAAAACTTTCTTAGACACAAGTGTGGTTTGCATCATCATACTATTTTGCCCTCAGTGTACAATTTTGTCCTTAATGAACTATTTTATCTTCATTGTACTATTTTGCCCCCAGTGTACAATTTTGTCCTCAGTGTACTATTCTGTCTTCAGTGTGTAATTTTGTCCTCAGTGTACTAGTCTGTCCTCAGTGTACTATTTTGTCCTCAGTGTACTATTCTGTCCTCAGTGTACTATTTTGTAGTCAGTATACTATTTTGTTCTTAGTGTACTATTTTGTAGTCGGTGTACTAGTCTGTCCTCAGTGTGTGGGATGTGATTAGCCAGCATTTTTGCCGATACTGTGCAGCGACATTTCTATCACTATAGGGATTAGGGATTAGCCGGCATTTTTGCCGATACTGCGCAGCGACATTTCTATCATTATAGCACAGGGGCACTTATGAGGTGCCCAGGGACTGAACCCGGCCGGTCCATTATACTGACACCGACGAGTCAGGCGCAATGCTGTCCCCTTAGCCCCGAGCGTTAGGAGGGAAGCCACTACTACCAACTTTAAAGTCTTTGGTTAGACCCGGCCGGGGTTCGAACCCACGACCTCCCGATCCGCAAGCCGACGCTCTACCACATGAGCTATTGCGGCCGGTATATCACTATAGCACAGGGGCACTTATGAGGTACCCAGGGACTGAACCCAGGCGGTCCATTATACTAACACCTACGATTCCGGTGTAATACTGTCCCCTTAGCCATTAGGAGGGTATCCACTACTACCAACTTTAAAGCTTTTGGTTTGACCCGGCCGGGGTTTGAACCCACAACCTCCCGATCTGCAAGCCGACGCTCTACCACCTGAGCTATTGCGGCCGGTCCCACAGTGTGTAATTTTATCCTCAGTTATATTTTATCGTATGTATAAAACCAGTTCTCACCTATTGGGTATCTCTATATTGATGGTGCATGTCTCCAGCATCTCGCCTCTGTCATCCGTACAGCAGGCCAGGAGCCACCTTTGGTCCTCGGACAGGCAGTAGACCACCATCAGGATGGTACTGTTTTCACGCTTCTCACTACATGACTCCGCCAACTGCTCCTGCTTGTCCTTAATCGGGGCCAGGACAAAAGCAGGGGAGTACAGCTTGAATGGGAAGTTCAGGTGGCTGTGCTCTCCCTGATCAAAAGAATGAAAGGACATATAATTAGTGGATACTCAATTGATACTTATTTAGGAGAAAGGTGGCCATGTTTTGTCTGATCATGCTAGAAAAAATACAGGTGAGTCGAGCTTTGAACAGCTAGAGCTGTGGTATTACTGATAAAAGAAAACTTGTAGCAGGCTAGATGAGATATGAATTTAGTATTACCATTTTATGACAATTCTTTGAAAAAGTTATATAATTTCTTTAAATCATAATTGAAAATTCTCAAAAATAACCATAATGGTAATTTCCTTAGTTTTAAGTCAAGATAATGTGTAAAGTCAGAATCACGTACAGCTGAGTCCCGTTTCTTCATGAGGATCTCTGCAGCAGCAGCGGGGCCAAACCCAGTCAGTGACCTGCCAAGGACACTGTGTGTGAGGTTCCATCGACAGCTGGTGTGGACAGAGAATGCAATGTTCTTCATCATCTGGAACCGTGTACCACTCTCCTGGTGGTCCAAGATCGTCTGGAGGGGAATAATCTGTAGCGAAGAAGAGAAACACACATGTCTCGACTTTGAAATGCTACGTAAAAACATTAATTTTGATTAACATTTGCTGGAGAGTAATCATTAGAAAGTAAAGATGAAACAGTTTTTTTTTAACTTTTAACCATCACTAGGTTGAAGTTTTACATATTTGCATTTAGAATCTGTGTTACTGGATAAGCATGAAAATGATATGTTCATAACCTTTTCTGTCACAAAAAACAAACAATTATTATTCTGTGTATTCTTTCTTTCTCAAAAATAAATGTGCACCTCAAATTTCTTGCACTTAGAAGATTAGAAAAATTAATAAAATCTGCAATTATCAAACCTTTTTATTCAAGACTGAACTTTTACATACCTGCAGGTATATGTTGTTCTGCATGACTTCTGGCAGCTTTGGCAGGATTTCCTGGTAGCATCTCAGCAGGCCATTCATGGCAAGGCGACTGAGATCATCCCATTCTTGGCCATAAGTGAATGGGTTTACGATGTAGATCACAATTGCAGGACACTCGTTGTCGTCTGGCATGTCATCATGAGTCTCTCGCTGACTGGACTCGCCCCCGATGCCACTGCTGCCATCTGGTGTAAGAGGAAAGAAAAGGAAGTCATATAAAAAGATCAAGAAGTCTTATTACAGTCTGCTTTGATAGGAAAGTACAATAATAAATAATAAGTATCAATAACAGAAAATGGTGACATGTATATTTACTGGTGATAGCATACCCCAGACAAATATGCAGATAATATAAGGAAATAATTAAGAGAATGGCATTTTAATTATTTAAGGAGACAACAATCAGATTATTTCCTCATTCCTCTGTATTTATGGAAAATACTTTTTAAAACAAATTATGACAGCTACTCTTTAAACACAAATTATGACAGTTATGAAACTAATAATTAGTAATTGGAAGTTTCATTACCAGCAAATTATTTTTTCATTTGACAAAAACTGTACTTCAAATATTTATTCCTTTGATACCGAACACAAAGCCATAACCAGATGCCCTTTAACTATATTGTATTTAAGTCTAAGTTTAAGTAATTAAGAATATTCATCCCAGTGAGGTCCTGCTTTAACCTATCTAGGGCACCTGTAGGCGAGCGATCATATTTGATGACTTATAATTCATTGGCCCATTTCCTGGCTGGCTCCATTTCAAAACTGGCCAAAGACTTTCATGGGATGGTCTTTCAGCTGAACGGTGGTTCTACTTAAATATTTGTCTACAGTAGTGTGTCATGTTTGTCAAAACAAAACAATATTAACTTGGTAAATATTAGACCGATTTTTTCTGTCAAGTATCTTTAAACACTCTCTTATGGAATGTAAGCTCTTAAACAGTGGGACTCAGTAAATATTTCAATCTTCAGCAAGAATTGGTAAGATTTTCCAAGGTGTTGAGATTTTTTCTTGGGGTCAAGGCCTGACTGAAAAGTTATGTCTTGGTGTTTTTCTTTACAAATATCTTAAAACCTGGTTAAACTCAAAATGATGCCTTTCGTATCTGTGAAAGTTGGGCTTTTATTTCTAGGTGATTTTCCTTAGGCTAACTTTGTTAGTATTTGAAATACATTTCACCAGCGTTATTATGGTCATTGTAGTGACCTCCAACAATTTTAATGGAGGAAAACTCGACAAAATGTATGGATAGAACAAACTGAAAGGCCTTCCCACACCAAACAGGCTCAACCAGGCCTTGAACCCCCTCGTTGAGAGGCCATAGAATCAGAGGACTGGAAAAGCTTTCATGTATATAGATGTATGAATCTAGCAAGGTACCTTTATCATCTCCTTGAGAGTTGGAGAGATTTTCTGAGTTGAGATTTTCTTGTGGTTTGGGCTGAGACATCTTCTGACTAGACGTGTTGTTGTTGGTGAACAAGGTCTTGAAGTCAGTCAATTGAGCAAGGAATGGAGCTGAAACATCAAAACAAGGGTTAATTAAATGAGAAACTAAAACTATGAATAATTTAGAGCTGCTGAAATGCCTGGAAATGATGTACATAACTTTGTTTAAACAGGAGAAAAAACAGATTAAAGTATTGTTCTAATAAAACCAAAAATATAAGAGTAAAATAAAAAAAATAAAACACGGTAGGTAAGGAAACTGCTGTCTTAACATCCCCAAATTATGACATAAAATAAAAAAATCTAACGAACTAAAAACACATTAAACTTACCAAGATGATGCCTGCATAACTGAGCATAAAGGCGTAACTTTGCAGCAACGTGACTTTCCCCAATAAACTTGAACCAGTCATCTACCTCTTGTTCGCCAAGTTTCTGAGCAGACTTGCGACCCACACGCAGGATTCCATCTCGTATCTTATCAGAGACTGGGCAGTGCCGGCCCAACCTACACCACTCGTACACTGTGCTGAGCTCCTTAAAGAAGGCTCGAACCTGTCCTAAACTGTAGTCATTTTCGGGGGTGACCACAACATATGCAATGTCACGTCGGCGCCCATAGGGTTCTAGTATGTTCTTGTCCTAAAATGGAACAGTTTACACTTATTATTATTTTACCATATAAGATATAGATTTTTCAGCTAAAAGGTAGCATGATTAACTTCACATCTTCTACTTGACCATGTTAAAGCATGAATACTAATGTGTACATGTATCTGATTCTTCCGTATATGGGAATAAATGTTGCAAAGACTATGCATATATAACAAGAAAAAACACAAAATGTGGCAATGAGTATATTAAACAGTCTCCACATTTCTCTCCTACTTTATGTTTCATCATTTTGTACTGCTTAATTTGGTGTAAACTTGTCACATACCTCTCATTATTTAGACTCAAATATATCACAAATGTAAATCATTATGAAGGTCCGTCAGTACATCATTCAAGAAAAATCATGGTGCATTTCGATGGCATGCTATTGCCATTTTTTTTTACAAAATAAAACCAAATAAAGTTATTTGTTCACTTTTCCATGTGACCTTAATGAAAAAATGTAAGCAATTCCACTACATCTGAACTGTTAAGATTGCACGAATTACATTTCTTGAACAATAAACAATTACGCAAAAGCCAGTGCGATGCTCAGTATATGGGCATCCCGAAAGCACATTCAACTCCAAGCCCCATTTGTGGTAGAGCAGTGAATGGGTGAAGAAGAATAACTTAACCATCCTTTTCCTATTTTCTATTTACAAACACTTCTACAAGAAAAACTATGCAATTGGTCGAAAATATCACAGTTACTCACCCAATATCTGAGAGCATAAGGTGACACTGTGGCTGAATCTTTTTCTAGACCCACCAACAGGGATGGAATAGGCTGGGGCTCACAGTTCTCATCTGTGCCTAAATAAGACAGAAAATATCATTTTTCAAACACTATCAATTTTATAATCATCACAAAAACAAATTTAAATGAAAATCTATGTATTAAAACACCAACAACCTCAGTAAATTATTTTAGGCATTGGCTTTGGCATAACATAAGAAAATGATGCAATTTAGATAATAGTTTTGCACAGAACTGCCAACAAAATGTGCCTGTAAATCAGGAAATATGTAAGTAAAAAAAACTTGAGTACTGACATTATAATAAAAAATTATTTTTGAGTGTTTCTTTTCTTTTTAGATTTCTATAAAATCTTCACTGAGGGATATTGTCTGTGTAATGCCACTTACCTCTGCCTGCAAGTTGGTGGAACTCTATCCATGTGAGAGGTCCCTGCAACTTGTAGGTGTGCTCCCAGAGCCGTGTAACCCTCTTGTTCTGAATGGCATCTTGTAGGATGGGCTGAAGGCCTTTCAGTAGGTGCATCACCTCCATCATGTTGGTGGGCACCTGGGATGCACCTGGGGTTAAGTAAATAATAAATTAAAAGTAAAAACAAATCATAAATAGTTCTTTAAATGTCCATGTGGTCTTATTATGGCACGTAGGAATGGGATGATACACCAGTTAATGGCGCTGTAAGCCCAGTTGTGGTTTAAATAATACCTGCAAACTTCTATCATAGCAATTTAGTAAAAATCATTTTCCTAAATATTTAACACAAGACATAAGCAAAGGTCTTTGTGCCTGTGCTGCTGTCTTAATGGTTGTGAGATTAGTTTGTTAGATAAATATTGCCTTAACTTAAAATATATATAAAACAACAACAGCTTTCCCAAGTTAAGTGGTAATTCAGTGTTTTATACAAAAGAAGAAATCTATTGAAACCAACCAACAGAAAACAAATGGATATATGTTTACTATTATTTAAGAAACTAAATGCATTCTGCTAACCATGAAACTTCTAAAGTTAGGATCATACAATAACTACCTTGCAGGTATGTCCAGTTATGTAGACATGTTTTCTTTAGCTGGCTGTCCTCAGGTTTGTTGGGCTGGCAATGCTCCATGGCTTGTCTCCCCTGATCCAGGGCAAAGAAGGCCGCCTCATTGCCATCTGTTGAAGCCAAGTTGAGATTAAATGATGGCCTTTTTTTTGGACAAATAACATTTATGTACATAATAACGACTGTGACCTTATAATTGTAACACACCATATTTACAGCTACAAAATTAGAAGTCTTACTTGGAGGAATAATGACATGCATACATGCATAAAACTTTTTGGAACAATGCACAAAATATTTCAACAACAAAAAACAGCACAAAAAAAAAAAAAAAACATTTCTGAAGGAATAACATGTAGTATTGAAGTTACGATAACAATAAGTTATCTTACTTTACTTTTAATAATACATTGGCTTATCAAAGAGAACTAACATAAATCAGACATTCACAAGAAACATCATTGCTTACTCAAGCATTAACATAACAAATTGCCTTTACAAACAAATCCATACCTTGCAACTGGACCATGTTGACACTACTGGCAGGAAATGTGACAGCTCGCTGTAACAACTTGTCAGATAGTGTCTTAATGGAACAAGTGGGATATGGCACGGTGAACTGGGTCATCAGCAATTGTAGCAGAGACTGTGGCATCTCTTCAACCTTTCCTATCTTGTTTCCAGACTCGTCCACTTTATTACAGTCTAAACTCAACAAACTCGGCTTTCGAATCTCAAAACGCTCATCACGCAAACCTGTAATATCTACCTCGTCTTCGTAGAAGAGACCAGCAAAGTGTCCACAGCGTTTGTTCACTACTGCACTAAAGCCACACGTACATTTACACATATCTTCCTGATCACCAGGCGTTGATGGCAGATAAACACCAACATCTGACCCTTTTATTGTCATATTACATACACAGATATTGCAGCTGTCAAAGTTTTGATCCTTAAACAGGTTGAGTAATGAGTCTGACAGGACAAGATTCACCAGCAGGCTGTTTGCCTCTGGAATCTGGTGGTTGGTGCCGAGGTTATGATTCAGGTTCGAGTTGGGGGTTTTGTTCAGGTACGACGAGGCATTTGATGCTGGGGACTGGAGCTCATAGCTCATGGGGGTGCGTTGCTGTCCAACACTGTTTTGGAAGGTGGTGGCTGGGGAAGCTTCTATTGCACTAAATGGGTTACGTGATGGTGTCGTCTGGAGGTTCTCGATGGAAGGAAGGTTGATGTACTGGCTGCTGGCAATCAGAAAATACTGTTTGTATACCACTTTCCTCAATGTAGCAAAAATGACTACTGATTTAAAACATCTTTAAAATAAGGTCAGCTGTAAGAATCAAAATGATAATTTAATATGTGTCTGAAAAGTATTCTTCAATGTCTTTAAAAATGTAACAAATCTACAAAATGTAGCATACTACAATCCTTGCCATATTACTGACAGCATTACACCAATCAACTTGTACATTAAGTGATTTATCTTTCCTACCTCATGTGTGTGTTCTGTTTATCCAGGGGCATGTTGAACTGCCATGGTTTATACTCGGGTACCTCTGGTGGTGGTGACAGCTGGGCACTGTACAACTCCACGGGGGCGTACTTGGCTGAACTAGGGAACTGGGCACGAGTGTCTGGCTTGTACACCCAGTTACCCTCCTGTAGTAAAGTTTGTTTTTCAAATACATCACAGTGACCAATTATGATCAATACAGCAACATCCAGCTACTCTGGTGAAGGAAGACCCAAAACAAATAACTGAGTAGAACCACCTGCACACCGCAAATCAGCTTGAGGACCTTCCCACATTAAGTCCTTTGCCCGAACAGGACTTGAATCCATGCAGCGAGGAGCGATGATAGGTTAGTAAAACTCAACCATATAAATATTGGCTCAAAGTAAAACAACCATTTTGTATTTTGTATTTTATTATATTAACAGTCTTACAATAAAATGCGATGGTGCAGAGTTTATAGTCTCACTGTTGACATCAAGCGACTACTGGTCTTAAAGATTCCACCATAGCATCTCAACCGAAAAAAACATAATGATTTCAGTTACTGAAGACTGTGTCCACTCAAATCAGGTATGGTGTGCCTTCACCATGTATAGCATGCTGTTACACCTAGCATGATATCAGTCATATTATCCATATATACCACAATCATTTCTAATATCAGTAATATTATCCATATATACCGTATATACCACAATCATTTCTAATGTCTATACAACAATCATTTCTAATGTCTTTGGTATGCCACAACTGGGATTGAACTGGGGGCCTCCCATACCTGGAGCTGACGTTTTACAAATTCAGCTCCAGGTCCAATATTAAACATCAAAATACCGTAAAGAAGCCAGCACCTACCCTACTAAGTTCCTCCATGAGTGATCCAACAGCACACTCGGTCTTGATACTGGGTATACAGATACTTTCTATGATTGAGGAGGTATGGGCGCCTGTGTCATGGAGAGACTCGACACTTGTCATGGGAGACAGGGCAGGGTTGTTCTCCAAGGACGGAGGTGTTGGGTACATACGGGCCAACTCTGATGGGGCTGCAAGAGAAGAGAAACGAATTACAAATAAAACAAAATAATTTAATTTAATAACAGTTAATGTCAAAAATGTGAAATGAAATAAGAATCCCATCAAGATTACGAAAACAAAAAACAAAACAAAAAATGTTTAACCTGTACAAAAACTGAAGGACGACATGTGAGCTGTTCTTGTTCATAAAACTACTTGGATGGTTGAGCTTTGTCAGATCTTGAATTCTTAGCATTTATGGTTGCAAGTTTGAATATATCGAAAGGCTAAAGACTAACCAATGATATCAGCCGGTCCAAGGTTATGTAATAAAGACTCACCAATGAAATTAGCTGGTCCAAGGTTATGTAACAAAGACTCACCAATGATATCAGCTGGTCCAGTATTGGGCAGTTTGGTACATTTGATGTCTTCCACACTCTTGGGGCAAATAGGACTCTGGGCCACAAACTGTTCAAACAATAGCAAGCATTGTAACCTTGAGGTAGAAAAATTGTGACTGCATAATTGTCACAAAATAACAAGGAATGTATGGCTATAGTTGTATTTTTGTTTTGTTTTGATCAACCAACACATGTGGTCTGGAAAAACAGACAGCATTTCACATGTGTACTGAATGTCATTCTGCTACAATATAACACCAATGAATTTCATTCAAGGCCGTATGCTGCTGTCAGGTATGTAACCAAACTATTATAATATAGGTTTGTGGCTTTGGTTATCAGTAAGAACGTTTGAAGAAGATGAAGTTAATTTATGTGCATTTATTTCATGATAAAACAGAATGCAATACAGGGCTTGTTATAATAGATATAAATGCCTGGTAAAAAAAAAAAAAAATAATAATACAAATGAGAACATGTCCACTTACAGCGTCGTCATTGGAGTCGGAGTCTGTCTCAAAGAGGTTGTCGAGATCCGACTCCTGTGGGATGAGATCTACCTCACGTGTCAGGCTGCCCCCAATCTGGGTACCAGGCGTGGTGGGGGGAGATGTCAGAGATCCAAAATCTGTAAACACGTTACAATAACACAATGGTCAGACTTAGATGTTTAAACAATGCTTGTCTGTGTAGAAAGGATATATTCTTTTGCTATTCCTATTTTTAACAGTAACCCACCTTAGAGCAAAACAAATCTGTATTTAAAAACAATGTTCATACATACCCATTGTGGTTTTATCGTTTCTAATGCTGAATGCATCTGGACCATTACTTGTGTCCATCTTTTCTTCTTCCTGAAAAAAAGGAAGGATCAACACATGTTAAAAGACAAGTACACAAAAATCTCATCTACAAATGTTAAGGATTTAACTGAAAGTGAAATAGAGAAATAGTCTAGCTCAGTATCCGGTAACTGTCACCATGATTTAGTCAGAAATCAGGGTTCAAGCTGGTCATCATAGCTAAATCTAGTTACTTCTCAAAAACAGTAAAGAATTGCTTGTTGGGCTTATTGAGTGTTCACTTGAAGCATATATAGTGCTGCCTTCACTGTGTGTAGCATGTAATGAACATCAGGCATGGTACAGCAACCAGTTGTATTATTCTTACACAGGGCAGACCCTTATATTTGTGCGTTAGCAAGAGAGCTATACCACTACCATTTTTAACAACTTTGGTATGTCGTAGCCTGGGATTGAACACTACTGATTATGCTACTAGGTCCAGTGTCAACTATTGAAAATCAATTATAGTAACCATTGAACAAAATAGTAAACAAGAACACAGAAGTAGTTTTCACATTATACTTAATATTTATCTATAAACCATTGCATTGGGTATTATTATAATGTACATTAAATATGAAACGGATAAAAAAAATTAAGTACCTTGAAAGACTGTTGTCGCTGAAAGATATCCATTCGACTATTACTCATGGAGCGCGATAAAGTGGCTGGGGTGCTGGATGACTCGTCCGAGAATGCGTACGGGTCTGGAGGCGGGGGTTGGGGAGTGGCAGGCTTTGCTGGCCGGTGATTCTGCCCTGAATTAGGTTGTGAGCGCAAGTCATGCATGCCATTGAGCTGATCACCCCTCTCATACCGCTGCTTCTTTAATGGGTAATCTGACCTGGAAAGTGAGAATACAGAACATTTATATACAATGTTCAGGTGAACATGTAACAGGATAAACCAGTAAACCAGTAAGTCAAGGGGTTGGCATTCATTCCAGTCTGTCAGTCTGTGAATGGCAAGTTTTGCAGCAAAGTGACTACACAGTCCATTTGGCCAGTCGAAATACATGGTGAAAGTATGATATAATGTCAAAGCTAATAAAGATATTTTACTTCTTATGTTTCATTTCTTGATCTTGATTTATTGCCTTAATAACAGCGTACTAATACCTACTTCTTGTAAACTGCAGGACCTGTTGGTTTAGCAAGTAAGATCTCCTATCCACCTTGAAATTTTCTGGTAATGTCATTCACCTTCCACCAAAGGCTTTTATTTATTATAAATATTATTATTTTGAATAGATACATAGCAAATTAGGGCAAGTATAGTGACCTTCAGCTTGTATTGGTGGAGAAATATCCCAGACAAAATGTCTTGGTAGAACCAGTGATATACCAAACCCAGATAAAGACCTGCCCACATCAGGTTTTCATCCTGACATGAACATGGGACCCACACAGAGGTGTTACAAGGTGCTTTAGGAGCAACACTTAATTAATACAAAATAGTTTTCTATAACAAATGTGAACTTGTCTAATCGCAAAAACTGTCACATATCTTATAATAAAAGAATGTGCATTTTAGCAATAAGATTGTGTTTATTAAATTTGCAACATTTGTCTTGACATGGCATAATCTTACTACAGTTCCTAACTTGCATACCAGTTTTGGAGTAATATATACATGCATGTTTTAAATCAATAGTTAGTACAAAAATTTCACAATCTGCAGCATTTTCAGAATCAAATGAGCATAAATTAAATCCACCTCATTGCAGCGTCATCATTTATTTATTTTTGCTGATGAAATTATTCATTTTCAACCAGCCTTGGCTGCCAACAGTTAAATATTTATACTCTAAATCAAATGACCTAAACCTTTAAATAAAGTACAAGTGAATTTTAAGGATTATACAAGCTGTCATGATCAAATTTGCAACTACTGAGTCCTCAAAAAATCCTTTACCTGTTGCTAAAATCAATTGTCATTAACCTGTTTTGGTGTAATGTATTGAGCAGGTATTTTCTGAATCAAAATATTCACAAGAATGACCTCAGAAATCTGTGTGATTCAAGAATGAAGAGAGCAGTTTTTAAACTTCACAATGGGTATTCATAATCATATAATCATTAACCTTTCACAGGGAACATTCACCAGTGTGAATAAGTGAACATTTAGGTATAGAAGCATGGGCCTGCTTAACATGGATGGGTTTTTGTATGTATATTTTTTACTTTAAAATGCATCTTCTGTTGTTGTTGTTTTTTTACAAAAAAGGTTTGTTGTTTATTAGCCGTTATCGCTAGCAGAGTGACTGCTAGTCTACTGCATGAGGCATAAAAGAAATTCAAATTAAAACCTTGTGTTTTTATTATTGATATTAATCAAAAGTGTTGTGTTTTAGCTAATCTCATGAACAAAGCTGTATCACACATTATCAAGCATGCACCATAAGTCTGTAGAGCGGCACCGTTAAGCCAAGTACAGTATTACCATATTTCCACTGGGATAAATTTACTAGGAAGGTAAGTGTCACTGCCTCAGGTATATCATACAAGTCATAATGCAACTGATAAACAATTTTTTTTAACTTAGCATACATTGATTAGGACTGGGGATATAATAGATGGTTATCGATTTTTCACCAAGGTGCGCGCGCACCTGTTTGTCCGCCATCTTTGTGGTAAGGTGAATCAACATATCAGTACCGTGAAAGCGCAGTTTTTTTTTAAATTGACCATTACAGGCAATGAAGACGATGATTAATTCTTGTAGTGTTGTGAAATGTCACAAAATATATAATCCGGATCAGAATATTTTTTTCTCATTACCAGCTGTCAGTACAAACTAAGGGAAAAGGACGAGAGAACTTTCGGACGTCATACTTTCGCGCTTGAACGGAGCATTCATTGTAGCTAAGCGTTTTTAAGTGTTTTGGATTGCATTAAAAGTCGAAAGAAAATATGTATATTATAATGTTAATTGCTATGTTGTTGTTTATTTTATTGTTTTTTATTAAGATACAGATAATTAACAAACAATTATATTATTATACATAGATTGCTTATTTACTGGTCCTAAATAAACTAAAAAGCAACCAACAGTATCGATAATTTCCATTCCATCAATGTCAATTTTAGACAAAATGTTGTCATCAGTGACATACAAATATGTATGTGCCCCTCAAGATGCTATATGCACAAAATGTACCCCCAGATATTTGAATTTGACCCTTGAAAATTTTGACTGAGGAGTCAATGACCATTGACGTTCAGCGTCTATAGAACGCACTGTATAGGTTGTAATGTGGTATCCGACAATTTGCTAATATTGTACCCATTTAACAACACATGTTACTACTATTCTTGGAAATTTATACATAATGCTCGAATAAACTTTAGTTAAAGTGAAGACTGTTATTACACTTACTGTATTGTTCGACAGTGTGAATCTTAAAAATATCGCATTAAATGTCCATTATTTTCAAATAGGCACGTTGATGATTTCAAGTTATCTCAGATAGGAAAAACCCTTTATGTAATGACAGGCAATGTGTTTTGCTTTACTTTTTACATGGCTGTAAGAACAAGGTTGGGCGGTAAATTCAACCCCCGGTATTTACCAGTGGTATTTACTGGCATTTACCTGCTGGAAAATACTCCCCAACATTGCAAATACTACTATTTTACTTAAAATACTGCAGAAATCTTAATTTAGTTAACTTGAAATAATGTATAATCATATTGATAATTAAATTACTCAGATATTTTAATTAAAATTCTTTTAAATCTAAAATACACGTGAGAAAGTAATGCTAAACCACCTGCACCTGGCCTTTGACACGCAGGAAGCAAAGCCATATGGTCTAGACTATTAAAACAACAGGTTTCAGACAAGGGGCTGTAAATAGCCAGGGGCAACATGGGCAAAAATAAAATGTCATACATAACCTAGACTCATACATAACCTAGACAGTTTGTATTGGTACAAGTAAATGGTTGTGTATTGAGTATGGCATGAGCTAGAGTGTCAACTGTATGGCTTCATTCCTGAGTAACGTTTTTAATTTCTCTTGTCATCACCACTTCTATAACTTCACTCCACACCATTACCAAGATACTATTCACCATAAAGCCAAAGGATCCAGTCCGGATTATAAAAAATCATTTATTTGAATGCATGAGAGAAAATTGTTTCGTCCAAACTGCCAGATACCAGCTCTAATAAAGTGTAAGAAACCTCAGTGCATGAGTTCGAGTCCTGGTCGTGGAGGTTTACCAGCTAACCTGCAATGCGCAGTGGTTCTACCCTGGCACAGGTCTAGGATCTAGCTCCACCAATATTTAATTGGATGTCGCACTTTGCTGAAACACTAGATAGTTCACTCTGTCTGGATATGCAATGTCCGACTGCAAGTCATCAGGCTGTCGTCGAAGACGAGTACGGATCAAAAGCGATCAAATTAGTCTTCTTCAAGTCCTTTTCACGCACAATAGCTCCAGTGTATTGAAATAGTCCTATTGCACTTTGTAACCATTACACACGACATCTTTCGCGAAAAAATCGATTCAATCGTCGAATTGTAGGGACCTAAGCAGACATTAGTAAACAATGGCTTACCACAAAGATGGCCGACCGCATTGCATGCTGGGAAATGTGTGACGTCACACGATAACCATCTATACAAGTCATAGTGCAAACTGATAAACAATTTTTTTTTAACTTAACATGCATTGATTAAGACTGGGGAAAAAATAATCCTGATCTGTCAGCACAAACTGGGAACTGCATTCAGCATCTGCACTAGTAGAAACTAGCTGAGTACCAATCTATTTTCCGAGCAAGTCAACTGAAGGACATTCAAAAACGCAAGTTTTCCAAATGGGACATGCATACATATTCTATATGGAACAAATTCTGTGTTGGCCTCATGCAGCAGTCTACTGCCTTTTTTTTTTACAGTAGTAAGAATCTAGCAGGTACATGTCATATGTATCATTTATGACTTCACATATAAGATGAATAGTCCCTTACCTTGACATATTTGCTAAGATTATTGTTGGCTAAGATAAATTATTTTGTTTATATAACTACCTACATAATATAGATGCAAAATACTGAAGGTAAATCTACTCATAAGAATAAATGACTAGGACAAAATACTAAATGAGGTATTTGGATTTTCCAAATCCCTAATGAGAAGTTCCAATAAGAATATTTTATCTCAAATTAAGCTGCACATTTACGAACAAGAAGTTGATATTGTCAAAGTATTGCATATAAACACCTGCAATCAATTCCACATAAGCGACTCTAAATTATCTGCATTTATATGATGTTAAGAGGGCTGATGTGGTATACTAGTATACTGCGATACTGAATGAAGTCAATACCTGTACAGTGATACATTGGCTGTACCGTTTTTTGGCAATATTTTGTATAATTTGGTTGCTGACATCATTTTGTGCATCCAAAGTCAAAGCTAGTATTAATGAAATGCAACCGCCAGGAAATGTTATCGCCAGGAACTGACTGAAAATGTAGTCTGAAGTCGAATCCATGTCAAGAGTGGTCCTTATAAACTGCCCGGGAAATGCTGCCTACTCGATGTTCATTTGTGGTAAGAGTTTAAAATAGGGTTTAGTCTTTATCAGCATAATTTAACTCTCGATTTAAGAAAACAAGAGGGCCATGATGGCCCTTAATCGCTCACCTGATGACACAGGCTTTACGTAGGCTCAAATCTGGCATTAAGTAAGTAGTTATTTACTTTAGAAATCTTTGGTGAAAATTGGACCATTGGCCACTGGGTTGATAACATTTTCTAGAATTTTACCAAGTAACCTACTGAATCCTCAAGACTCACTTCAAAACATATGTAAGATTTCATACTGGCAAACATGATGGTCAAGTTTGGTAAAGACTGGGCCATCAATGTAGCCTCTTAAGTGTTTTCACAAGCTTTTTCTAAAATTTAACCTAGTGACCTACTTTATGACCCCACGAGACAAATAACGAACTCATCCAAGATTTCATGTAGACATACATTCTGACAAAGTTTGATGAAGATTGGCCTATAAATAGGGCCTCTAGTGTGTTCACAAGCTTTTTCTAAGATTTGACCTAGTGACCTACTTTTTGACCCCACGTGACCCAGTTACGAACTCATCCGAGATTTCATGCAGACAAACATTCTGACCAAGTTTGGTGAAGATTGGGCTATAAATGTGGCCTCTAGTGTGTTCACAAGCTTTTTCTAAGATTTGACCTAGTGACCTACTTTTTAAACCCACGTGACCCAGTTACGAACTCATTCGAGATTTCATGCAGACAAACATTCTGACCAAGTTTGGTGAAGATTGGGCTATAAATGTGGCCTCTAGTGTGTTCACAAGCTTTTTCTAAGATTTGACCTAGTGACCTACTTTTTGACCCCACGTGACCCAGTTATGAACTCATCCGAGATTTCATGCAGTCAAACATTCTGACCAAGTTTGGTGAAGATTGGGCTATAAATGTAGCCTCTAGTGTGTTCACAAGCTTTTTCTAAGATTTGACCTAGTGACCTACTTTTTGACCCCACGTGACCCAGTTACGAACTCATCCGAGATTTCATGCAGACAAACATTCTGACCAAGATTGGTGAAGATTGGGCTATAAATGTGGCCTCTAGTGTGTTCACAAGCTTTTTCTAAGATTTGACCTAGTGACCTACTTTTTGACCCCACGTAACCCAGTTACGAACTCATCCGAGATTTCATGCAGTCAAACATTCTGACCAAGTTTGGTGAAGATTGGGCTATAAATGTGGCCTCTAGTGTGTTCACAAGCTTTTTCTAAGATCTGACCTAGTGACCTACTTTTAGACCCCACGTGACCCAGTTACGAACTCATCCAAGATTTCATGCAGACAAACATTCTGACCATGTTTGGTGAAGATTGGGCTATAAATGTGGCCTCTAGTGTGTTCACAAGCTTTTTCTAAGATTTGACCTAGTGACCTACTTTTTGACCCCACGTGGCCCAGTTACGAACTCATCCGAGATTTCATGCAGACAAACATTCTGACTAAGTTTGGTGAAGATTGGGCTTTAAATGTGGCCTCTAGTGTGTTCACAAGCTTTTTCTAAGATTTGACCTAGTGACCTACTTTTTGACCCCACGTGACCCAGTTACGAACTCATCCGAGATTTCATGCAGACAAACATTCTGACCAAGTTTGGTGAAGATTGGGCTATAAATGTGGCCTCTAGTGTGTTCACAAGCTTTTTCTAAGATTTGACCTAGTGACCTACTTTTAGACCCCACGTGACCCAGTTACGAACTCATCCGAGATTTCATGCAGACAAACATTCTGACCAAGTTTGGTGAAGATTGGGCTATAAATGTGGCCTCTAGTGTGTTCACAAGCTTTTCCTAAGATTTGACCTTGTGACCTACTTTTTGACCCCACGTGACCCAGTTACGAACTCATCCAAGATTTCATGTAGACAAACATTTTGACCAAGTTTGGTGAAGATTGGCCTATAAATGTGGTGTCTAGTGTGTTCACAAGTTTTTCCTAAAATTTGACCCCGTGACCTACTTTTTGACCCCAGGTGACCCAATGATGAACTCATCCAAGATTTCATGCAGACAAACATTCTGACCAAGTTTGATGAAGATGGGATAAAAATTGTGGCCTCTAGTGTGTTCACAAGGTAAATGTTGACGACGAACGACGGACGCCGGACGAAGCGGTATCACAAAAGCTCCCCTTGAGCACGTTGTGCTCAGGTGAGCTAAAAACGAACATCGGATGGAAGCATGAAATCTGTTGAACATACAATTTACTGTAATGGCCATATGTTATGTGAAAGGGCATTGCAGAATACTTAGAAAATTATTATAACCTATTAATCGGCAAATTATTGAACGCGACTCTGCAATTTGTAACTAAATGTCCAAAGACGATTGATTCTTTCGAAAGAACGCCAAACAAAATGGCATTGGCAATATGTGGGACAACTTTGGGAAGGAGGAGGACAGATCAACAAGGAAAATTGTTAAAGGAGTCACATTGTGTAGACATTCAATGTGCATGTAAGATATAGTTGAGGCCCAACCAACCTACATACATTTGTATATCGTCATCACTGAAAGTCATTGGCAGCATCACACTACACTGTTGAGAAGTTCATCTACAGTTTGCTGACCTTCACGTGTTTCGAAGCTTATTAAGTTGTAATATTTTACTCAGATATTTGTTGTTCATTTTGCATATATTGAATGCAATAATTCCTATAAATAGTTTGTTTAAATATGGCAATATATTGCAGTACATATTGCAATATGCTCTTTCTGTATCCAAATATGTTGTGGTATGCTTTAAGCATATCGTGACAGCCCTAGATGTTTACCTAACAAGCTCACCAGTTGTTTAAGCAATCAAAGTTGTACATATATCTTCTTGAAATAACCTTATTAATTCAGCATTATTTCATCATAAAATATATTGATGCATGTAAATTTGTTAATATAACATTGCTTAATGACCTGAACTAACAAAAGGTTAATATTTTTTCAGCCATGTCTACTCACCAATTGTTGACGCTGTCAAAGTTGTACAGGGAGTCTGTGACCAGTTCATCTGTATCGCAATCCTGACTGGGCAGACACGGCCGCTTAAACAGCTTGTGGTCCACCTGACGTTGCTGGCTTCGTAACCAACTATTCACACTGGACTTGGACCGTTCCATCACAGGACCACACCAACTACTAGAAGTTAACGTCACATTCTCCATTTTTAACACTGAACCACTACCAGGTTTATGAAACACATTATTATTTTCACCACCCACACCATTCACCATGACACCACCCATGGAACTGTTTGAATTATTGGCATTTGGTGCCACACTGGCACCGTGACCGATGCTCAATGACGCATCACCAGGCAATGTTTTAGCCCCTCCCCCTTGTGGAACGTCTTTGTCACCTGGTTTAATGAGCGGAGGGTGCGGTGACAATGTGGGCATCATAGGGTCCATACTGGATGTGTTATCCAGCTGGGAATGAGTGTGAGAGTCCTCCAGTGGGGATGGAGCGTTTGAAGCTGGAGACTCCATGCTCACACCACTTACATTAGTGGCGGTTTCGGTAGATGCAGCACCGCTACCACTACCGCCAGTGCTTGGTGTGGGAGTGGAACCGGCACTGACTGGAGGCTGGGAGCCTGAGGCTGATTGATTTCCGGTATTGCCTCCAGAGTTTGAATTGCACCCAGTCCCTGTGGGCATCTGCGCAACAAACATGTCGAACTGAAGGTACTCCTCCATAAAGGCATTGCGGCGATGGAATGGTATTGTGCGTAATAATCGAGACTGTTGTCTCTCTAGAGATTTGTCACCCTTCTTTTTCTCAAGTTGTTTGCTTAAATTTCCAGGACCGGTTTTGTTCTTTGCATTGCGCAGTCTGAAAATATAAATAATAGGAAACTATATCACTTGAAAGAACAACAGGTAAAACGTGAACATAAATATTTAAGTATGTTCACAATGTTTCTTATTACATTTTGCACTATAAAATAAGAAATCAAGCTATACAAAAAATAAACCTGCATATATGCTAGTATGCATTAGATTAAATGATAAAAAGTAAAATGTAGGTCTAAGCTTAAGCACAGCAATCTTTAAAGAATACATTAGAAATCTGTCAATGGATTGTTCTTGTAGCTATTGAGTTACTTGTTACTACTCATCGGAATTTGGACAATATTGTAGAGATGTTGTGTATGGTTATTTGGTGTAACTTCAACACTGTGCTTTGCAACGCTGATTCTGAACTCACAACCATGCAGGTTTAGCATGTTTCATTCTCATGTTATATCAGTGGTGTAGACAAACTTTACAATATCAGTGGTGTAGACAAGCTTACAATACCAGTGCTGTAGACAAGCTTTATAATATCAGTGCTGTAGACAAGCTTTATAATATCAGTGCTGTAGACAAACTTTATAATATCAGTGCCATATGCAAGCTTTAAATATCAGTGCTGTACACAAGCTTTATAATATCAGTGCTGTACACAAGCTTTTGTAATACCAGTGCCATATGCAAGCTTTAAATATCAGTGCTGTTCGCAAGCTATACAACATAAAGGCTGTACGCAAGCTTTAATTATCAGTGCTGTATGCCAGCTTTACAATATTTAAATATCTGTGCTGTATGCAAGCTTTATATCAGTGCTGTATGCAAGATTTATAATAACAGTGCTATAAGCAAGCTTTTATAAATATCAGTGCTGTATACATGATTAAAGAGTGAAGTTTGTTCAATATTTCCAAAAAAGGAGTTCATATAAAGAAAAAAGTTTGCACAAGCACACACACACAAGGAAAAAAAAAGAAATATCCATTTTGATAAATTTCAGGTAGTTTGTATGCTCAGAATCCTTCAAATTGAGCTTGGTTCTAAAGAGATAACATTATCTATCCATGTACATCCCTAGGATTTCATATAAAGCTATCCACTATATTTTGTTTTCCTCTTGAAACAATCAATGTCTACTGCTAATTGTTTCAAGTCTGGAAACTTACTCCAGTAAGGCTATGCAAGCCTGGATGGGAGACATACTGCCAAAATATTTATAACTACTTCAAGTACACAATCATTATAAATAGACTTCTTGATTCTTAGTCAGCAAAGCCCACAATGGCCCAAGCAAAACATGTGTATCAACATCTGCCTGCTCGAAATTAATCAGATTCTACACTATTTGCTGCTAGGTCTCTTACAAAATGTACTACTGCAGTAATTGTTACAGATAATTTGAGTCAGTCTAATGTTTTTCGAGCAAGTTGATCTGCATTTACACTCTTTAAAGCCTCGCACATGATATGTATCGGGTTTACAGATTTTTAAATTAGTTCAGCCTAGTTTGTTTAAACAATAAATACAATCATCTTTCATTTCTTAAAATGTTTATATAATGAAAAAATATGGTATGAACAAGAAATTAAAATTCTGTTCATGTAGATCTATACTTCTCAGAATGTAAAGTGACAAAGTAGTTTTCTTGGGACGCTTAAAAGGTTTTCCAAGAATAAGGCTTTCAAAGTGAGACAAACATTTTCTCTACTAATGCATAGCAATCAATAGCAAACAGGAGTAAATTGTTTGAAATTGTGACTGCAGAAAGGAAATTCCTACATCCAATGAAATGTCAAACGAGCAAATAATTAGAAAAAATAACTTTCAACAATGCCATTCTAGACCGAATATAAAAGCCATGTTTAATTAGCTCCTTACCTGCCAAACTTAGGCAGATTTAGGCAATGAGTGTAGATTCAGAGCACCCTGATGGAAGATCTTTGATCAGGATCTGCACTATTATCTGCTCAGTTTATAGCAATATATTGTTATAGTTTGCATCCAGATGATCCAGCAAAATAACTTAGACTTTGTATTGCTTATAAAAAATGTTGCACAAGGAATAAAGGCGTTGCCATGGTATTTCAGCTCAGTCTGGTGTATTTCTAGGATTTCTGCTGTTGTCAGTCTTAGATGAGGCCTTGAGAATTAATCTGATGAAAACTAGTTCAATCATTTTGCTAGTAATTTGTAAGTGCAAACTTTAACAAAATAAGCAAAACACCTACCAATTAATGTCATTAATTATTTCACTCCTAATACAATTTAAATATTACATAAAACATTTGTGTCACTGGTTATTACAGGAAGGAGAAGGCAGTTTGTGCCAGAATGGTCTTAACGGAATAGGTCCATATCTTTCAAAATAGGTCTTCTTTTGCATGAGAAAAGACTATAGCTTAATTGGTGCAATGTTCACAATTAAAATTTACTGCTTGAAAAGAAAGAACAGATTATACAGTATTCACATCTAGTTTCACATGCAAAAATTGTTCAAATTCTAGCTGGAAAAAAATCTCCACCTTACTGAGTTGGTTGTGAGGGTATCATACTTTAGGCAAACTTTGCTGGCTAACAACGCATTACACAATCTTGCAGCAATCTTGAACATAATGTCCTGAACACCTTGCTGTAAACAGATGTAAGCTATCTTTCTCCTGTCCCGACATTCAACACCCAGACAATAGCTTTGATATATGGGCCTTATGCTACAGAACACTTGTTGAGAAGGGAAACAATCAATAAGAGAGAATTAGTTCTGTCTTTCTGCTTATTGTATTTAAAGTAATCAAGGCCTACGTAGAACATACACAATGAAAGCTAGCAAGCTCAACAGCTCTGTTTTTTGTTGTCACATCATTATGCTCTTAACTTGCAGCTATGGAAGTATAGGGAGATAGTGTTTACATTAAGGATAAATAGTGCTGCTAACACTGTGAGGGCATTATGTGTACACTTGATTTCATCAATGACTCCTAGTTCATCATTCAAGAAGCATACAGTAGCTATACTACAGGGATCATTGTAGTGTTGAGCACTTGTTGGGAAGGCAAAGAATCAATAGCACAAGGTTCAGTCATCTAGTTTCAGACTCAATGGCTTCCAGTTGATCACAATCAGCTGTCGTTTATCAACTACAATCCCTTCCCTCCAAACCCATCTAATCCAAACCTACCATGCACTAGTAGATCAGGCCTTGACAAAAGAAAGTGTAGATCCACACCACCATGGATTGTGCCCTTTTTGTGTACACAGTATGCTACAAACGATCAGTTAACTTTGCATGTAGTTTAATGCAAAAAAAAGCTTTTTAATGTGTAATGTGTTATTAATACAGGCAGCAGTTGAAGGGCTAATAACTCATTCCAGGCGTGTTCTGTTTCAACATGGAGATTCAATAAGAATGGGAAGTGGAAAATAACATTGTGTACAATGTAACTCTCAGCCTTCTAGGACTGCATTGATCAGGCTTATGCCAACAGTGTAGATCCTGATCATCCAGATTCCTGCTGGGAGCTGTCTGGTCAGGATCTGCACTATTTCCTAGTCTTTTGAAATAAGGCTAGTTTCATCTGCATGTCATTAAAAGGCAAAACCACAAGTTAACCATAGGCTGTTAACAAATGTAGTACAAGTGTTAACTCTTAGCATGCTAATCGCCTATTTCTATGGTTATGGCATATAGTATAGATCCAGATTAGCCAGCTCTGTGTTGTGAGCTGTCTGATCACAATCTACAATTTCAGCTACTTTTCTTTATTTATATGTATATTAACTTTAATATGAAGTTTAAATTATCTTAGCAACAAACTAAGAATTCAGAATGGATTTTTAACATAATGTAGCATGATAAGGAATAAGCCACAGAGGCTGTGGTATTTATTGTAGCTTGAAATAGGAATGTGTAATATTGTATGCATCAAGAATGATTACTGCATAAAGTTTACCAAAGAGATACATTTCCATAATTGTATGTTCATAATAATTCATTTGTTAAATTTAGTCTTATATTATTTCTGCTGCTGAAGTTCTTTAAATGACAAAAAGTGTATTAATAAAATTGGAACCCCAAAATAGAAAGTATGTTTAACAAAAGAACAGTAACATTGACTGCAGGTTAATAGCACAAAGATATATGTGTCTGCATGTAACTTGCATTTGTAAGTATTCGCTCAGATCCTTCCTTGCTGGATAAGATATTCTAAATACCAATAATAGACTATGCGGAACTGGTGGAGTAACTGACATTTGATTATTGTCTGCTCAGCCAATCACTATGTAGGTTTGAGTCCCAAGCAAGGCAAAGGGCCTTACATAGGAAGGTCTCCCAGCTGACCAGCTGTAATTTCTCGGGGCATCCTCGACCAACATAGCTAGACTTCACTATAATGACCATAAGCTAGACTTCACTATAATGACCATAATAGTGTTGCTATTATGTATTTCATAATCAAAACAAACAATACTTAATGAACTTAATTAACTATTGCCAATATTAAAAGCCACCAATGGCTATAACAAAAAGCTTTAGCTTAGTTATTGAATTTGTTGTGTGTGCATTGTTTCTTTAAACATTGCACCAACACAATTACTGTCATATTAACAACGTCTAGCTAGTTATAGGTGGAAAAGGACCACAGACATATGTCTGGGTAGAACCAGCACATGGCAGGTAAGCTGGACAAAAACTCTACAAGAAGGTTCTTGCCTCGACTCGAACACACACGATGAGGCTGAGAATTTACGAGCCAGTGACTGTATTTTATTAAATTTTATAATTATAAAATTTTATAAAAGGATGAAAGATAAAATCTGATTATAATGGCCAGATTTGAGCCAAGCATGTGTTTTTATCATATCCCAACCAACATTGCCTTTAACATGAAGTCTTATTATCAATTAAGTGATAATCATAACATCTGTAATCACTAGATCTGTAGCATCTCTAGCAGGCTACAATTTAAATTGCACATAGATTGGATTTTCTGTAAGAGCATAAATAAGGTTTATAATTTAAATTTTTTATTATATTTCATCATTTACTCAGCTATAAAAGATTTTCAATTATTCAGGTCGCATAATTAATATTCCAAACAGTTACCAAAGCGCTTGTTTTTATCCAATAATTTATTTCCAATTTCCTCAAACTAATGATGAATAATGATGTGAAGAATACATGTCCACTACCAGTTGACAATATCTACATGTCTCTACCAAGTTGTTCAGTAGAAAACATCCAAGACAATTAAATATGACAGTTTGTGACAGAAGTTTTATTTATTCATCATTAATGGCGCAAGGAATTTTATCCTGCTACTTTTATGATAACATTTCAGAACACTGTCAGCAAAGGAAGCTAAATCTCAAGTCAGAGTTCTGATGATGATAGAGAATGAAATTTATACATGATTTGTATGATCTATTAAAACATTTGCTCTAGATTATTATTGAGGTTAATATGCAGCATTGTAAGTAATGGTATTATTAAGCTAATGTATAAGTAACATACAAATGATATGTAGGCACTATTTCTTCATCTTTTTTTAAATTCTAGGAATCAATTAAAAATCAATTACACTAAGTAGCTTGCCTGTATTTGTGTTAGATGTAACTGCCTTTTTGTTAGTAGTTCAAGCCTTGTTTAATTGTGATCATAAACCATACAGACAGCCTCCAGAAACCAGGCTGTATGACAACGTAAGCCTGGTTTTTGTATAGAAAATCAATTACAAGCATAAGTCTGGGAGGATTGGGCAGAATTGGCTAATTTAGACTATGTGAACTGTAGTTGAAGGATTCACCTACATACCAATACTTTACCTGCTTAGTACCAAGTGAATTAAGGTTAACAGTGAAAAAAGAGCTGTCAGCCGACGATTTTCCAAGTGCTAGAATAGCGCATGACTTTCCAAGTGCCAGAATAGCCCATGACTTTCCAAGTGCTAGAATATCGCATGACTTTGCAAGCGCTAGAACAGCCTCATGATTTTGCAGGCACTAGAACAGCGCATGACTTTGCAAGCGCTAGAACAGTGCATGATTTTGCAAGTGCTAGAACAGCACATGACTTTTCAAGTGATAGAACAGTACATAACTTTGTAAATGCTAGAACAGTGCATGACTTTGCAAGTGCTAGAACAGCACATGGCTTTGCAAGTGCTAGAACAGTGTATGACTTAAAAAGTGATAGAAAAGCGCAAGACTTTCCAACATATACTTTGATTATACCATCTTAGGGTTGAAAAACGTGCAGTTCCATTCCAACCTATGAACCGATTATTGAGACATTACCTTGACTAGTCGTACAAGCAAAATTTAAACCTGAGCATTACCAGGGTGCAAACATTAGACGAATGGATCTCCCCTTCACATAAAAAAGGGTCAAGCAGAGAAGGCGCTCTTTTTACACATCAGGTCAAATATATTTCAACATTATCGTAATCCCCATATGTTATGTCTTTAGTTTTTATAACTTAATTAACTTACCAATATATTAGTTGCCTAGAAACAGACTGTTACGAAGGACTATTAAAGCAACCCATACACAATTTTTTAAGTGTCCCCATTTCACATACACACAAACACACGTGGGATTCAATGTTTGAATTGTTATGGAAAATGTATCAAAGGTACCAAACTGGGCCAATGGCCTATGCAGACAGTATGTACATTTTCTTGGGAGGATTCATCTACATTCTGGGGTATACATACTCTCCAGCTCTGTGAATGTTAAGTGTGAACAGTAAACAAACATGTACACATATATGAATGTGACCTTATTTTTCAGCATTCAGTGCATTCATTAATTTGAAGGTCTAAAGAACAATCTCCTAGTTATAAATAGGTGTTGCCTGTTCTATATTTAGAATTTAACAAAATTCTAATAAACCTGGCTTTGTGTAATATTAATATTGCAGGGTGGGGGTTTGCTTTGTTATTGATGTTTTACCTCAATATAAAATGTATTTATTTCTCAACAGCAGTCAGCAGAATAGTAGCAACTCATTAAAAACTTGTTTGCTAACCATAGGCTGAATTAATAAATAAAAAAAATAATATTTTTTTATTATCATTATTATTAAAGAATTGGGATTGTCATTTGTAAATAACATGTGTCAAAAGTGATTTTACACCAAGGGTAAGGATAGCGTTCATAACTACAGTAAAAGATCATGTGGTCAACAGGGATTTTAAACCACCGTCAAGGACAGCTGTCATAATTACAGTTGGAAGTCCATTTATTGATGTGATATTTTAGCACGCTAAAGAGTTGATGCACAAATTCAGTTTATAAGATCTAAAACATTACCTAAATACCATACTCTAAATATGACAGGAAGAATGACTTTAACGCTTAATCATATAGACATCTGATACACTATCACTTATATTTACAACTTTTATGTGAGACAAACCTGGACATTGTATCAATACTTTACCACATTACCAAATAAAATTAATTTAAAAATATGACCATGTATTTATATTAATTTTTAATGCTTTTTCATCATTATTAATGATTAAATATAACACCATCATCATTACATTGATCATTATATTGTTCCATTAAGGCTACCTATAAAAATAATCACAAAGTATAAAGAACAATTACAGTTGGTGAATATATTCTGTAGTAAGTGACTACAGCATATTATTTATCTCTTCAGCTGTGGCATAACTAGTAAATGAAGGTCATAAATATTAAAAAGACCCTCATAACACCTGATCCATAAAAAAGCCTGTCATCAGCTAGTTATTGTTTTTAGTTAGTTTTTTTCTACATGAACAAGAAATGTCATTTGCCAATTGTCATATGGTCTAAAGATGTTCAAAACGTTAAGAATGACCTCCAGTGTTGCACTTATAAATGTATATAGATCAAATCTTCAAAATGAAAGTCAGTAAGAAGTTTTCATAAGAATGCCTGAAAAAAATGGCTAAATTAAAATGGCTACAGGTGCCCCAATATTTTTTATTTTTAAAGGAATGGTTTTAAACATGACCCTTAACATGACCTCGACCTTAGTTGTAAATGTTATGTGCAACACACCTTCAAGCATTTGTTGGTAAGATGGTGACATCTGATTGAAGTAGCACACATAATATGATGGGGAGATGGGTAGTAGCTAAGCACTTGGCACAAGATTTAACTTTCAAAAATTCTTAGGACATTCTTGTATTTAGAGAAAAAAAATAATTCTACTCCCAATAGACTCTTAAAATTAACCAACTAGTGATTAACTCAAGATATTTTCCCCCACATTTTCATGCTACTGACTAATGATACGGCAATGCAGATTGTTAAAAAATTGTACTGGTTGAAGTTGCCCTCGTTGGTAGATGTCTTAATGAGCCATTCTTTTAAGACAAGCACTAAGTGCACTTGTTTGATTAACTGGAGACAAAGATCGCTGCTTGAATCAAAACAATTGTTCGATATAACTATTAAAACAATAGCAGTCTGCCAAATGCTTCATGGCTAAGAGAGCAGACAAAGAAATCCATTAGAACAGGCAGCTGCTTCCAGGTGTTCTAAAGGTAAACTTGCACACTGACAGGGAAAGAGTCGCATAGCTAAGTGGGCATTAATAATACATCCCTGTTTGCTGTACATGCTTAAAGAATATTTGGCCTGCATATAATTAAATGTTAGTTTTGAAATCTGGAAAATAATTATTCCAAATTATTATTACAAACTTGCATTAAGCAGCCACCCTAGGGACAGTCTAAAACTGGCTGCACAAGACAAGTTACATATTACTGTGGTCTTTCAAGACTATGTATTATGATGCATCAGCACTTCAAGGTACTTAATGAAGACATCACAGTCAAATTACCCTATAACATGGCAAACCAGGAAACTTTAATAAACAATTAAAAAATAATTTTAAGATGCTTACTGATCTCTTTCTACATTTTATGCCTAGTTCAGTAAATTAATACATTGCTATTCTAGAGCTAAAACTCAATAACAAAAGTCAATGAACATTCAAATCAACGATATAAAAAATCAACCTAAAAACTAGACATTTGTGAGCAACCCAAAACCTGAGCAGTATAACATTTAGAGACAGAATCAGTATCCTATAATCTGAGGGATGGCTATAACAGACACCAGCTGCTTGTTACTAGAAGCTATTACCTGTATGGACACCACTCAGCCCAGCCAGACTGGGGCTTATCAGCACCAGCACCACATGTACAAAGCTGGTACACATCCAGCCAGACTACAGTGATTGTCAGTCACTCAAATTGTTGCAAATCTCAAATTCCTCTGTAGATGTTTATATTTATTTACTTAAATGTTGTAAGGTTTCAATGTGTTAGTTTTCAAGCCAAATATCATAAATACATGGGTGCAAGTAGAAAATTTTGAAAAACCTGAACTTTTGGCTGGGGGCATGGGGGCCGTCAGGGCCCCCGCTGGGTCCAGGGCAACGCCCTGGCCAGGGGTCCAGGGGGGGCCGGGGGCCCCCCGGAAACTCCTGGTTTTTAGCACATTACAAGACCTTGACAAGTCATTTTCTGATAAAACAACCTGATTGTCTGATGGAAATTTAGCAATCTGGTATGCCCTATTATTGAATATCAATGAATACTTGACAAAATAAATCCAGTTTCAACTTATATTTATTTTGAAATAATAGATTTGTAATCTTATACTTTAGATTAACACATCACTGATGACATCAACTTAATATCATGAATATGAATACAAACGCAATTCAAGTATCAAAGAAAAAATACATGTGCAGTAGGGCCTATCTATCATTCTATGCCTAGTAGATATATCAACATATTGAATTTAACTATTAATACATTTGTTGATAATTTCAAGTTACCAGGGTTTTTTTCACTGTCGTTTTGTTTTTCATGTGATTAGTTTCGTTCGTGTGGTTTTTTATGCATTTCTTCCCGCTTGACCCCTATTTGATCATTGATGGTTTTGGCACAACACTTGCAGAAAGCTACACCCGCTATGTCAGGCTTTTTCAGCCATTGTTCCCATTTATCGCCAGCTGTGTATATTACCGATAACCATTCCCAACGCTACTTGTTCTTTGATCCTTTTTCTAATTCCTTGATGTCAAACACAGCGGGTAAAAACTTCATGTTCCAATATTTAGTTTTCTATCTCTATTAATATCAATGTTGTTTACGTCCTCCATGTATGATAATTCGTCTGAAAGCGCTTATTTCATTGGACGGTTATAATAAGACAGCGAATCAAATTTGCTCTTATAATCAACACATTTATCGCGCCTACCGCATTTCAGAACGCGCTTTTTCATTGGGTTGCTAAAATAAGACAGCCAATCTTTAAGTTTGTGAAGGTCAAATAGCCGTATTTGGTAATTTTCGGCACTGGCCGGTCTAGTCCGGCAAGCTCATTAACGAATCGTTATTTTCGTGACATTTAAGTGTCAGTTGTCCGAAGTTGCATCGTACATCACACGGTAAAGTCCGTGAAAAGCTCGAAAACAAGCACATGCAAATGAATTCTTAAAATAGACAATGAGATTGTTTACGTGGTTGAAATCGAAACGAACTTAATTTCAGAGCAGGAGTAGGAGTACCCCCCTACCCCCCTCTGAAAATCTCAACGGATTTGCACGATTTGGGAAAATGGCCCTTGGCGTCCTGGAAAAACCGGAAGTTCCGGCATATGCCGGAAAACTTGCACCCATGTAAATATTCAGGCTAAATCAGCGAAAATTTAACCCCTGGCAGTTTCCAGATTAAAATTTATAAAAGCCAACGTTTTGCTTAGTTATTCTGTTAATGTATTGATACAAAAATGTACAAGTTTTTGTATAACCAAAAGAAAGACTTTTTTTTTTTACTTTTTCAGATTGACTTCATCCAAAGTTAATTCATTATTTTCCTACATTCCAATTCCATTCTCATCCATTTATTCACTGTTTTCTCAAGAGTCAAAATACTGTGATCCAAATGTGATATTGTCTTCTGGGTACCCAGTAAGGTGATATTGTATTCCAGAGGAGCCAGTTAAGTAATCCTGTATTCCAGAGGTTCCAGTTAAGTGACACTGTATTCCAGAGGTTCCAGTTAAATGATACTACATGTATATTCCAGAGGTTCCAGTCAAGTGATAGTGTATTGCAGAGGACCCAGTTAAGTGATAATATATTGTAGAGGACCCGGTTAAGTGTCCCTGTATTCCAGCGGACCTAGGTAAGTGATACTGTATCCCAGTGGGACCCTGTTAAGTGATACTGTATTCCAGAGGTTCCAGTTAAGTGATACTCTATTCCAGAGAACCTAGTTCAGTGAGTGATACAATAGGTTTATCAAGAACTACAGACACCAAAAGCTTCAGCAAATATGGGACAACAGGAGAAAACCAAGCTCCAGACAGAATGAGTGAATGACTGATTGAAGGGTCATTTCTTCTGGTCTGGATTTTCTTGTCTAGACAATTAGAAGACTACTGTCCAGTAGGAGCAACTACAAACTTACTTTTTATCCTTTTCAAGGCCAATAAAGTATCTTAAAAAAATATCACCTCAGGTATGGACTAAGATCAATCTTGCTTTTAAGTTGCTGCAAACATGCTGCTACAAGCTCCAGATTCAGGGGCATATTTTCATTTAATTTTAACAATCTTCTAAAAAATATATAATCAACAGCTATCACCAATGACATTTCCTGAATGTGAACATGGAAAGAAGCCTCAAAAGAAATTTAACGAACTAAATCCTTTCTAAGAATTGATAAATATAAAATAAAACTGACCAACTAGCCCATCTTGGCATCATACACCTATACTCATATTGAGCAAAACCAGTAGATGCAGTTTTACAAAAATCTAAAACACAGCTTTTAGTGCTATAAACTGCAAGTCAACTGACTGGCAAAATGACACACCAAAATTGGGACAATGATAACTGGTGTACAACTTTCCTGCAACAGAAATAAAAAGCCACCTCCCAGTGATTCCTTTAAGTACAGTGACCACTGCATGTGTTAAACCACATTAATCCTGGACAATGCTAACACTTATAGGGGCTCATCTCTAGACTGTTCATGTCCCCAAATGAACTTGGTTAAAGACAGCTGACATAGTATGGTGAAAGACATACCAGGAAGAGCAGATAGGACAAGACTGTCTCTCTTCACCCAACATGCTGACTCCCAAATAATTAACATACTCAACCTATAGTGTGGTGGCTGGGGCTTCCAAGTTTTTATATAAAAATATAATCTTGAAACACTTGGTGGTCCAGCTTTACTTGACTGAGGAAGACAAATGTCTGTGCAGAACTGCAGGGCACTCTGATGGTAAGCTGAAGATCTCCCCACTTAAGATTTTCACCCCAACTGAGATTCAAACCCTTAAGTTAAGGGACTATGGAGGTATATGGTAAGAAACTCTACTCCCATATACAAGTGCAGTTTCTAACATTTAAGTTGTACTGTGTTTTCAGGCTATACAAGTGCAGTTTCTAACATTTAAGTTGTACTGTGTTTTCTGGCTATACTAATGCAGTTTCTAATTTTTAGGGTGTACTGTGTTTTCAGGCTATACAAGTGCAGTTTCTAACTTTTAAGTTGTACTGTGTTTTCAGGCTATACTAGTGCAGTTTCTTATTTTTAGGGTGTACTGTGTTTTCAGGCTATACAAGTGCAGTTTCTAACTTTTAAAGTGTACTGTGTTTTCAGGCTATACTAGTGCAGTTTCTAACTTTTAAGGTGTACTGTGTTTTCAGACTATACAAGTGCAGTTTCTAACATTAAAGGTGTCATTTCAGACTAAACAAGTGCAGTTTCTAACATTAAAGGTGTACTGTGTTTTCAGACTGTCCCGAGTTTGCAAAGCTGTCAAAATATAACTGTTATTTCATCTCATGTTTCTCCTTTTGTTCAACATGGTATCATTTGCATTTACAGGAAGCTGCTAAAGGATGATAATCAAACAACTATATTATTAGCATCCCCCATGACACATTCATCCTTCATGAACATCATCACTATCATAACCATGACCATCACCCTTATCATCCTCATTGTAATTAATTTAACAACCTTCATTACTTCACAATAAAATACATTTCCGTCACATATAGTTTTCAAATAATCACATTCTGTTATAGGAAAACATGACAAAATGTAAACAATGGTCCTGAACAAAGACTGACAAAGTAACCACATACGGTGCATGCCTTGGTTACTGTCAATCTAGCAAAGCTAGGCATCCAGTTCAATTGCTTTGATGTCCAAAGGTCACATAAAAAAGATTGTGTTGATAAATATGTATTGGTCCACAGTAGCACATTATACTCTAAGGTCTTTCCTGCTCAATGCATTTCTCGCTTGTTCTTTGATCTCCCAATTTTATCAGCGTTGATTGTGCAATTCTCTGTACACAAGCACATTTGATGTTACTGTCCATTTCGTTACTTATTATGCATGCTTTTTATATGAAATTTATTTCTAAATTTTTCAAAGTTTGTACTTAAGATAACATAAGTAAAGGTTAAAACTAACACTATGTATAAGCATGTCATGTTTGTTACAACAGAAGCCTTTTCAGTTTCAAAGTTATGTGTTTACTGAATCCTATTAACAAGCTTTCAATTTATCTGCAAATGTTTCTGCTGGAAGCAGATAAAATGCTGCCTTCACAGTGTATAACATTCTATCAACACCTAGCATGATACCACACCCAGATATATTTACCTGACAGTATACTGACCTGTCAGGGAACATCCCTTATATTTGGTTTGAGGGTTAGCAAGGGAGCTTTACCCCTACCATAACTATGACTTAGTCATGATGTGGCCTGGATTTGACCTCCTGTACCCGCATATAATAATCTATCAATTGCCATACTAGGTTCAGTTTAAAATTATTACCTGTTCTATTGTGCGTAAAAACATTACCATATGTCAAACTGTTTTGGTGCAATTCACTATGGTTTTAATCTTTGTCTGAATCTGCTTCATGGTTATATGATATTATATTTTTGACTGAAGCTTATATTGGTTAAATCATTTAAATTATTGTATTAAGAAAATTCGAAACACTTGCAATATAAGGATCAGAAGTGAAATAGACATCAGCAATTCTGCCTTTTATGAAAACTCTCTGTTGCATATTAGTCTGATTGTTTTTCCCATTCCCAAAAAAAGTCGCAAAATTATTACGTAGAATTTTAACTAAACAACAGAAATACACACATTTATTATAACCTACAAAAAATGTACAAATTAACAATTGCTAGTGATCTTAATCAACCTCTCCTACATTGCCATGGTAACAGTGCTTTAGAAGTTACTCTTTTTTCTTTCTGTATCATTTTCGTTTACCTAAATATTTCTATTTCAATTATCATAATAATTAAACTCTATGGCATTTACCAGACATTTGTCTTTGAAAGAAATATAATAAGACATGAATTAATGTATCTCTTACACTCCCTGAAATTGTTAACACCTGACTGTGTTAGGTTTCATATTCTATCGTTCAATAAGATAAAAGCTTCTTATTGGCTTCAATGGAATAATTTAGAACAAAACTAAGTGTACATGTTCTTCTGCCTGTTCTCTTAGCCAAACACTTCAACCTGTAACATCTGGCAAACACAAGAACTCTAAAATATTCTACAATTTACAATTTGTAACTTGATCTATGAATATCCTCCCAAAGAACTGACTTAATGCCTGAACAATTAAGTATATATATAAATTTGTGCATAGCAACCATGTTTTTAACAGATATTTGGTTTAAATTAAACAACAAGAGGACTTAAACACCAATAGGACAATAAATTATAAAATCTGTTATATGTTGTCTAGTAGAAATTTTCTTTTGACATTGTGACTAATCGATAAAAGATATCTAATATGACCTGTGACATGGCCACAAGCTTTCAGTTGGTAATTTAAAAAATATATTGGCTGTGTTAACTTCCCGTTTGTTCAAAGAAAATTATTAGCTGTGTGCAAAGCTGGCAATAGTTATTTCGTGATGCATTTTAATTATTCCCATTGAATTATTCCCATTTGCAATCTTTTAAGTTTTTATTTTTATTTTACTAGCATAAATTCAGCTTCTCTTACAATCATTCTTACTTATTAATATGTTTATGGTGGGATCTTTTGTAAATGCAAGGTTTGATGATTCAAAAACACATTTTTCCTAAGATATGATAAGTGATAAAAAATCTGGAACGGTCTTTTACATCAATTTACTTTGAATAGCATGTTGTGAAAATGCAGCACGATACCACAATCAGACACATTGTCTTGACACAGGGCTGACAAGCTATGGAACTAACTTTGTATTTGCATGAGAGTCAGCAAGGGAGCTACCTTTTTCTACTGTTTGGGTATATCACGATCCAGGTTTGAACCCCTGGCTGTCTGTTTCTGGAGCAGACCCTCTTCTTAGTACATGTTTGGCTGGTACACACGATTTTCTTACCTTTGACAGTTACATGAGGATTTAGATGAGGGATCACCAAAGTCCCAGGTTCCTAAAACAGTGTCTTCCAACATGTTTTCAGTACTCCTGAAATTAAATGAAGAGAAATATGAATGATAAAATTTCAAGTTGGTAACAAGTACAATTAAATCTTCAACAATCTAACCTTGGCTACCCAATTTTAAAATTCATTATAATGTCAAGTTAAGAAGTTGCAGATTACTAGTCTGATTTTTATTTTGAAAGTCACCTACTGATTTCATCCATTATTTAAGCTTTCAGGAAACAACAAAATCACATTTCCATCTGAATTACAGCCATGCTCTAGTTACTCATGAGCAAGAACCATACTGAATTAGAAAACAGAACCAGTTACTAGTTTGAATTAATCCAGTTCGGTTTCTGTTATTAATATTAGTCACGTCTTTACAATTTTTAATCATATCCTACCGTTTAACGAGCCCAGACGTAACACAGGTATCTTGGCAGACCCTCTCCACCAGTTTCTGACTACAAAGCTTGCTGGTCCGACTCGTTATCTCTGACACCGGCTCCAGGATTCTTTGCTGTAACCCTGCTGTGGGTCCCTTCATCTCGTTCATCATCCCCGCTTGGAGCCCCTCCTCATGGGACATGGGCTGGCCATGGTTGCCTTGGTTACGAGCCTCCTGCCCTCGCTGGGTTGGATCGTCAACCAACAGCACGTAGCAGGATGGGTATTTCATGCGTACACCAGCTGGAAGAAAAACACATATATATTGATCTAAGAACAAAGCTACTCTTGACTCCTTAACTTCTGCAGTGTCTCAAGACCTTTCAGAGACTTTGGAGTAAATGTTGTATCACAATGCATTATGTCAAACACAAAAATCCACTGTCAAATGTTTATTTTTTAATGTATTAATTGGCTAATTAACAAAATTCCTTAACACCATCTCTTTACCCGAATCTTTTAATTTTTAATTATAACACAAATCATTATTAAAGTTTCAATCCTTCAAATCATTCAAAGCAACTTTTCCTGGACTTTGCATACAATGAGGAAAATCTTAAAACATATAAGGCCATTTTATTTATTTGCAACCACATCAGTAAGAAATTCAATCTCTATTTCTCACTCACCTACTACCACCTCAACCAGTCCTGCAAGTCTATTGGGATCATTCTCCCTTCCCTCCTCTCCGCGGGCTGGGAAGAACTGTCTCCATTCATCCAGATGTTTGCGTGTGGTGTGGTCAGAGTCTCTGTAGGTCACCCCTGTCAGGCTACCATTCATGCCATACGGGGCTAGCAAAACTGGAATAAATGTGTATTCACTATGTTTAAACAGGTCATAGGAAAGACAATTAAACAGTGATTATACAATTGTTAAGTCTAATCCAAGAAAATCATTAATGATAGTCTGTAAAAATGACAGTTTAGTTTTCAGAAATACAACACAGCAACACAATTAAGGTCATTATAGTACTGTCCAGCTATTTGGTGAACAGAGACCCCGGACATAAGTCTGGGTAGAACCACTGGTGCACTGCAGGTTAGCTGGAAGACCTAGCATTGACAAACTATTATGAGATTACTTAATTTTTAATTTTTTAAGGCACAACAGCACCACAAAAGGCTATATAGCACAGAATATAAAGTTTATATATAATGAATATATACAACATATGTAAAATATGCAAGGTTAGAGAATGTATTCTTCAAAAGAAAAAACAACAACTCGAAAACCCAAAATTAGTGGTTTCATTCAGCTGTCAACATAAAAAAATGTTGCTCACCATTGAGCTGTGTGCCTGTCTCCTGTATATGGTTCATATGCTGGGTACAGAGATATGTGACAGGAGGATGCTGCTTCACCTCTATACTGGCGCACACCGTACTCTCTCCATGTAGGAAGAAGTTAAAACAGAATGACAAGTTGTTCCTGAAATGGAGGAAAGAAAACACATTGTTGGGTTTACTGTATCACCAACAATCTTACAGTTATCTGGAGACAGTGTAGCAGATACAGTGCTGCCTTCACTATACGTAATATGCTCCGAACGCATGGTATGATACAACACATCCTCACACCTGGCCGAACTGTCGTGGAACTACTCTTATATTAACTGAAGTTTTAGCAGTCTCCTACCAAATTTAACAACCAGTATGAGCCAAGTCTAAAGAAACAAGCAGTAACTTTTACTTGTTGTAACCCTTTTTAACTGAACATTAAGTGAAATAAATCAGTAATGATGATGGTAAAGTTGATTCATTTTTTATGCTTAGGGGTTGTACAATTTTTCTATCCACTTTATTTTAAAAATGTCCCCTCTCTTCGGAATCTTTAGCAGAAAAATGTATATTGTGTTACAGTAAATAGAGGCCGTTTTGCTTTCATTGTTAATATTATTTAGTAACTTCTCAATGCCAAAGTTTGAGCAGCTGGAGTCATTGATTTTAACCCTGTACTAAATGGATTAGAGTTCCAGCTGTGTTTTAAACGTTAATGTGAGGTAACATGAGGCATTGGTGGTTCTGTCGAGACATTTCTCTATGATTTAACTCCATTAATTATTGTGAGATAGAGAAAAAGTATGCTTCATTGGTCTTGTTTTCAATTTCTGTAACAGCTGAGGCTACTTGGCTTAAGCTTCTACTGGTTAGTAAATGTTCCCTGTACTTGGCAAACAAGCATGATGGAAAGACTTGGCACATGAGTTTTTAAATCTATTTGTCTATGTCACATTCACAATGATGAGCGACTCATTAATTATCAAGGCTTCAGCATACACCAAAAAAAAACCGAAAAGATAACATTATTTAATCGTTATTAAAGAAAACACTTCAAAATTTAAAAGAAAAAAAAACATGTTCAGAAGAATTTGCAAAATTATAAATATGTACCAGACATGGTTCAGTCAAAAAAAAAAATGGAAAAGAAGTGTACAAAGTGCAGCACCAAGAAAATCTAAGCAAACATTGGGCAACCCTTGTCTGATTATATTTCTTTTTCATTTTATCAGGGCAATAAATCTTAACATTAATAGAACTGTTAAGAAAAGTCTTTTCTCTTTCCAAGACAGGAAAAAGCAAAACAAGATGTTGATTTACGTGTCTGTTTTCCTAGTCTTTAACTATTTTTTGCACCTGTTTCTTGTCTTTGATAGAAGAGCTGTTCATTTCAAACTTTGAATTAAGAAGCATATGACTTGTAGTTCTGTCAGTTGAGTACTGTGCTTAATGCAAGTGTCTGCGATTTAAATGGCACAGGTTAATGGATGTTGTGGTTAATTAATGTTTTGTAGCTTTTGCAACACAACGAGCAACAGCCAACAGAACACATGCGGTGTCTAATTGTAAATTCTATTCCAATAAATACTGTTCATGCAGAAATACACATATACTGTACATTGCAGACTATAAACCTCCTTGGCATATCTCCTGATAGGCCTTTTTTGTTGTGATTTTGTTTTCTACTTTGTATAAATAACACACAGTTGGACAGTTATCCTGTGCCATATTTGTCCCAACCTTCTGTGTTAGGCAGTCATAGTCTCAGTAACACAAATTAATTGCATTCTGGGAGCACATCAGGTCACAGTGACCTGTATTTGTAACAATGCAGAATTTTGATGCCATATTCAGCATTTATAAGGTTAACCGCTTCTCTGTTGGTTTGACTTTTTTATTGTATCAAAATTGAATGGCTGTGCAGTTGTGCCTGGGAGATTGCAGGATTAAATGTGTTAATGTGATGTTACCTTCTTAAAGAGATTTCTATCTCTTTTATTAATAACATTTCACTAAATTTACAGCATACATATTTTTCATCTTTTAAATTAAATTGTGTTACGTCCTTCTAATTTACTTACTTTATAAAAATACATAGTAGCTAATTTTAATAATATAGTGGAAACTAACAATGAAGCAAACAATGCAATCTTGAATTATCTGACCTACAGACACTACTACCCATAAATATCAATATCAATCATTCATGCATGAATAAAAAAGATTCTGATAATTAACAAAGGAAGAGTTATTTGCATAATAAAATTGCTAATGGACAGACAACTAGACTCCTTGGGAAAAAGAAAAAACTTCCTGCAGGGTAGGTTTTCTTGGAACACTTTTATATTTGCTAAAAAGGCCCTAATACATGTCAAGTATCGTGTTACTTACGTTTGATCCAGTCCAGAATTAGGGTCATAGGGCTGCACAAACCATTTCCCGATGCGGACAAAATTTTTGGCTACCAAACATCTGTGAATAACATGGGAAATACAAAGTTACAGAAATGTGAAATATATAATCAAAGAAGGCAAAAATAAATTATTTGATACAATTTGAGAATAATATTTTTATAGTTAAAGCACTGGATATGAACGTTATACGTACTAACTTTTAAACTAAACTTCGAATAATAATATACTGACCACCAACAATCTATTTTAACATAAAAATGCTCACATCACTTTAAATGTCGTTTTTTTTTGTTGTTGCTTTTTTATTAATAATTCCATCAACACAATTATGTTTATTCATGCAATATCCTGTAATTGTTCATTGCTGAAGAAGTTACACTGCAGAAAAATACTTCAAAAAATAAATACTGTTACAACCAGTTTATGCTTATTGGAAGCAAAAGGAGCTATGCAACTACAAATTTAATATGCCCTTTAGAGCTGTAAAGATACACTCCTTCCTAATACCTTCCCAATACATATCATCAGTTGTCTTGATTTTGATATTTTACAATATATTTAAGGAAAATGGAATACTTAACATTGTTTATTATTTGTTAGTGCAATTTTAATGACTGATAAAAAACTATTAATGTTTATATTTTAGCAAGTCAAACAGCAAAATATTAACCATTTTTACTGAAGGAGCAAACATCTATATAAACAAAATAAAATATCACCATATCAATAAATCGCAGTAACAACATGGTTACCGGTAAGTATTTTTAAATATGTTATTAATATTAAAAAAAATACAGTCATTATTATGACTCAGTTTGACGATGATTAACCTCATTAAAAAGGCGTGAATTTATTTTAAATATTGCACCAAACTGAATTACGCTAACAATCTAGTATCTATCAACTCGTAGCCATGCCTTGCAGTTTTCTATGCGCTGCAATTTATCGTAACAACTCTAACGCCCTGACCTTGTATTGAACCCCAAACCTCCAGAACAAGGACTGTATGCTTGTAGCAGTCTACCTAATGTGCTACCATGGCTGGTTGTAGTTGGTCTTACCTTTCAATGAGATTGTGCAGCGCCTTGAACAGCAGAGTTCGACAGTCGTATGACAGGGCATTATCTTTCTCCCAGGACCCATACTCGTGTTCTGTAAAAGAGAATAGATAAATTGTTTACAATTGATAGAGGTTTAATGCTATAATGACTAGTGTTTGTTTTGTTTTTTTGTAACAACATACAAACAGACTTATGGTCATATTGGTAAAGTCCAGCTTATTATTGGTGGAGGAAGACCTCAGAAAAATGTCTGGGTAGAACCACCAGCACACCACAGGTCAGCTTAAAGACCTTCCCACAAGTTCTTGCTCCAACCTGGACTCAAATGCACACAGTGGGAGGCTGAGAAGTAATAAGTCGGCCACTCTAACCTCTCAACAACATGATCCCCAATGACCAAAAAAGTTTTTTGTCAGGACACAAAACACAAAGTGTGCGGAACAGGAAGTTTTTGTTTATTGTTACATCTCACCGATACAGATATAGCCATACTGGCGACATAAAGCTAATTAATGGTAGAGAACCCCAGTGTATTAATGGGGCTTTCAGTATTATTTCAAAAAGTCCTAAATTAATAAATCATCATTGTAGCAAAATGATGAGTTACTTTCACATCAAGAATATTTTTCACTAAGGTTATGAATATTTATTTAAAAATCAACACAATCAAGACATTGTCAGATCATTGTCTTAACAATGAATCTACCCAAAAATGCAGACCTTACACGGGAACCATCTTATAAACTAAGCGCAGTTGGCAATTCTACACAAGTACCTTTTGATGAAAAAGGAATTACTGAAATGAGCCTTTTTAATATTTTTGACATTGTTAATATTCATTCACAAAGCACACCCTGTCAGGTTACAAGCTAAGTGATCCCACAAAAAACCTGGCTCAACACCTACCAGGCACAGTACACCAGACAAACATCCTGTCTTTCTACAGTAGACATGGAGCTTAATCATGTAACAATCATTACAAAAGCCATGTTGTTCAGTACTCAACCACACTGGCGTTGTATTGATTAGCTCGTACACCGACAAACATGGGCACACCAGGCATTGAAAAATAGTACAAATCCAAATCATTCAGCTCTCAGCTGATCACGGTCTACACATCTGGTGCACAAGTCATTATGAGTTTTTGAACTAAAATATCTGTGGAAATTTGAAGTCAATAGTAAAGAATTTAGTTCAGGTTAATAACTAATAAAGCAGGCTGAGGGATGGTTAACTGTGGGGCAAATCCACAATTCACATACAACTTGCCTTGACACTTTACACTGACATGGTTTACTGTGCTGCAATTCATTCATGGATAGGGACTTATGGACTTGGAGGTAGTCAGTTACCTGCATTAAACCTGAGCATGCCATATATAAATACCTTATACTTATTAATTTGTTTATCTTGCTACAAACTATGAAGTCTAACAGATTCTAAGCAGCAAATGGTGTAGTTTCTGATCAGACACCTCCCAGAAGCTGACTTATCAGGTTCTACACTGTTTGCTGCTTATTCTGAACAATTTGCAGGCTAAGTTATATTTACAGATTGGTGAACTTCTTTGATTCTGTGCTAGGGGCCTGTAGTTTCATTTACAGCATGTCACAACTAGGCTCATCTGACAACATAATACAATGGCCTATAGAAAACAACTTGTTAGAAGACATAATGTATTTCTTCAGCTCATGCTTGGCCCTTTACTCTTAACCTAATAGTATGGTAGTAATTACAATTGCCTTCAACATGGGAATTTGAAGAGAACAAAGACTATACACTAAAAGAAATCAGATTTTACTGTTTTATCTAAAAACTGTGGGGTTTATCGCATGGTTTAAATGGAAGGGTGCTGCCACCACTTTATCAGCACATCATTTTTTAATTTGTTCATCAACAGTCAGAAACTAATTTATAAACCGTCATGTAAATTTATATAAGTCACATTTTACTCAAAGTCAGACAGCACACCTTTTTGAAAAGGATAAAGTGTTGCCTTTAATGTGATACTAAGGTGTAAGAACTCCCAATTATCAACCTATATTTTAAAAATATTCAGCCTATTTGAAACAGATAGTCTTAAAACTGATACCCTTAATAGTAGCGCCCCACCTCAAATCTATGCATGACTGTAGTTGCAAAACATTATTAAAACCCTTACAAAATACCACACACACAAACAGACACCAGCTGGAAGGTATAAAGCTAACAGTACACACATGCGGACAAGCCTTAACATCCTTCCTCAATAAATAATAGTGGATATAAATACACCACAGTGCAACACTATGATTCTCTAGATAGAACATGGAACAGAGATGCTGCGACAAGTTAGTGGGAGACAGAGAAAAAGAGAAAGTGAGGGGGTAAGAGAGAGAGAGGTGGGGTATCAGGGGGGATGGGGGAGTGGGTGGTGGGATAGATTGGTAGAGGGAGATAAATATAAAAGGGAATATAGAGAGAACTAGATACAGGGAGAGAAAGGGGGCAAGAGGGAGGCAGGGAGAGAGATAGAGAGGAGAGAGATAGAGAGGAGAGATAGAGAGGAGAGAGAAGAGAGAGGGGGGAGAGAGAGAGAGAGAAAGAGGGGGTGATATAAAGGGATAGACAGATGAATTGTATAGACAAACAAAATGAGAGGAAAACAAAAGAAAAAGAAACACAAAGAGAAAGAGTGGGAATAGAAAGATATAAAATGATGAAATAAGAGAACTAGAAAAACAGCAAATTAACAAAGTCTGAAAGAGGGAGGGTGATAGATAGAAAGGAATGAAGATGACGAGAAACAGTGAGATAGACAAGTAGAAAGACTTAAGACAGATAAAACAAAAAAGAGACAGATAAATCAAAAAAGAAACTGATATCAAATAGATTGAAAGAAAGACACACGAGAGCAACACGCGTAGACAATGGAAACAAAGAGCATTTTGCCTGTTCAATTATCCACGACAGACACAAAGTAGATATTAAATGCAATACATGCAGTAGGTTGTCTATAATTCACAACGTCAGATCATTAAAAGGGGAAACTCAGAGAGCGCCAAGAGAGATTGTTAACTGATTGTGCACAACAAACAATGACGGGCTGTGTTGTCCTTGCATGACAAACTGTTTGCATAGAGAAAAAAAAACTTCGAACAAGCCGAGAGAATTTTTTCTGAATATGTACAGCGACTTGCACCAGGCGGCTGTGTTGCAGCTGGTCTGAATGGCATTTCAGAACTACTGAAGCACATAAACAAGATCATAATTAGTGAAGGATCTATCTACTTGGAAGGAATGTTTATAAATAAACTGCACCCCTAGGATGAATGATGAGCACACTGATTTGTTAATGGTTTCCTTTCAATTTTGAACAGCCAATCAATTTGCTTGTGATTGCTGGCTAGGCAGTCTTACCTGTTATTTTGCCCTTCATTATAGATTAAATGTTGTAAAACTGTTCTTGTTCAAGTAACGCTGTTGCTACTGTAGCAATGTAATTTAAATCTCTGATATAAGCTGCAAGATTCCTATTCAACAGATCAAAGTTTACCAGACAGTAAACTACAAGACCATTGTCAAGATGCTGATTGGTTATACTTGGAAGAGTTATGACATCTGACCAATCAAAAGCTTGAGATTTGGACCCGTGGGACATCAAAGTTTGAAATCCATAAAGGCATCATGTATGTCCTTAAATCCGTGTTGTACACATGATGTATGAGTAAGACTAAAATGAATAACCATTGGGTTTTAGAATCTAGAAAAAAACACACAATTAAAACAAGGTTAGAACAAATAAAAGGTTTAAGAGTAAAATCATAAAGAAAAGCAAAGGCTTTTAAAGCATAAACAGCCGAAGAACAGTAGACCAAAGAAAACACTTGGCATGATTTACACAAGCAAACTCCAGTCTCCCTACCTTACAAACAACCTTTACACCTCCCTCAATTTGGTGAGAGCAAAACCTTATTACAAATCAATTAACCAAATAGGAAGGTAGCCACTTCTGCCACTGAAGTTATGATGTGCTGTACTTGAAGGTGACATAAATTAAGTAGCAAAGGAATGTAACTCTATAAACCTTTCTGCCTATCTTAACATGCTCTCCTTACATTGTTAGCATATTGAAATGTGATCAAGCAGCATGTTTGTTAGGAAATTTAGGCGGTAAGGACGAAGCTGTAACAAATTACCATCTGTAGCATGTAAAGCCACAGATGTATTTTCGGGTTACCTTTTAATCACATTTCACAGCAGTAAGTGGACTTAGTAATGCAATTTCTCCATTATTCTTTTTACTTTTATCTTTTTTGTGTGTGGGTGGGTGGTGTTGGGGGATAAGTGGTCAAGAAAACACAAATTAATATTGGTGGAGAAGATAAGCAAATGCCTTGGCTGAACCATGATATTTTACTGAAATTAGACAAATAAAAATAAAGCAGGTAATCATTTAAATAATCAACACAGTTTACTTATTACATGTAAGAATGTACAAGTTTCTGAATGCCTGAAGTGTTATGTAGGCTCGAAAAAAACCAAGTGACAGAAAAGATGAGACAGTTTCCTTGTGCAGAGACTGATGTTGCATTTATCAGTCTGTCAGTTCTATCAAGTCAATAACCGTGACAAATGATCCTTATATTGTTGACAGACATATAAATAATGCATAAGTGCAGTTGAAGCAAATATAACAGAACACAGAGTCATTTACACAACAAACCAAGAACTTCAGGACAATTAAGACCATTGAAGTGGCAATCTCAAGTGTCTAATTGCAGAGAAACACAAGCCTTAAGTGTTCACAGTGACAATCAACATGCATTTACTAATATCTTATGATACAGAAACATCAGTCGAGCAGTCATGCCTTATGATATGCCTAATCACCAGTCTAAAAGTGTCTAATGATGATCAATCAATGTCTTATGGCAAGGAATCAACAGTCTAAAATTGTCTAATGACAATCAACCAGCCAGATTTTTAAAATCACATTTGCTCTAAAATATTCTACTGTATTTTCATTAACATTTCCCCCAAGCTTTAAAATTTCATATCAGTCTCTAGCCCAGGAAAGGGTCCTGTTGCCAAAGATTTTCCACTATTATGCAGTCACACAACTTACTACTAGAATAAACAAGAACCTTTGTGCACTAGGGGTTGATAATGTCAGCATCAAATAGTTAAGATTTTGATCAGACAGCTGCTAAAGGTGGCTTATCTAGATCTACACTATTTGCCTTTGCCTGATCAATTGGTGCTTAGCAGGTAGAAATCTGTAGTACACATGTCACCTGAGTACTGAACTAGGGCAACATATGTTTACCTGACTGTCACAAGTAGTCTAACATGATGAGTAGGGGTTACACTAATGTTTTGATGTTTATCTGTTTGGAAAAAGAATGTCTCCAGGATAATACTGTAGTTCTCTAATTTGATTTTGTGATTTAATGACCAACCAGCAGTCTTTCAGACATAACATGTTTATTTACTTAAACATCTACATACTAAGTTAACATGATATTTTTCTTGACAATCTACAGCAAGTTTCGCCGATCCTTCCAGCAGGAAGTGACTGATCTGGATCCACACTAATTGCCCTTTCATGATCAATTTATGCCTAGCAGTTAATTTTCAGCTGTAATTTGTAACTCATGAATGAATGGTGCATTGTTCAGATATATGCCTCAACAGTCATCCATCAATATGCATGCACACTATGTTAATATGTGGGCAAGCAGATAAATAATAACTACAAAGACAAGAGGTGATAGACAGCTCATAAAGAGGCATGATACTTGAATAAATGCTACACGATACAGACATCACCTTAGCAGCATACTACTGAGTCAGGGTGTCGTACTTCAAGTTTCTTCAAGAATAATTCTAGACGATGTACATCAACAGTAACAGATTAAAATCTCTAATTAAAACTGGTGGTTTAAATGGGAATTTCATTCTAATAACTACCAGGTTATAATAAATTGCTGAAGAGAAAACAATATACCAATTCAGTCATAATAAACAACGAAGATTTGTAAGATTACCTACCAACATTTTGTTGCTCAATCTTATATTCATTTAAACTATTTATTGACTTAACAGCAATTTTATTTACATCCAAATAAAAGAAACATGTTTTTTTTAAGGAAAAGTTATTTTCCATTCAATGTACAAATGCATGTGCCCCTTTTTGATACGAAAACATTTAAGAAATATTACCATTTCAAGTATTAAATATTTTTAGGGGAAAAATCTTCCAACACAAAAATAAACATTATTACTCAAGAGATAATTTCTTTTTAATTACCTAACAACTTGTCGTTAATTACAAACAAAATTTTCTATGACTGGCCTGAATATTCTCCAACATCAATAAATAATATACTAACATCAATAACATCAATAACACCAAGGGGGCATTAGGCTATACCACTGAGGATTGTTACCTTGACTGGTTACAACTCCAGTTACAGATCACTAACAAGTAAGGCCCTATGGCTGATTTAACATAAATCTATAGAGGTAAATGTCAGGTGGAGAAGCTCATGAGGACAAGTATACTTGATATTCAGGACTTGTTACTCTCCATGTTAGCAGGGTTGGCTGACACAATAGGTTACACAATCAGTAGACCACACACAAAGGAGAAATGAACTCAAAGCTAAATGATTGGACAGGCTTTGGCCATGTGTACCTGGGTATGCATTTTTTAAATACATCTTTGGCATTTCTATTTAAAACAAGTCAAAATTGTTTTTATTTATTGTGTTTATCATCCCACCAACAGCATTCCAGTTATCTGGAGACGTTGTCCACTTGAAGTTGTTATAGTGCTGCCTTTACTGTGTATAGGATACCTTGAACACCTGCCAAGGTACCGCACCCCATCTAATTATCCTGACACCAGGAAAAATTCCGACAAGGAAGTTTGCCATGTCAGGCAAGACAGGCATGGAATTTAAGCACAACTGCAAAGAAGTTTCCTACGCTTACATAATTATGTAATGTGTGACAGTATGCTAGCAGGTATTTTTTACCTTTTATAGAGGGGACCACTTTAAGGCCTCCAACAGAAAATAAGTCTAGTTTTTACCTTAAAAAATGAAATTTCCCCTATTCCACCTTTTCATAAAAAAACAACATGGCTATGATACCTTAAAGGGATACACTAATTATATACATGTAGTTCCTGTAATCACTTTTGCTTTTTAAGTCTACTTAACATGACAGTTTACAAATAATTGTGTTTCCATACTCATCACAAATATTAAAATTACAAAATTATACATAATTTACTTACTTGTTTTTGACAGTTTATATGTACATTCTTTAAAGTTTTACAATCATGCACATTTCATATCGGAGAACAAAGCAAAAATAACAAAGCCAAACAAACACTGTTAATAAACTTTCCTTAGAAAGCCTGTAGGAAATTTAGTACAACTTTTGTTTATTTATCTTAATGCCAAAGACAAATAATAATCAGCCTTTTGTAGTATAAACAAATATTGGCAAAGCACCACAGCATTGTAGCTATCAGATGTAATTTTGTACCAGAAACAGGTAAGTTAACCTCAGTTGCAATTATCAGATAAGTAAGAAGACAAGACAGCAGAACTGGAGGTAAATCTAACCCAGCAGTTGGTTGGTCGGTTGACCATGCATTATTTTCCTACAGAAATGTGAATTAGAAATAATAAGGTCTGATTTGTTTACCCAAGGAACCAATGATTTTTTTTCAGGTTATTAATTGCCTTATCGCTAATCAATATTAGGAGTCTTCTAGAAATTTTCTGTGGAGCGAGTCATTAATTTTTACTTGGTGAAAGGGGAGCAAGTTCAAACAAAAACAAACAAGCTTTTCCTGCTCAGAGAAAAAGAATTGAGAAACATTAAATGGGAGCATCCCAATCAAATCAAAGTAATCTACTTGTGGCCTATATCAGTGGCAACTGAAAGACTGGCCCCTCAACTGAAGCTTCCGGAGATCAATGCCTCCTCTGACTCAATTAGTAAATGGAGGCAGGCCGAATTCCCTTCTCTCTGGTTGCAGAAATTACTGCTTAAATGAAATATTTGTCTGATCATACTTGTGAAAAGCCAGCACATTTTACAAGGCTGGATCTGGTTCTAGTCCATCGCCACACTCTCTCTTGCATTGTGAAGAAGGAGGTTGGTAAAAGATTTGGGGCATAAAATAAACTCTGTTTTTTTTGCTTTTTAAAATTTACAGATTGTCTTTCCCATAAACAAGAGGTGTCCGTAGACATCATGCTGTTCTTTTATTAGTACTTGAGAGGATGAGTCAAAAAGGGGAATAAATTAAAAAAATATTTGTATTATTACATTCTACTTTTTTTATCATTAATTATTATAAATTAATTTAAGAGTTACCCTAAATACTCTTTTGAAATGGATTCTGCTTTCCAAAGTAAGCAAGTATTTCTGGTTTGAAGGGAATATATATGATGGTATTCCAGAATGGACCTTTACAAAAGAGTTAACATGCACCTATTTTGACAAGAGGGTAATAAATTTATTTCTTTTTTTTTTTTTACAAGATCTAAAAAATCATTTTTTTACCTCTTCTTTCATAGTACTTGTACAGAAATTATGATTTCTTTTAATTTTAATTTCTAAATGAATAAATGGTCATGTATGTTCAACATATAGTTAATGATCCTAGACTTAACCAGTCTACAACTAAACCTTTAGTTGTGCAGATTCTACAACAGATAAAGAGGTACAACTGTGCATGCTTTTTCATGGTGTAAAATTGAATATGCCTTTTCCAAACCTCATATTGTAAGTATTTATTACACTAGTCTTCTTCATGTGGGCTGGTTGCTTAAGATTGGGGTTTGGTTAACTATTATGAGATATATTCTTCCATCAGAATTAGGTTTATTTCCCTTGTCTTATCAAATTAGGTTTACTTCCCTTGTCTCAAGGACTCGAAAGTCTAATGTATTATCACAAAGTCTGTAAATAGTAGTAATACACAGTCTCGTATTTAGACTTCCTTACCAGACAGTCTTCTTCTTTTTCTCTTTCTTTTTTTTAAAAGAAACAAAAGTTATCATATTAAGTTTAGTTTGTTCTATATCACCATCAATAAGAATTGGCAGCTGGGTTAAGAAGCCATTAAAACAAAGAAAAAACAAGGATGTTGAGTATCTAATTAATATGCTCATCCATTACAATGTGCTATCTATTAACAGATGAACTGAACAGATAAAGATGATTTTCATAATGCAATTTCTTCCAGCAATCAATAAGCCACTGTCGAAGAGAAAACATCCATAAGAGGGCAAAATGAGCTATAGATTGTTTTCCTACAGGCTTACTCCACTTTATCTTCCATGAAAATTGTAACAACAGAAATATTTCAAAATGTATAAATAAAACAGTGTTGAAATAAAAGCCACCAAAATCACATAATCTTTAAATGAATAAAGAACAGATAGATGAAAAACATAAAGGAAGCATAACATTTAATTTGCAGTGCTGTTTTCCTATATCTTGACAATATAATTTCAGCCTATCTACCATGGTCGATGCTTATTTTTCTTATCTTTAAATTTCTGTACAACTTCTACAACCCATCTTTCCTACGTCCCTTTCTTCCCAGCTTTCCACAATACATCATAACGCTTAGTTATGTCAAATACTAGACATTTTTTTGGCACCAGGCTACAAGTTGATTTTTCATATTTTCATAGACATACAGAGACCAGTTTGCTTGATTTATACCTGCACCAGTTATCAATTTTCCATAGCAACTGGAGCCTTCAAGAAGCAACTAGATGCCATGTTGTTAAGTGTGATGTATTTCAAAGTTTACACAGTTTACACAGAAGAGCCTTAAGTTCCTTTATTTCTTGCCGAAAAATGGGTGTCCTCCATAAATGTGTGACTGCCCTTCTTGAACTTTCTGTTCTTACATGAAGTTTACCATTAAATTTATCAGAAACTCAGAATTTTATTAACATTCATTAAAAATTTTAACGAGAAATGAGCTTGATTATTTTACTTGGTCAAAATGTGAAACACTCCAATTTAATTGGATAAAAGAAAGCTAGCCAGGTATGCGAGTCATGCCATGTTATCATTATGGAGACATAAACCTGACTTATCTGTGATAAGCAATGAATAAACGACTCATTATTACAATTGTGAGGGTAATTAATACATCATTAAGTGATGTATTTAGCTGTTAGAGGTTGATGTCTCACAATGTGGATTTTATCATATACTGTTTAACTGAAATTTCATCGTCAAACTATCACAGTCACCATAAGGTGTAAACATGAAGAACAAATTTGAACAATGCTTGCTGAATCACATTTACCTGAAAGCAATAAGAAATGAGGCTACTATGAACATCTTCAGTAAAACTTTCCCCACTCCCTTATAAATCTTAAATAAATATAATAATAAATAAAAATAATTATAACCAATAATAAAAAATAAATCTTTTATAATAGTTATCATCCCTTATAAATCATAAGACTCTTATCACAGTCATTATCACCATTTAAACAGAAAAACAATGTTATTTAACATTTTCCATGCATGCCTTATTTAAAGTAGGTTTGTTTATGTGTAAGTTTTAAAATCAAAGTTAAAGCTCAGGGTGTAAAATCCTATTAAATAATTATTACAATAAGATAGTTACAACGTGTACATTGCTAGCAGCATTAACTGGTAAGGAGGATAACACTGGCTACAATGTGAACTTCTCTTACATGCTTAAACAAAAAATGTTTACAACAGTAAATCTTTTAAATAACAAACCAAATACACCTCAAATATAAACACCATAACCACACATAGTTAGAAACAAGGGTTATGAAAAACAATATCAACAGGAAACTGACTCTTGACATATCTCGTATTCATGCAGATTATTACCAACTCTGAACCTGCTTAGCACAACTTGATCAAGCCTTCACTAACAGTGTGGATCCAGATCAGCTAGCTCCAAGCTCAAGACCAGGCTCCACTATTTGTTGTTTAGTCTCAACCTATATAAATCATTGCTGTTAAGGTGTGAGCAAGTGTATTTAATTATTTACTAATGCAGCAGGCTATAGGTGCAAAAGATTTAATAAAATCACAATTATCCCACCAGCCCAAAGGCACATCACGACTATTTCATCATCTTACAGGCATGTCATGTTTCCCAAGCATGACTTTTAACACATATATCTTCTTAAGTAGTTATGTCCAGAACAGTGCTACTAAATAAAGAAGTGCTTCACATGTAGAAATCAGGTTATTAACAATTTGTTATCTAGACTGGCCAGCTGAGACTGGCTGATGTCTGATCAAGAATCTAATCATACAGATAACTACATTTTCTAGCAATGAAAAGTTATCTAGCAATGTGATCTAGCAGTTTTATTAAGCCATCAATATGGTAGATCTAGCAGATTTATCAAGCTAGCAGTGTGGTAGCTCTAGCAGTTTTACACATCTAGTCATGTGGTAAATCTAGCAATGTGAATGATCTAGCAGTTTTATCAATCTAGCAATGTAGTAGATCTAGCAATTTTATCAAGCTTGCAATGTGGTATATCTAGCAATTTTATAAATCTAGCAATGTGGTAGATCTAGCAGTTATATCAAGCTTGTAATACGATAGAGCTAGAAATTATATAAACCTAGCAATGTGGGTAAATCAAGCAGTTATAAATATAGCAATATATTAGATGTAGCAGTTTTATAAGTCTCACAATGCAAATAATCTGCCAGTTTTATAAAGTAAGCAATGCGGTAGATTCAGCAGTTTTACAAATCTAGCAATGTGGTAGATCTAACAGTTTTCTTTAGCTAGCAACGTGGTAGCTCTAGCAATCTGGTAGATTCAGCAGTTTTATAAATCTTGCAATGTGGTAGATCTAGCTTCTTTCTTTTCATTTTTTTAAATCTCGCAATGTGGTAAATCTAGCAATGTGGTAGATCTAGCATTTTTTTTAAATCTTGCAATGTGGTAAATCTACCAATGTGGTATATCTAGCATTTTTTTTAAATCTTGCAATGTGATAAATCTAGCAATGTGGTATATCTAGGCATTTTTTTAAATCTAGCAATGCGATAAATCTAGCAATGTGGTATATCTAGCATTTTTTTTTAATCTTGCAATGTGGTAAATCTAGCAATGTGGTATATCTTGCAATGTGGTTAACAGTCCTTGTTCCACTTTTATGCTACAAAAGCTTTTTACCTGCCATTTTTGGATAACCCATACAAAATCTTTGTGATTTGCACGGGGCACCAAATCTAGTTTTCTGCAGCCAGAAATGGTTCTGATTGTGATCAGACAGCTGGTCTGGATAAACACTATTTGCCTTGTCTATTCAGTTCATCCTAGGCAGAAGGTAACAACAATAGTCTACTGAGTTATTTATAGCTTTATGACAATTACTTTGCACATTTTATTTAATAATAATGTTAACAGGAAGAAAATAATCTAATCTAAGTGGATTTTTTTTAATTGCATTATGGACCACCAATAAATATGAGGTCAAGTTTGTGTTTATTTTAAGACACAATACCTGTAGTTACCAGCAAACCACGAAGTATTAAGTTCATACTATTATAAAAATAGCATGTTTAAGCTTTTATTTCCTGCATCTGCTCTGAAAACATGTTGACAAGATGGATGTGTTAAACATTTCAGTCATGCTACAATTGTATTGATCACTTGTCGCTCTTGCTACTTGTCTCCCTTTGGCATGAGATCTGTGACAAGGTGGAACTGTTCACCCTGAACCCAACATGTTAGTTACTAACCCACACCAGCTCATAATAATTAATAACAACAAGTAAACGTAACTAGACATGTTGCTAATGAAAAAATGCAGATTCTGATCAGATAAATGCTGGCTGATCTAGGTCTGCACAAGTTCTCTGGGCTATACACCAGTGTGCTTTAAGCAGGTTTTGTAACTTATTATACCATTAAGTGGCCGTTATGAAGCCAGTAGCACTGATGGGGAAATTATTCAACTCCTAGGACAAGTTGAGTGTGCATGCTTCATGAAGTGTGGAGGTGGAATGGTATGGACCTTTGTTTACAGATGTATGCCTTACTCTATGCAAGATCATACTGCTAAAATAAAATCCCACATATATTTAGAGGCACTGAACAAATTAACTTTGATTTGTTTTAACAAATGTTTCACTTATACATTCCATTTATTCTGATTCTTCTAACACATATAAGTTCTTGTGCTCATTTAAATCCTGGTATGAGTATCTGGATCTCTTGGAAAAAGAATAATAGGATATTTAAATCAAATATTTGATTTTCTATCTATAAACCATGTTATTATGGTATTAGATGTTGTTGCAAGGAAAGAAACAAACACACCTACAAACCTATCCAAAGACTATACAGCTTAGGGAAACAGGCTTCATATACAGCAAAAAATGACCTAATTCATTCTGCATAGTGCCTGCCTTACATTTGCAAAGTTGCAACACAATTAAACTGAAACAGTCTCATTTTTAATTTGAGTTTGCAGCATAAATAATTAAAACACATTTCTTGTTCATAATCGCTGCAGTGTGTATTTCTTTGATAATTATACGGTGCTAACTAGTACATTCACAATCAGCTCATATAAGACATGACAAGCTAATGAATAACAATGAGTCATTCCGATTTCAATTAAGCTTTATTCATGAACTAAATAATTAAAAGATCAAGAAAAGTCAGGACTGTTAGGACAAGTTATTTTTGTAGAGTGTTTGAGAAATACTTATTTAGATAAATCAAGCTGCAACACTAATGGTAAGAACTATCTATGTTTTATCTATCTGAAAAACATGTATATTCAAAAAAAATTATAAACTAAATACTGACAATTTTTGGTTGCATCATTTTAACACTGGTTTAAAATAGACTCCATTTTTTCAAGTAAAAAAAGATAACTTGAAGGCTCTACATGATTCTTTTTAAAGGTTCAGTCATTTTAATCAAAATTTCTTCTTTTTATCCTCTAAAATATTTCCTACGCTATCACAAAGTAAAGAAATGTCGCAAAAATGTTGATCGATGATTGATAATATTTAAGTTAAATCCTTTAATTGCAGGAAACACCTTCACCCCATTTACATAAACATACCTAACCCTAATGGTGTTTCCAGCAAGGAACGGGTTGAATCATAGAACAGATTTCACTTCATGTCATCCATTAAATACACACAACATAATCTGTGTCACAGGGAAGAGCAAAAAAAAAATAAAGGCACACACCAAGTTGTGTGATGAATAGACCTGTCAGCCTAGACACAACGTGTGGGAAGGAACAGCCACTGCTACCCACTTGAAACCCCTCTGAAAAAACACTCTCAGTAGCAGAGAAACTAACCAACCCCCAGGATTTGTTGCCTTCATCTTTATATATCCAGTAAAAGGACCCTTTCTAATGTGCCATCCAATGGCAAAAAGATCATCAGCTGATAAGAAACAACAGAATCTAGCTTAATTGTGGTCTTGTCCACTTATAAACATTTAATAAAATACAAAAAAATTCATACTTTTAAACCAATTAAAAAAAATGAAAAAAAAATAATAAAAAAATAAAAATAAGGTGTACAACTGCTTACAAACAATGATAGGTAACTACTGACAAGGAGCAATATCATCAGTTACTGTGTTTATATAAAAAAAAACAACTGAATTTGGAAAACAAAACAAAAAATACAAATGAACAGTTAGCTTCCTTTTGCAATTAAAAAATGTCCAATATGGGTGGGTTGGAGAGCATTCAATCCTCGTTAAAAGGGTGAGAAAAAGAAACTGAGAAAAAGAAACTAGATTTCATAGTCTTAAAGTATCACAAAAAATGTTGTGTTCTTGATGGTTTCAAAGTTAACTTGTCAAAAATATATTTAAGCCAGCAATTCTTTCTTGTAAAGCAACACTTAAATCAAGAGAGTAGTGCTATCGTGTGGCTTGAGCTTCCAACTCATGGAATATGTAACAATATAAATGAAATACTACATCTTGTTGCTCGTAGTACGAAGCCCTTACACAAACTATGTTAAAGAGTTAAAAGTGCATGAAACTTAGTATGTGAAGGGGTAGGGGATTGGTTAGTGTATGTATGTGCATGTGTGGGTTCATGAGTGTTAGTGGGGTGTATTTATGAGGACAGTAACTATGATGAACCTTTATGCATGAAGAAGTCATGGCTTTATAAATATAAATGCTTAATTTTAACACTTCTGAGTGGGTTCGAGTCCTGGCCTGGGCGAAGGACTTGATGTTGACTTGTGGTGCCCCAGTGGTTATACCCAGACATATGTATTGGGTCTTCTTCCACCAAATAGCTGAACGTTGCTAGAATAATCATAATTGGTCTCTGCAATTTATCCCCCCCCCCCCAAAAAAGTATAGAAAAAAAAAGTATAAAGTCAAGGTTCAAAAAGGACATAACATTGCCAAAATCAATTTTAAAGTTATCTACCTTTTTTAAGATGGATTTAACTTTTGACAATGACGAGTGAACAAAATATTCCATATTTGAATAGAATATCTTGGCTGTTTTTTAGAGAAATTAACATTACAAAAAGGCTAACACCGACTCAGACAGTCATGTCAACTGCTCAATTTTATATCCACAAAAAATAAAGCTTTAAAGATATTGCACAAAGGCAAAAATAGGATCATTATGAGGTAATGTAGAAATATGTAAGCCACCTTGAAAATGTGATATCAGCTAACTATTAAAACCCCACTTGTATAATGCAGTCATCTTAAATGATAACTTCTTGCAGTTTCCCAACTGGTAACCCATGACAGCATTTAATATGAAGGACAATTTATTAACTCCAAGCACTTTAGTGACCATGACCACTGTTAACTGCCAACTGCTCAACATCTCCTTGTCAGATAGAAGCAGTATCAATGTTCTGCACTAGTTCCAGATTATTGGAGAGCATGTCTTGAGCTAATTTTTTCTGCCAAAGCTAGTTCTATAAAGAATTCTTTCAGGTTTGGTTTTGTTTTAAGAGAAACATCGAAATCAATTATGGTCATTTTAGTGCATTTTATTAATGTTGAAAGAAGACCTCAATCTGGTTAGAACCATAGTGTAAGTCTGCTGACAGACCACGAGACAAATGTCTGTATAGAACTACCAGCTCATGTCAACTGGAAGACCCCAGACAAATGTCTGGGTAGAACCACCTAACACTATGCATGGTCTGCTATAAACCTCACACAGGTTATAAAGAAAAATGTTGGACTGATGTTTAATCGGCTTATATTAGAATAACCGGTTTTCCTCTATTATCAACGACAGCCCATCTGGAAATCTGCTGGCTATACTTGCTGCTCTCTCCCACCATCCCCAGACATAGAGCAGGATAAATTGATGTTTCTGTTGTGTGAAGTCAGGTCTACCAGATCCATGGAATGTCTGGGAAATATTTTTAAGAAGTTTTACACCATTTAAAATCTTGAGAAAAATGTAAGTGTTACAGTCGCAGAAAGGATTTAATAAGTTAATGACAAAACCATTTACACACAAAAACACACCCCCAAACAGAGCTATGCTGTAGTGGTTACGGAAAAAAACAAACAACAACATGAGACTAGATTACTATCTTATGCAGATATGAGTGGAAGACAGCAGTCAGAAAGTAACTGGCAGTAGAAATGACAACACAACACTTTCTAAATGGATTTCAATCAGCCAGAATAGGGATTGCATTTTTTTTTTTCTTGATTGCATTATGCCATTGAAAAATCTCTTTAAACAAATGAATAAGCTGATCAAAATAATGACAATGACACAGGGCTGGATTGGTTAAAAAAAGAAACACTTTTAAAAGTAGATATTAATAATGACTTTTTACATAGACAAAAATTCAGTGAGTTGGCAATGTAAACATGGGGGAAAAAAAGACAGAAAAAAAAACCAGCCCAAAAAGGGTTAGTAGGTAGTTTAAAACACCTAAAACATGGATGCTGATGACTGATTACTTAATCAGTATTACCATCAATATCTCCTTTATTTCAGAGTAAACAGTGGACACACCAACTGTTAGTATGAACAAGACAGACAATAATATTATTAAAGCAGACATATCAACAAGTAGACACAATCAGACCTGAATAAAGGCTAATGGGAGATACAGGACTTCTCTGGTAACAGAATTCATTCACTTGCTTTCACATTTTTCTTAATCTATTTACCCTCGTTCTGTTATTCATTATGTTAATAACCCCAACAACCTGTCTTCATGCATAGAAGACTCTGGGCATTCATTAAAACTCGCCAGCAAATAGGGCAAATCAGTATCATACTGCTTTCAGCAGCAAGTACTGTAGATCTGTAACCGACTGCTTTCAGCAGTGGCCATGATCAAAATGCAAACTTCTTTCATCCTTTGCCAGGCAAAATTTCCACAACATCAGTTACCTAAAAAAGACACTAAAGTGCTAGAGACGGGATATTTGGGAAGTGGTAGTTTGTAAGCGATTAAAGGTATGCAAATAATGATCACTCTAAATTATTCTGTGGTAAATTAATAATGCATTGCATTGGGAAGCAGTCAAGTGACACTGCCCACAAATTAATGAATAATAATCATTATGTTATGCAGTGGAAAAACAATATGTCTTCAACATGTACATCTTGTCTTTTATAACAAGAATGGTGGAAATATAACAAATATATAAACCAATCTATAAAAACAACAAATCCAACAAAATACAACAACTACACATGGTTCAAATGAAAGATATGCCTGTAATAATAAAAAGAGGAGAAGCAAATATAAGATGAAAGAAGACATGGAAATGGTACTATCAATTTATCAGTGCCCTCATGGGACATGAACCTAGAACAAGTATTTATAGTTGGTGTCCAACAATGAGTAGACACAAGCTGCTTGAATCAATATCTGAACATGACTGGTTTACAACGCTCTAGTTTCTAGCTTCTAAGGACTCTTTAATAAACATACAAGTCGGGGAAAATGGGAGACATGATTAACAGTCGAAAGGCATTTGATTGTCTTCAAATATCCGTGCATAATCAATAACGGTCTGATTGATAAAGTTAAATAATCAATGTTCCAATGATTCAGGTTAAGTTATTAAATGTAGTCACTGAGAAAGGAATACAAACATTTTATGATATTCTTCATGTGTTATGTTTCAGTAACAGGTATTTTAAGTAAACCCTGCTGTTCAATCCATGAATCATTCTAATCAATTTACAGGCCCATCTCAACATGAAAGATGACTTCTTACCTTCCAATTGCAAACATTTTAGGTTAAAATTCAATTTTAAAGGTGGTCACTTCTACCAACTTTAAAGTCTTTGGAATAAACTATTGTTACCCCCTTGCAATATATTGTTTTATGATGTGCACTGTCTAAAAAGTGTACCATAAAGCCACTATCATCATTACAAACATGTATTTCCTATCTGAGCCACGCTGCACATAAAGCTATTTTTAAACTACACATTTAGCTATTTTTAAACTAAGGCAATTATGTGACTACTTATGTTTTACCTCATCTAAGTTATCTATGTTACATCAATGACTAATTTTAGCTGAAAATTAGTTATAGATTTGAAAAGAATTAACATTTTAAGTGTTGATTAATGATTTTACTGCCCCAAAATTAAGATACTGCTGAATATTGTCAAAGCTTAGACGAAAGTATGATGTTTGTCTACAGAAATAATGCACAAAAGAGAACTATAAAAATGTGGTTTTTTGTCTCAATCTTTCTTCTTTTAATTGTTACACAGTCAATACATATAATTTTTTTAAAAATTGTAGTAAGAAATAACTAAAATATGAAAAGAAAATGTATCAAGACACCTGTAATGAAATTGCTAAAATCAATGGCTCATGCCTTTACAAAGGCAAACTTATTTTAATTTTTTTCTTTCTCTCTATAAAACAGGTACATAAAAACAACACAAACAAGCCGGGGGGCAAGAATTCTAAGTACGATGGCATGTGTTGCTCTGCCTACATTGGCTGCCAGCAGATTATACAAAAAGTAATTGAGCCTGGAGATAAACACTTGCCTATTGTAACATGTGCACCACAGATCTTCCAGAAGGAAAGGAATGTTTTTACCCACAGACAGCTACACATAGTCAATCCTCGACTTGACTTTGTTTGTTGGGTTTGTCATCCTACAAACAGTATTTCAGTTATCAGAAAATGAAGTCCACTTACAGCAGATATAGTGCTGCCTTCACTGTTTTATAGCATGCCCTGAACACCTTGCATAATACCACACCCAGTCACATTATCCTGACACTGGGCCAACCAGTCGTTTAACTACCCTTATATCTGCTTGAACAGTTAGCAAGGAAGCTACACCACTACCATTTTAATGACTTTGGTATGTTGTGGCCCAGAATCAAACCAGGGGCCTCCCTTACCTGGAACTGATGCTCTACTGATTACACTACTAGGTCTGGCTGATTCTGTTATTGGCTTTAACTTCATACAAAAGTGAAAGGACATGATGCTAAACTTAACAGCAAATAGTGCATATCCTGATCAGATGACAGGTGGGAGCTGGCTGATCAGCATCTTACACTATTAGGACTAGGAGTGACCAACTAATGTATAGCAGACCAAGGGATGGGATGGGATTTGCCAGCATTTCTGCCGATACTGCGCAGCGACATTTCTATCATTATAGCACAGGGACACTTATGAGGTGCCCAGGGACTGAACCCGGCCAGTCCATTATACTGACACCGACTAGTCAGGCGTAATGCTGTCCCCATAGCCCCGAGCGTCAGGAGGGAAGCCACTACTACCAACTTACAAGTCTTTGGTTTGACCCGGACGGGGTTCGAACCCATGACCTCCCGATCCGCAAGCCGACGCTCTACCACATGAGCTATTGCGGCCGGTCCATAGCAGACCAAGTGTAAAAGCAACATTGCCACATTTCCCAAGAATTTGTTTGCAGAAATATTTTAAACATACACAGACTTCCTAAGAATTAGTGAAACCCTTTCAATTTCCTCATATTCTGTTATTTTGTTTAAACATATCTATAATTATAAACATCATCAATTGAACTGATTAAAAAATAAATCCAACTTATCATCACTAATTATCAACATAATGTAAGTTAACAATTCCAAGATCACTTTATTTATAAGACTAATTAGATTGACCTACATCATACAAAGTGAAAGCAACAATCACATTTTCCAATTTACAGAGTCAACGTGACATACAATTAAGCCAGCAACTAGTCATCAGCGTTGAGCCATGATTAATATGCACATTAGAATAATCACAAGCTGCTATGCGCGATACATTTATAGCCGATCAACAGTTCTACAAGGGTTGCTTGACAAGTGATGAATTGCTTAACACTGCAAACAAGGGCTATACTTCTGTTCTAGGACAGTCGATATCACCCCAGTTATAGGAAATGAACACCAAACCAAGGTGCAAATGGAGAGAACAGAATGGTGCATGAGTGGAAAGTGCATTTTGTTTCACAGAGCTTAAAATACAGAGCATCAGTCTGGTGATTAGTCACTGCATTATATTCTTGTAATTAACACTAATCATGCTGCTTGTATAAATAAGGAATACAACAAGGAGTTTGGCTAACAACTACACACAAAGATAACGAGACATTGCTGCAGATTAAGTAATAGTGCTGATCCTGATCAGACAAGTCTACCAGATCTAGATCTGCACTATCTGCCTAAGCCTGATCAATTCGTGAGGTGTAGGCTGTGAGTTACTTATCTGGCTAATAGTGTTTTCCATCTGCCTGCTAGTGTTTTCCACCAACATTTTCTAACATGCCAGGGGCAGTATTGTTGCAATTATGACCAAATAAACAGAAATTTAGTGAAGTATAATAATTTATACATGTGGCTCTTTTTTCTAGCACCAACCACATATTGACTATATTTGTTTGTCTTATGTCACAATAAAATTTAAATTCTCCAACAAAATCGTAAAATATGGTTCTCATTAACAAATCAAAATAGAAACTCTATGTCAGATGCATAACAAGCAAGTTGTGTGCATTTTTCACAGCTACATGTAAACATAACTTCTGGTCCAGATCCTAATTTACAAGCAAGTGCAGTAAAGAACAACCCACTACAGTAAATAGCAGTCAAGAACATTAAAAAGCAAGAAACTGCAGTAAAGAGCAGTTAACAGCAGTAAAGAGCAATTAACTGCAGTAAGAGAAATCCAGTATAGCAAATAGCAATTAAGAACAGTAAAGACAATTCCATACAATTTCCAGTGCAGTAAAGAGCCATCCACTGTAGTGTAGAGCCTAGATCTTATTTCACAGACTGTCTACAAACATGGAGTTGTAAATGAGCTATACTCAAAAGAATTTACATTTATCATGTATTATAATTAAGTTTGTTAGACTACAACTACATTATTTAAGAGGGAGGGAAATAGCTAGGTGGCAACAATGGAGGACGCCTTAAAGAAGCAGCAAAAGCAAGTGAAACCTCAGAGTCATTTAAATGACAGTGAAAAAGAACTGAGAAAATGAGAGAAATACTCTTTTGTTTTCTTTAAATTTAAGTTTCTGCTAGTATATATTCATGCAAAATATGTGTGTATGTCTACATGTGTCAATGTGTGTGCATGCTGAGCTTGTTTGCATATTGGCATACTAGTAGTGGCAGTTTAAGGCAGCTTTTTCTACTGATATTTAAAAACAGAATCCCCAGCATTGATGAACATGTGGGGATTTTTCTTTTGTCACAAAGAAAGTTGCAACCAAAAAAAAACCCAGAAAAAATCCCTACCTTTACAAATGAAATTACAAATGAAATTTAAATAACTTATAATTAAGTCCATCAAGCTTAAAAAAATCTACTGGATCAAACAAAATTTTGCTGGACCGACAGGGATTTCAGCCAAATTCTCAGTCCATTGTCCTCCATCTTTTTTTGAAGGCTAGACTCTTGTATGTTTGTTGGTCTGAGAGCTTCAAACTGTGTCTATTTATGACCTTATGTGTGCTATAAAGTCTTGAAACATCTATAAAGACATTTTCCCTATGATGAAAACCTGAAGGCACAAGATGGACGGACAAGAGGAAAATATTATTTTTCTACTTGTGTTTAAATGTACACTTCAGACGCTAGATCAATAATCAATGCTTGTTGAATTGTAAATGGAGTTTCGGGTGATTTATCTTTTAGACGCAGGCCTGTCAACCAGTATCCTGATAACTTGTGGAAGAATTGGCCTGCTCTCATACATTTTTCAGCACATGTGCACAAATTATAACTGACAATGCATGAAAATGGCAGATTTTCCAGATTTTAAACTAAAAGGAGCTGACTAAAAAAAAAGCAAAACAAATTATTTTCAACTCTATAATGCTGCTGTAGCATGTGACTAGTAATAGGATTTAACTCTTAGCTTGCTATTCACGTATTTATAAGGCTTAGGCAAATAGTTTATATCTAAGAACATAGAAGTATTGGTCATTTTTTAAATGTAGCATTATTCGGTGATGGTAAAATCTTCATGAATTCAGCTTACCCATGAATAAATCAACAATTTGTATAAGTAGCATGGGTACAAAGCTTCAGGCAAATGAGAAATGTTTCTCGCTATGATCAAAAACAATTAATTTACTTTCAAATCACACATTACAGGTCTGTGGATTCTTAATAGAATTGATATGATGTTACAATTTTATTTGTTACCAATTTTATTTGTTACCAAGCCTTGCTTTTTAATTTTTTTACAAGGTCTTCCTACTTCTGAAAACTAGTCCTCCAATTTACAGGTACCAGTAGTACCCTTAGCATGTTGTCACCATCCATCTTCTAGAAATAGGTAGCTTATCACACTTCTAACTCCTGAAATCAAGTAGCTCTTCTACACTATATTACTAGCCAAGGGCAAGGGGGTTTGTTGAGGGCAAGCCTAGATAACACTTCATAAAGACTTGTTAAGTTTAATGGGATAAATAGTGGCACAAAGATAAAATACACACATGAACAAAATACTTTGTTTTGGTGAGTTGTTTGTACATGTATATGTCAAATTACACTGATACATTTATGGTAATATAAGCAACATATTTGTAGAGGCTGGTTCAAAACAAATGTCAAGGAAGAACTCGGGCACACCACATATCAGTGGGAAGAAATGAAATGAAAGTTATTCCGCCAGACAGACTCAAGACACAAACGTATGTGGTAAAGGTTTAAGAAGTCAGTGCCGTAACTGCTCAGCCTCAGGTGGCCTTGTAAAATTGGCAGCCAAATAGTAGTATATATGAATCAGTATAAAAAGAATACCAAGAGCACGAGTAAGAATAAGACTGTGAGAATGAAAAAGTTACCAAGTTCCCTCTGTAGTGGCTTGAAAGAGATATTTTATGACATTATCATTTGAAGAAAGAAATACTTTGTTAAAGAAGTAGATAACAAATAAATAGATGCACGAGAGATGTGGGTAGCAAAAGAAGAGAGAGAGCCAGAAAGAGTAAATGAGCTAGGAGGCCACTCCCATGGTAGCTTGATGGAGACAATCTATGACATTATCACACATATACAAGGTCGCCTTTAAGTCAGAAGTGGCTAGAGCCAGCTTGACCTGAAACTGCTACATTGTACTGCCGTGTACTGTCATCTCGCACACCAACCAATCAATTAAACATCATTCTGTATAACGGCTGTCTATCCGCCTTCTCACTTGTCCACATACAATGGGAGATTTAAAATCTAGTTTTCGGAACTTAGCTTTATGATTAAAACTATGTGATTCTTTATGTTTGTTTAGTCTACAATGTCATTCTTTCTTTCTAGTCTATGTGGTTATCTGTCTGCTTGCCTGTCTTCTCACTTTAATCTACAATAATTTTATTGATGATCTGAAATATAGCTTTTTGGTTTAGGTTTATGTCCATATTTTTTTTTTTAGTTCTTTAGTTTGTGTATTGTATTTTTCCTTTCTTTAATGACTGTCTGTCAGTCTGTCTTCTCACATAAAGCTACCACTGCCGAAAATCTGGATATGGATTAGATAATGTTTGCACTGGTCTGTTTCACATGAATGTGTGCCAATTTGACAGCCCTTTCACACCAATCACAACAATGGTCCTCAGAGTGGTTGTAAATCTAGCTCATCAAAAAATTAGATAAAAAAAACAAACACTTTATACTCTTTTTGTATTACATAGCATGTACAAATCTGTTTTTCTCAAGTCATTTTATATCAACCAGAATAAAATAATTTTGATTTACCATCTTTAATGGTCAGCCCATTAATAAGGATAAAAATAAGGATATTTATTGTCACACCAAAGCTTAACTTTCATGCCAGAGGCACTGTCATGATTTACTGTTGGTTCTTTCTATCTCACTTGTTTTCCAGCTTCTCTTTTTTATTGCTATCACCATTCATCATCTCCTATTTACAATCTCTCTCTTCAGTTTCTTCTCTCTCTCCTCTCTCTCTCCTTTCTGTCTTCTATGTTCTTTTATCCCTACGTCTTTGAATTTTAAGTTGGGGATGATTTTAATATCTTTCTATCTTGCTATTCCTTGCTCAAGTTTTTTCCTATTCTTAAGCTGGCTAGTCAACACTTTAATCATCTCTTTTATAGCAATCAATCAACTGTCCTTCTGTATGATAACACAAGTATCAAGAACAGCATGCCATGTTATTCAGTCATCCTTAAACTGCTGTTATATATGTTGTTCTATTTGTGTGTGGGTCTGTGGTGTGAGCACTCGGGCAAGCAATTACTGCAATCCAATATTTTAATGTTTTATGAATGGAAAACACCACAGCATGTATTGCTAAGTTAAAGAATGTCGGCAATGCATTTTCAGCAAGAATACAGATAGAGTTTAGGTATTAAGTGAAGAGTTGGCCTTACCTAGCAGTATAGAGGGTTAAATTGATCTATTGTTTAAAGACAGCAATCATAATGTTACTACTTATGGATAATTCTATAAATATTTTACATAACAAATTAGTTCTTCAGAGTGTAAAGAAATTTGTCAATGAATAAACTTTCATTATAATACATTAAATTTAATTTGCTTCTATATAATGTAAGTTAAAGAACTATGTCAAATCTGTTATAATAAAGTAATCATCATTGTCATCATCATCATCACTCACCACCCTCTTACCATGCCTCACAAGAATCATCATAGTTTTGATCATCATCATCATAATCCATTAAGCTGTGGAAAGGATATTCAACATAACAAACCTAATTCTTGTGTTACAACTCTTTATCTTAACCATTTTACTCATCATCAGCAGCAGCATATTCAGCAGCAGCAAAAGCTGCATCATCATCACCACAATCAATATTATTATTACTACAATCCCCAGAAGCATGACCCACTGTTATATTGTCCATACTTTTGGACATTTAACTACTCTATTTAAGGGACGTATTCACTCAAGGTCATGAATCACTTACAGTATTAATAATATATTTCCATAAGCCCTTGACTCCAGTGTTATGGTTGCAGGTTACAGTTACACCGTAACTAGGGCTACTACTTTCCTCTGCCTGAACAGTGTACTGCTGGTATGATCAGGCTTCAGCAAATAGTGCAGCTACCTCTGCCTGAACAGTGTACTGCTGGTATGATCAGGCTTCAGTACTTTCCTCTGCCTGAACAGTGTACTGCTGGTATGATCAGGCTTCAGTACTTTCCTCTGCCTGAACAGTGTACTGCTGGTATGATCAGGCTTCAGCAAATAGTGCAGCTACAGACGTGTCAGCTCATGTAGCTTACAGAGGATGATAAACAGATGAAGGATTAGAAATTATATTAAGATCTAAGGTCACTATTTGTTCTTTAACTTCAAGTTTTGATGTTGTTGAATGTTGGATATTTCTCTCAAGAACTGTCAAAATTAATTATACAGAAGAACAACGGTTCTTTTTTTACAGTCACCAATATGTCTCGAATAACAAATTTTACAACAAGTAAGGAATTACATCAACTCTCAGATTTAATGCCAACTGACCATCTACTTCTAATCTTATTAAACAAAACTGAACTAAAATCTGTCACAGTTACTGTGTCATATAATATCATAGTACATAGCTTAATCTAGGTTTACACATTCAAATGAAAAGCTAAATATATAAATAAAGGACAAACTCTACTGAGTCTACACATTTTGTGAACATTCATTTATTTATGCCAGGTATACAAACTTTCTGCATTTGTAAGGAATCATGTAAACTTTTCTGGCAAGAAATGTATATAAAGCAATGGAATTAATACATACTCTGAACAAGGAAGGTTATTTTAGGTAAGTTATGCACAAAAGACAGAAGTGTTAACTTAAATTTACAAAATTCAGCTGACTTTGTTGACCTCTGCAACAACTATGCTTTTAAGAATACTGAGACCTAGAGTTTGAATGCTGGAGGCAAACTTTTAACTTAAATATTCATGTTTCTAACCATAATATAATATTAATCTTTCAATACATGTATACTGTAAAAAATGAAAAGATAATGCAAATTAAATTTTTAACAATTGATTTGCTAGTTGTTTTAGTTAAATAATGATAATGAAATGCTATATTATTAATGTGTGATTAGTATGTTTATACCTTTTTTAACCCATGCTTGCTACATCTGTTAATAACCCAGACTAATTTTTAGTCATTTTCTTAATATGGACATAAATATGTGCCAAGACATATTGTTCCAGACTCAGCTGCAAACAATGTGGATCCTGAATAAGATGGCTCCAAGCAGGGGAATGGCGATCTAGATCTACACTATTTGCCTAGTCATATAACTATGTGTTTAGCATATAACTATTTGTTTAACGAGCTAAGGGATAAACCAGGCGATACAAGCCAGTACATTAAGGTATGGCAGTTGCAGTATCACTGTTACTAGGCTTCATGATTGATTGGTCATGTGTTGCAGTGAGCCAACCAACAATCATTCAGACATTTGTACTCTGGATATAGTTAGCTGTGTGGTGTGTGTTTTTTACTATTGATCATAATTTTTTATTTATCTGTAACTCAATATACCTAAAAAACTACCTCAAAGAGGACGCAAAGAAGTTGTATTCAAATAACGTAAGACTTCGAGTCAATCAAACTATATTAACTTCTAGTCAGCTATGCTCAAATTGATCATGGTTTAGTAAATAGTGTAGAAACAGACAGAAACTAGCTGAATCTGGATCTGCAGTTCTTTTAAAAATATGGCTAATAAAGTTGTATGTAGATTTAAGCAGATGACCATGAATTAGTATTGGCTATAACATAATTTACCTTAAAAATGGCTTGACGACAAAACTCATTTTGATCAATGATTGTATCAGTGTTTGTTCATTCTTCCTAACCTTTTTACAAGTTTATATCTGATTTACAATGATACCTCTGACTTTAATACAATGGTGTTTTAAATTTTAAAAAATGGCTACTTACTAGATAGGTTATGTAAGCATTGATTATTTCTGATGTTTCTCAAACTCAACAGAATGCAAATCTATTTGAGGTACATAAAAGAAAGAAAAGTGTATTTGAGTTACACATTTTGGGGACTATTTATTGTGCAATTCATATTAAGCAGCTTTGAATTACCTGTATTTAGATGGACTAGATAAAAGAAGGTTAATATTTACAGTGCATACAGGACAAACAATTAAAACACATGCAAGGATCAAAAGAACATGATAGAGACAAGATAGATCTAGAGTTACAACTGAAGACACAGACAGAAACATACAGACATTCAAACAAATACTAAACTATCTGAATGATGATAACACAGTATGATGATACAAGTGAAATGTGGCCATGATACACACTCCAGTGCCCAAACTTGTGTTTGTAGAGACCAAGTACAGGTCTCAGCTTTGACCAGAAAAATCAGATTGTTTTCTTTCACTAGTGGGGTTTTGTGTTACACCAATGGCTTGCCGGCTATAGTAGGACAGAGGTGTCAAGCCCTAAGCACAAGGTCTGAACCACTTTTTACGCTAAGCCACCTTGGTACCTTCCTCACTCTTATATCCTTCAACTAATTATAAAATAAAATTGAATATCAGAGATGATTGAGGTAAAACAGCCTAAGGTTGGGTGGATCAATATTATTCTGCTGCTCTTATATGGCCAAAAGATTGCTAATGAATCAGTCTCAAAGGGTTACCTAAAATCAAAGAAAGACTATTATCAGATGATGTTTAACAATAGCCTTATTACATTAAATTGAATCTTAGATGTAATCAACAAAAAGTGACATTTCAAATTGGTCAATCCATTGATTGGAAATCATCTCAGACACTAACAATGTGTAATAACCGAGTGCCCAGGTGAGTTTAGTTGCCAATAGACAGGTAAATGATGGAAGAATGTAGACAATGGAGACAGAGTACCCCCACCCAACCCATGTGTTATGTAGGTGTAGTATTGGGCCTCCTCTCCCTCCATTGATAAGCAGATATAGTTTACCACTAGTGTTGGGTCAGCCACTTGCCAGTGTTTACCTTGTTAACTCAATGATAAATTTTACATCTAACTTGCACTGATCAGAGGGAGAGCTTGTGCCAGATTAAGACTAGCTTTTCTACATAAATGGGCCACATTATTTTCTCAATACACTCTCTATGTCTTTATGGACAGTTGGTTAAGTATTTTTTTGCTGACAAGTATTTTGTTTTGGCAGAGTTGTGAACAAAGACAACCTTGAAAGATATGAGCATGGAAGTATAATTGCACATTTAAAACAAAGAATTAGCACTCAATATAAAAATGGAATGCTTCTTGCATGCTTATTTTGAAAGAAAAAATAAACACAATACTTGTCGTTCCATGGTTTGGTCTGCTTAATTCAGATATTCTCATCAATAAAATGGGTTTAAACTGGAATTTTTAGACTTTTGTAAAAGATCATAATAGGATAACCTAAAAAAGATATTTGAAACATTCCATTTAAGAATTTTGAGCATCTATTTCAATTCCAATGTAAATTCTAATTAACCAAGACAACTACAACAGGAATTTCCAAGGTACTTTAAAAAAAAAAAAAAACACAGACATAAGGCAACTATAACAGGCCATTCAAAGATATATTCCAACAAAATCAATGACTTTAGACAACTTTAACAGGAAATTCTAAGATACATTATGACAAAATTAGGGAGTTAATACAAATTTAACATGAAATTCAAAGATACATTCCAACAAAATAACAAAGACTTTACACAACTATAACAGAAAATTCAGATACATTCCATCTAAATAACAGAGACTTTTAATCAGTTGGTTGACGACAATTAGACTGGTTTATTGGTAAACCAGAGTCCGGTAGTGAGGTTGTCACAGATTTCAAGACAAAATATTTCCAAGGTATTGCAAGATGTCTCAAAAGTGCATAACACTTTAACTGTGTTGCATAATGTTGTCATCACACCTGATCTACATTGAACATTTTGGTATTGTTTTATTTAAAATATATATAGTGAAGTCATGTTTAGGAATTGTTGGTGAAAAGGTTACTGCAGTCAAACTAAAAATCAAGGTCTGAATTTCAGACATTGTTAAAAAAGTTACGAAAATCTCACACCTAATAGTGCTCAGTAGAAGACTTGAGAAAGAGTTCATGCTGTACATCGCTTAGTCCTCAGTCAATACAATAAAAAAATGGCATTCACTACCCTGATAGACCATCAATGGACATAAGCTATTTAAATTATTGCAATGACAAACCTTCCCAGACATTTATAATGAATTACTCATAATTAATGTGCAAACACATGGCATTTAGAGTAACACTTATAATAATAAAAAATGCCATGTACAATGGTTGATTGTACTGACAAAACAGGGTTCTTTAAAAAACAGATGTTTCATATATAAAAAATCTGAAAAAATTCCTAACCATGTAATAATGATGACATACTCGGGACTTTTTTGGCCGATTTTGAAGATCAATATTGGGTCGAGTTTCCAATCGCAAAAAGTAACCCCCCCCCCCACCATTTCATGCAGAAAATTCCCAATACAAAGAATAAAACAAACTGTAATTTTCACCCCTGGTGACATAAATGACATAAGTGGCTACTTAAGTTACTTGAGAAATTGAGTTGATATATATATATATATATATAAGGAGTTGAATGAACCAAATATTTGTTTATTTGTTTGTTTATTGGGTTTATCAGTCCCACCAACAGTATTTCAGTTATCTGGAGACAGTGTCCACTTGAAGCAGATATAGTGCTGCCTTCACTGTGTATAGCATGCCGTGAACACCTGGCATGATACCACACCCAGTCACATTATCCTGACACCGGGCCAACCAGTCGTGGAACTACCCTTATATTTGCTGGAGCGTTAGCAAGGGAGCTATGCCATTTTTAACAACTTTGGTATATCGCGGCCCGGGATCAAACCCGGGGCCTCCCGTACCTGGAGCCGACGCTCTACCTGATTGCGCTACCAGATCCGGTCCCAAATATTTGATATATATACATATAAATCACACACACAAAAATTCCCAATTCTGTGGTTCTGGTCATGTTCCCAAAATGTTGAGTAAACACCCTGATACTGTATCATCAAGAGAAAAAAAATGTAAACTTTAGACAAATAAACAGAAGCACCTTTGACTTGAGAGCACCAGCAATTTATATTGTATTTTACAACAAGCTCACTCATAACAGGCCAAGAGTTTACATCCAAATGTTTCATTGTTGGCAAGAAATTACTACAAATCCATGCCTTACCACACAAACTACAAGATTCACTACAAAATAATGGACTTACCTTTTAATGCTGGTGGAAGAATGTCGTCTAATACTGATGGTTGATCCCCGTACCAGAAGATCCACAGTTCCTTGCCAAATGCTACATCATGCGGTCGCATTTCTGAGCTTTTTTCTACCCTACGCCACACACACAGAATGTCTGCCTGGATGCATTTAGAGTAGGAACTCAACACCGGGTCCTCGAAGGGATCAATTTGAGTCTGAATGGGGTCTATACATAACTTCCTCCACTTGATGCCACATATGTCAGTCTTAAATAGAAAAAATATAGAAATTTGTGTCAAAGAAAAGACAGAAAAGCAATACACTTATTCACTAAATGCTCTCCCTCAATTTCACACACAAAAAAAAAATGTAAAACTAGTTTAAATATTTAGCAAAATAATCTATGACTATATGAATAGTTAAATATCATGAACAATCACAGTCCTCTTAACGACAGGGTTAGAGTACCAGTTGGTGGAGCAGAGTTCCTAACATAAGGCCCTCGACTGACCTTCAGTACATCTCTTGGCCTACATAGAGGATTCTTGTCAGAATCTTCTATCAGTGGTAAACTCCTGAATGCACAGAAACAGATACAAATCTTCTCTAAGACTAAGCAAGACATACTGTGGCAAAATCTGAAAAAGTGAGCCTTCACATGAATAAGAACCACAGACCTTCTCAAAACTAGGCTGACTACTCTTACCAATGAGCTATTAAGGCTTTTTTTAGCTTTTTATCAACTTCTGCAGCTTAAAATTACAAACATGACTTGTTCAGTCATTTGAACTTCTGCTCTAAAATAATTTATATATATATATATTTGACACTGAGCAAACACCATTCCACTATCGTAACATGGTAGAACCAGTAATGTTACAATATAAGCAAATCTGGGAGGAGAAAAAACCTATCCCTAACTGTGATCGAACAAGGGGCCTTTAGTTCTGCTTGTTTATTTTTTAAAATACATCGTAGCGACCAATTATGATCACTATAGCAACGTCCTGCTTTTTTGGTGGAGGAAGACTCCAGACATATGACAAATGATATGTCTGAGCAGACCCACTGGCGCAGCGCAGGTCAGCTGGAAGGCCTTCCGACATTAGGTCCTTCATCCCAAGCTGAGGGAGGCTAAGCAGTCCAAGGAGTTAAAATTGGCGATAACTACGCAATGGGCACCGCACTTTAGTTCTGTAGACAGACACTCAACCGCATTGCTAAAGGGTTAACCAAACAACACAGCTGTTAGATGCCTATATGCATTAAACTACACAATGAAGAACCCATTGCCAAGGTTTTAGATTGGGAGAATCAATCTGAGATGTATTTAACTATTTCTAGCCCAACAACCTGTATTCTCCAAACTGTACTTTGAGTAATATACATCAAGTGGGCATGCCAGTCATAAAAGAGAAGCTGATTGGCTATATTGTGATGCTATATTTTAATAGTAATAAATATTATGTGGGATCTTAATGTCACGTACCTATGCAATACACTGTCAAGTGTGAAGGCAGAGAGAGAGAGAGAGTAGACAGATGGCAAGTCACTTTAAAATAAATGACACTATACTGAACAGGCTACAATTATCATGTTAATAAATGAGATGTTAGGTTTTGGTGATTATGATTCTATGGTAAACTTTAAAGTGGCTCGATTCATCAATGATCAATATTACATGCATGTCAACATCTAGATATTAAAACAATTTTAACAACAGCACTTTGTTTAAACAGTATTTAGAAGAATTTAAAAAACAATGTCTGAACTTTTCTGGAAGAATGCCAATACATTTACCTTCATTATCAAAGCACAGTGCCACTGTCTTACAGTTTAATAGTTCATAACCTAATTTGACAGCCACTTGTTCACAACGTTTTAAGCTGTATTTTGCACACACACAGAAAGTCAAATGTCTGAGAAAATGTCAAATGGCAAGATATCTAGGCTATATTGCTCCTGTACTTCGGAAATGTCCTAACGTTTGTCTTTTATATGTATGCCGACGCACACATGTATTCAGTCGGGGTCAAACACAGTTCATTAGTGGAGATAATTCCAGAGCCATTAACTGCGCTTAGTTTACAATCATAAACTGAACAGTTTGCATTTATGTATCTTCTTTAAAAATCCTACTGGTTAACCGTGTCCATGCAATGTTATTTCTGGTACTAAATCATAAATGGGAAAAAAACATGAAATGATTTTTTAAAAAATCACGCTGGCTACCTACCAGGGCAAACAAATTGGTGTAACAGTTCTCGAGAGAGCAACTGTTACCCGTTGGAGTTGGGCCACTCATTGTTACTCCATAATCTCAATCCAAGGTGATGTCAAATGTATCCCTCAGAGTAACAACCTACTCCAAAATTCTATTTTTCTTGAACGAATCGCTGAATTTCATCTTAAGATGGCGACGATGATGGCGACTTTCATGGAACAACAAGGCGGCAAGTGAAGCGATATTCGATTGGTCAACTGAAGTCACATGAACAGTGACCTAATTATACTGATCATGGTTGCAGTCAGGTGCTTGCAGTGGGAGGAAATGGGAGAATATTTGTTATGAAAGAAATCAGAAGTTACTGACATCGTTAACGAACTATGTTCGGGATACCATCGATAATATGGACATTCATCTACATAGGTGTAGGCCTTTGGCTGTCAATGAGGTACTACTCCATTGCGGGTTTGAGGACAACTCGTCTTAGACAGGGGTTGTCTCAAATGTTTTCACTCTGGAAGTCCAGAATCTAAAAATAGAATGGATCCAAACAGACTGCAATATAATGTTATAAATTGCAGTTTCTTGGGTGCATTACTCGTACTTCAATTGGTGATACAATGTCTATTTAAGGTCAAGCTCTGGAACAAATAGATCAAACTGAACAACCGAAATCTGTTTCCATTTTATTGATTAATGGGAGGTTACTCCATGATGTTAATTCGCAAATAATGTAAACAAATATCATGACCATTTTCAATACTCAAGATATCTTTCATTCTTGCCCTACTTACAGATAAAAATATTTATTATATTAACAATTTAATCATTGTTTTAGTATGATGGTACTAGTAACCCTATTATATTGGCCTTTACCAGACATAAAACATACCACTCCAACAAATGCACATTTTGATGCCTTCTTGAGTGTTGGTGGTTCCACCCTGACAGTTTTTTTTTGTGGTCTCCCTCCAACAATGATAGTTGGAAATCATGACCATTATTGTCACGCTGTAGCTGGTAAATTTTAATAATTTATATGAACACACAAAATGGTCAAAAACTGTAAGCATGAATCCTTTGTTGATACATTAAAGAAATCTTAACAATATAAAATTTATAGAAAGAGATAGATACTGGTCACTTTATCTTGAAAGATGTCTATATGATGTATATTCTGAACATGCACAGCAGCAGAATTTGAGCTATCACTGTCCATAGAATACATAAAACTACTTACAATATATAAAATAGTCCCATATTGGCTCACTTCCATATAAGTATCAGTGATTTAAGTGAAACATTAATAATGCAATCTAACTGCATTCTTGACAACTGTAAAACCGTCTAACTTAGGGTTAGCCATCGTGAACACATGGCAAATTCCTGTTATCTGATTTGCAAAGAAGCCTGTCTGTCAAATACCTGAGGAAGGGCCGATTGGTAGTGATATTTAAATAAATAGTCAAGTATGTGGTTGATTGTAGTTTTCCGTGCTTAAATCAAGATATTCTAGTATAACCATCTCATTATTATACAACATCTATTTTCCTTTCCATAGTCATAAAACTTAATAATCAGTAGAGGCCCACTTTTCTATGCAGTAATAAAACAATAGTTGATGAAGTATGCATATCTTGGTGATGTGTAGTAATAAATAAATAATTAAAGTGAGCAACACCTTTAAAAAAAAATGATACTAGTTTTATTCTACAATATTTGAAATTCAAGCTCATGTACAAAGTTATACAGTTAAACCCTGGTCACCCGAACACTAATTGGGATGACCTTCTAGCTTGAGCGAGCTGGGAGTTCTAGGGAAAGAGAAATTTATTTATAAGCCAGTTTGTCAACTGATTTTGTGAACACATTGCAATATATATACTTATGTGTTACTAGACAAATTTCTGTACATCTTTTAATAAATCCTCATGTTTATTGATATTTATTTAAGACAAGTTCTGTTTTCAGTTTTTGTTATGAGGATTTGAATATGTATAAAATGACGAAAAAAATCTCTTTGTTTACTTTTATGGTTCTCTATCACTAATTGGTTGTATTGATAATGAACAAAAAGTGTATGTGTTTTTAAACCATATCAATCCAGATGAAAAAAATACAAACTGAAACTTGTTTAGTATTTTAAATTAAGGAAGTGACATTCGAAAAAGAAATTCACAATCAGACTCTTCATAAATCCTCATCTTATTTTTAAAAATCACAAGTGATTAGAGAAAATTTCCCCATAAAATTGACATTCTTTTTGTACAATATAATAAGAAAAGAACAATAAAACAACAAAGAAATCAATTTAGCATTAATTAATGTAGTATTTAATCAGTTAAACTAGTACTCATTGACACTGACACACCAATTGTAGCACTTTGCTGAAGTGTGAAAAACACAATCATCAGTAGTTTCAAAGTACAAACAATCAGTCTGGGGTAAATATGCAGAGATCGCTTTTCAACCAATGAGGTGTGAAATTGCTGTAAAAGCCCTCTTTCAAGGCCTTGTTTTGTTCTGACTCAAAGTGGTCATCATAGTGTGTTGGTCTTATTAGTGAGTTTGGGTGAGCATGTGAATGTGTTCTCCTTAGTCTCTGACCATTGGGTAGGGATGGAAAAAAAATGTTTAAACAAAGTTATGCTGTCATTTGTGTAATTAAGATTTAATTCATAGAAATCATTGATTCAATGAAAATTACTTATGGTCATCATTTACATAATGAATAAACTGTGTAAATGTACATGTCATTGATACAATAAAATATGTCATTTTAACAAAAATTAAAACATAGGTTCACACTTTAGATAGGTTAATCACACATGTCCATAAGGGATCATTCACAACTCTTATCATGATTTTTTTTTTTACAAGAAATCACTTAAAGGAGCTGTTGATTGTTGTTTGCTTCGATATACATCATGATTTCACAGTCAAGAATAAACGTAAAATTAGTTGTTTTTTATCTGATCTTCAATTGATCTGAATCGTTAAGTGCTTGAATGATGCTCTATACTGGTCAGTATATGCCTAATGGACTAAGATCTTGGACTAGGACTTGTATGACCTGGTGGCACTCAGGAGGGCAATATTTTGCTGATTAGTGAGTGCAAGTCACACCCTGGGTGACTTGTTGTTCCGTTCAAGATGGTCACAATTGAGGTCAAGAAATACACAAAGTTCTACTATATCTCTAAAAAGGCCAGTTTTCTTAAGTACAAACTGTCTGGCTTTTTTTTTCAGTGAGAAACCTGACATACACATCATTAATGTGGCACTACAACCAGATGTACTAGATCATGTTGTGTCTTGCTTATGTAAACACTGACCTCAATTGTGACCATCCTAACAGTCCATGACAAAAAGTATCCTCAAAGTCTCAACCTTTAATTGGGATGAATACTTTGCTTTTAAATATCCAAAACAATACTATTACTCAGGGTGAATAATGTTGTTGTTTTTGTCATTTTCAGAGTGTTTGCCCTGATCTTGCAATTCATTATCAAAAAGAAGCTTGGGGTCCTGGTGAAGATTGACAGTGTTGGCTTTGGAGCTTTCTACAAAATACACATCAGCATCAAGCAGGGTCTGAAAGTTGTAAGTTTTTACATGCCCACCATGAAAAAAACACTCTGGTCAAGCAGATAGTTTATGGCTTCGACAGCAGAGGGAAAATAAAATGTTTGTAGGTGGTACAGAAACAGGTTCTTTAAGTTTAATTCAGCTCTTATATGCTGTCTTCCCAATTCTAGCTTCTAGAAATATAGGTCAAGAAGAATTCATAAATGATTAGATATTATGATCACAGACATTGTTTTTCATGTCTAGTTAAATTGCTATATAGACATGAAGAATTTTAATAACTGACAGACCCCAATGTTAGTAACTTTAAACACTCACATTTTACTATCATCAACTCAAACTATATTGATGTATTGCCATATTGATGTACATGTATTGCCAATATGTTTTGGCGATTTATAATCAATGAACACTTTGGAAGTAGGGATAATTTTGGCGGGATTAGATCAAGATAGAGAAAATGTAAACAATACTGATAACAATCTGCATGTAATTTAATTTTAAGGTTCCTGTTAAAGGTGGTGTCAGATTATTTTTTTCTCTCATGCACCTAAATAAACTGCAGTTAGCTGAAAAAAATCACACAAAATGGTGTTTATTGGTTCCCAATGTCTATGAGAAAAATTAAGCATAACACCACACTTGTCATTACAATATCAATACAGTAGTCTAGAACTTACTGTTAATGAGGTAGAAAAACTTAAATTTGACAAGAAATGCTAACACTGTGTTTAAACATTTCCATGTGTTCTATTTTTTATCAATAAATTGTTTATTATGCAAGTGGTAGTAAAAATTTAACTCTCTTTTTATGTAGACCATGAGGAAACTGTTATTCACTGAACCATATGTGTGGTCAGGTTTTGGTTGAGGTAAGAACATTAACAAGTGAAAGGGAGTCTTCCAGCTGTCCTGTGATGTGCTACTAGTTCTACCTAAACATTTGTCTGCAGTCTTCCTCCACCAACAATTTCTGAACATGGTCCATATGAACATAATTGTGTAAAAATACAAATTAGTCATTATAACATTAACTGTCTATTTCAGGAGATTGATAAAATATGGCTGTCAAGCTGTTACTTAAACGAAGAAATACGGTAAGCATGTATAAAATCGAATGGCAAAACTATGTAAAACTTTTTATTAAAATGTATTTATTTACATCATAGCTAAATAATATTATTTAGTCTACAAATTTCAGACATAGCCCTCATGTTACTTGCTTTGTCTGCTTGTGGTTAAAATTGTCAGTTTGAAATCTAGGTCATTAAGGTTACACAAGGCAGTCTATTTGATCAAAAGTACATGTAAACACTTATTTTTCAGCCACTTCTGATGTACTGTATGAAACTTGGTGAATCTTGAAAGCCCAACACATTCATTTTATGTTTTGTTATTCCTGGTTTGCAGACAACCAATAGTTGTCTGTATTGGAGAGATGCGTATCCAAGACAACACAGAAGGAAGCCGAGACAATCGAGACAGGGGGCCTCCCACACCTACCACCCAGTCAAGGTCACCCACAAAAACATTCTCGCTCCCAAAGATTGATACTTACCTGCAGGTAGATCTGTGTAGCAAGCCTTTTATCTGTCCATTTTATAATATAATGTTCACACCTCATTGTTTGTACTAAAGCTAAGAGTGCATTCATTTATCTTAACTTCTGAACATAACATTTGCAACATATAAAAATATTCATTTTTGGCAGAATTCTTTAAAACAATATTAGTTTAGGAAAACATAAAATAGATTTAAAAGTTAATTTTCTTTTTCAAATCTTTATTTGTCATCGTCTTACTTGTGGTATGTTATACATCATACATACTGTAACCTGACCAGGTGGCGCAATCAGTAGAGTATCTGCACCAGGTACAAAAGGCTCCGGGCTTGAACCTTGGTTGCGACATACCAGAGTCATAAAAAATGGTAGTGGTTTAGCTTCCTTGCCTACCCTCAAGCAAATGAGTGACTGGTTGGCCTGTTGTCAGGATAATGGTATCATGCGAGGTGTTCACGACATGCTATACACAGTGAAGGCAGTACTATATCTGCTTCCAGTGGACATCGTCTCCAGATAACTCAAATACTTTTGGTGGGACAATAAACCCAACAAGCAAACAAACATACTGTTTGTCTATGTAAAGTTTTTCAAGAAAAAACTGTTTGTTGATGTTGTTTCTTGGCTGTTTTATCACAGCCATTTGTCAGCTGCATGGCTGGTTTCAGCTTTTATTTGAATGTTTTAATTAATGTCTATTTAGTATGTTTCATTCTTAAAATATATGGCTTAAATGCAATTGTTTGCTCATAAGAGCTGAAAACTGAAAATTCCAGTAAAGCCTTCATTTTGAATGAATAGACAAACAGTAACATTTGCTTTTAATATAATATTATGTTTCACCATATTTTATTTGGTGTTAAATATCAAGAACTTTGACTCACTGAATCTTTTTTAACAATTTGGGAAGTACAGCAATTCTTCTCATGACCATGACTAATTGACATATGATTACAGACAGTTAATTTGATGGCGTTTGACTCATTTCTCAACCTTTTGCTCACTTTTCAGCATTTTGGCCTAAAGATTGAGAGTCTGACAGTGATGATGCTGAAGACGATGCTTGCGGACTGTCTCATTCATATAGAAGGGAACCAACTGGGCCTGGACATTTCCTGTATAGATGATTGGTAGGGGTGCTTTAGTTGTTACAGTACACACAATTATTGATTTGTTTGTTTCAGGAGACACAATAATTGAATTGTTTTTTTCAGCTCGCATAATTCTTGATATTTTTGTTTCAGTACACACATTTATGTTCATAAGACATCTGGTATGGTTCATTAGAATTTCTATGTTATAAAAAAGAAATAGTAGTGATTGTTTTATCAACTTCCAGCTATTATTAGTTGAGAGAGAGACCTCTGACAAAGTTTGGGCAGAACCTGCCTGACTGAAGTGTTAAACTGTCCAGTTAATTGTTAAATAGTCCCGAACCTTCAAAGGGCCCCAGCCAATGTGCAAAATTTTAAATGTACATTCTCTCTCCTATATGACTGAAAACCATTTTATCAAGTCATTAATATAAATGATCTAAATATAAGGCATCTTAATTCTTTCAACATAAGTATAATTTATTATTCCATTATATACTATTGGAATTTTATGTTAGTAACATTGAGGCTTTTATTAAGAAATTTTGTAATTTTAGCTTACAGTTCATAGTCAATGCGGGAAGTGTCAACTGCAGAGCTCTTCGAAGTGTTCAGGTGGTAAGTTTTTGTATTTTAATCATTATAATTGATTTTTCCTGCTGTTTTCATGAAACTTATGACCAATTGCTTTTGTCAATGAATTTGTTTTTTCCTGACTTTTTTGTCAAGAATTTCTCAGACTCTCAGAAGTAAACACTATTTTTCTTAATCATATTTTATTAGAGTTATCTCCCTTGCTTTTGGAAAGCCATACATAGAGCTAGCTCTGTATTAGAGTTGCTGACACTGCAAAGCCAACCTAACTTTTTGTCTAGTTGTTATTTTGTTGTTTTATACTTGACCTTCACCATGACTATATAATATAAATTACTCATTGTAGGCAGAAGCAACCTCCTCCATTCAGGAACCTTGTCTGGCTGAAATGTCTTTCAGCTCGTATGTGGATCTAAGGGTTTACAGAAACAACATCAAGCGTGTGAAGGTAGGATGGGACTAAATGTGATAGAATAGTCAGTGAGAAGAAGAAAGTTTGGCATTACTAAATATGACATTTATGTGTTAGTGGAAAATGCCCACTATGACTCAAAGCTCAATGTCGAGTGATTATATTAGTGATGTCCAGCTAACTTTTGATGGAGAAGATTTCAGACATGTCCGGATAGAACCAGCGGCCCACGTCAGGTCAGTTTTAAGACCTCCCCACAAGTTTGTGTCCTGACTAGAAGTTGAACTCAGGCAGCGAGGGGCTGAGGAGTTACAAGTTGGCAACTCTAACCACTCAGCATCGGGTGAACCATTGTTAGTGATTTAGAAGGACAAGTTGGCAACTCTAACCCCACAGCATTGGGTGAACCATTGTTAGTGATTTAGAAGGGGTTATATATATAGGTTATTCAAACATACAAACAAAAATTTAAAAGTTAGACATTTAACATTTGTAGCAGCAGTCCTAATTTTGTGTTTCAAATATAAACAGTGACTGTTACATTATATTAATTTATATATTTAAGAAAAAATTCAGACTTAGACATAATGGTAAACTGTTTTAATGTTGACAGGTGTCCAGGATTCTGATCAACAAACCGCAAGTCATGTTAACTGAAGGTAAGATATATACCACATACATTGGCATCATAGTCATCCTCACTTTCAACATCAGTAGTATCAGCATAATCACTACCATCATCATCATCACCAGCATAATCACAACTGCCACAGTCATTATAATTATCACCATCATAATCACAGTCACCACCCTCATTGTCATCATCTTTTATTGTAATCACCTCTTCATCATGATCATTAAAGTCATGGTCTTCAATACATTCATTGTCATCATCATCATCACTATTATCACTATCACCATTATCATTATTATCATTGAAATCACCTTCATCACCATCATCATCATCACTTTAATGCTATCATCATAGATTATATTGACTTACTCATTATTTATCATATTTTTTGTTATTGTATCAACCAAATAAACCTGCTTTGTTTACATGTTTCTGTGCACCCTTTAATGCCATTATTTGTTTTTGTTCCTTTTGAATAGTATTCATTTATATTCCATCAAATGATTCATTTTTCATTGTGCTGTAGGACTGTTGACATTTCACCTCAAGAGACCTGGCTCCCAGCAACCCTATCCAGGTCAGATACAATCTATATATACTCTTTTCATTTTTCTTTGAACAGTTCTCATTTAAAAATAAAAATATGGATGAATGTAAAAAACTGGTTTATGCAAGCATTGGGCATTTTTTAGTTTTTTATTGCTAAATAAACAGTTTGATCAATATATTATATTTTACATCAGTCACTATATGTAATACACTGCAAATAATAAAAAATACAGATTGTACTGGAAGATATATTTTAATCACATTCCTTTCCTTAACTTTTGACTTGCCAGAAACACCATTAGGGTGGCATAAAATTTTATGTGAATGAAAAGAAAGGTGCTTCCAGCAAGTAAAAGGTTAATATAACATTACAAACAATCATTGATTATGGTAAATACATTAATGTGACCAAAAAACAACAACTAGACAAGTTGTAAATAGCAGACAATTGCATATCCATTTATCCTTATAAGCAAATGCATGAATTATATTAATATAATAGTGCAATTTGATGTTTTGTTTATTGTATGGTAGTTAAACTTTTTAAATAAAAAATGATATGTTACTATGTCAAATCAGTATCTTGTTTGACTGATTTTAGAGGTATGATAATGTTGTTAGTTGTACTGGAGCAGTCCATTCCACATGATGAAGGGGAGCAGGATAGACCAAAGTTCCTGCAGCTGCTGCCCCAAGAACTCGGGATAGACGTGTCTAATGTTGATGTCAGAATTGTGAGAGAAACCAAACAAAGGTAAAAAAATGACCAGGCTTCATCTGTTATTAATTTTACACATTATTTAAACCATTAGATTTTTTTTAAAAATTTGTGTTCATTGTTTATATTTTGTTTTAAAACCTCTTAAAAGGTGCCTTTTGTAACTGATATAATTGTAGCATTAATTACATGTGTACAATATATGCTTGAGTGTTTTAGTTATACATGAAGATTTGATTAATGCATTTTGGGTAAAGATTGTTTTAAAAACAACTTAATAACTGAAAGCTGATGAAAGTGTTTTTCCTCTTCTAGGTCGTTATGTGTGAACATCAAGATATTCCATGTTGACCTGAATAATCAGATCAAGGAAGATAACTCTCAAGAAGTCACTTGTACTCTTCTTGTTGAAGGTAAGATATTCTAAAACAGATTTTAAAAACAAGTGTAAATATTTTTTTTCAAATCTTAATAATATTTTTTTTTATTGTAAAAAGTTGAATGTGATGTTGAAAGTCTGCAGTACAGCTGTGATAATTTGTTATTGTTTAGTCAATGTTTTACAAACCAAAAAGATTTTTCAATCAGCTCCCAACAAGATATTGTTTTGCTTGTAGAATTCAGAACAAAGTCACAGCAAGCCAGGTTTGCAGATCTTGTTAAGTTAGAAGTCAGATCTATGGTAAGTATGTAACTTTTACCATGTCCATTTTGGCCAAGTAGTTAGAGTTGACAACTCTTTAGCCCATCACCATGACTGTTCATGTCACTGGTGAAAACTTTCATATGTCGTTGTCTGGGCATTCTCAGCAGGTGTTGATCGAACTTTTTAGTCAGGCTCGTAACATGTGGTCTTAAATAACTGTCATTATCATCCTGTCTTTATCTTACTTAACTGTCCTGATTTGCTAAACAAAAAGGCTTCCTGGCTTTAACTTTTTGTTCTAAAATATTGGTTGTCAGTGAAAAAACTAATGTCTCACCTGTTTACTTTTGACATATGCTATAATGCTTCATAGTAATTCGGATGTAAATGGGTTGGTAAATTACTGGCAGAGGCTTTAAATGATCACTTTCGTTAATTAATGCTAATTAAAGATGTACCTGAAACTGTTTAATTTGCCTGAATAACTCGCTTCTTTTTAAAGTGCAATATTTTTCTTGAGTTAGCTGAGAATCTTCGAAAGCTTAATAATATATTTTAATGAGTTGCTCCGGTTTGCTATGAAATGACTGGATTTTTTTTAATTAAATACCGAGATGAAGTGATTGTGTTTAAATTTTACAGTTTAGACCTGTTTAATTGTATTTGTTACATTATAATATATATTATAAGTCAGTTTGCTTTTCCTTTTTGCAGTTATGTCGGGAAGAGTTGAATGTGAAATCCACAATACATGGGGCCTACTTTCACTACCACCATGATGAGGTGCAATACTGGGCTCTAGTGATGTCACAACTCTCCAAAAAAGGAAATAACAATGTCCTTAATCAACAGTTGTCTGCCCTTAACACTGTGGCCACTCCACAACAGTAAGTTTTAGATATAAGTATTGTTCAGTTAATTAAGTGTTTAAAAGATATGTGAGATGCAAGCTTTTCACTTGTAAGTGCTAAGTGAAAAGAAATGTAAATAAATCTATGCATGCAGATGTTCTTTGCTTTAAATTGTTTCTTTAATAACTTCCTAGGTAGACATTTGGAAAGTTTGCAGTATGTTTGTAACATTTGTGTATTTGGTTTTAACCAATGTTTGCCTAAAACCAATGCTTGCCCGATTCTTAACATAATAAGCTGTTCAAGACAATTAAGAAATAGAAAAAAAAAAAGATAACAGTGACTAGAACAATCATTGTTTGTAAATAAAAAACTTTTTATTTAACATGTATATGTTGTTCAATATATATTTTTGCAAAACTGAACTGTTCTCATATATTTTAATAAGTACCTGAGAATAGCAGGTGTTGCCTCAACTTTTTAAACACAACTGGACTCATCAAACTGATGGCAGACCAGACGCTCAGGTAGATGTTAATAGAGCTCAGTGTCAAGGCAAGTTTCTGCTATCTTGATGATATGAAAGGCGCTAGGGGATGCTGTTGTTTATTATTACCAGGTGTAGTACAGCCTGGGAAAAGTTCAAGAAACTCCTGCCAATCCTAACATCCAAACACCTTTCTGTCACAACTCGAGTCAAAGTACTCACCCCTGTATCCACTCTGCTTTGTTGCATGGTAGTGAAACAAAGGCTTTTATGACACCAGACATACTGAGGCTTGCTCAAAATAAAGAATCTATACCTGTGGTATCTTACCTCAAGGTCAAGTCTTCTCTTTCACTCAGCATGAAAATCTAGGTATTAAGGAGGTCACTACTGTTGTCTGCTAACGACAGGCATGAGAATTTTCCGATATTCAGCGGATTTCCGATTATTTTTTTTCGGTCTAGAGGGGTCCTGAGATTTGCACAGATTTGGGGAGAAAATTTGGGGGGGATGTGGGGTGGGGAAGGGGGGTAGTCAGAAATTGTCATTATTGACGACTGCCCTTCTTTCATTAACTTTATTGAAGCAGTTGAATTGTTTTGCAAAGTTTGTCTTCAACCATCTACTTAGCTTTACATTATTAACCGTAGCCATTCTTTTTTTTTGTTTTCTGCAGCAGCAAACTGAGTTTTCTGAAGGAGAAAATAATCACAATTGACCTTGAACTGTTGGATATTTCATCTGCTGTTTCCACGGCATCATGCCCTGGGTTGGTGCTGGGAGTAGCTAGAGTCTTCAAACACATCACACTTAAACCAGGCCTGCATCCAGCAGGTAAAACTCTCGCATTTCTATATTAAGAAAAAAGTGAAAAGATAGAATATAAATAACTGTCCCATTTCTTATATAAGATTATATTGAAAGTGTAAAGTAAGTGTCAGCTGACAACTCTGATATCTCTCTCATGTGTTGATGAAGAATGTTTTTCAAGCACTATATGTTCAATTATAAACTTTATAACAAAAGCGCACTAAAACAATTCTGAATTTATTGGTTGTATTCCTCAGGGTGTTTTTAATCTTTATCATATTTTTATTATAAAATATTAAGATTAGATAAATAAAAATAACTCAAACATGGGGTTGTTATTTGACCTTACCTGTTTGAATGTCAATCTTCTTTAATTAGGAATATGACAAAAAGATCTATGTCAACAGCAAAGTACAGTTACAAATTTGGGGTGGCTGGTATTTGACAGTGGTCAAATCGGAGAATAGCATATCTTTTTTGCTTTTCACTACATGGGTCCAATTCTCAGTTGAGGTGACTTAATGCGAACAGTTTTCCAGCTGACCTGTGGCACACGAGTAGTTCTAGTAAAACATTTGTCTGTGGTCTTCTTCTATCATAAATATAAATATAAAATAGCTGGTCGCAGCCATGATGACCTTAATTGTGTATTTTCAGTTTGTTTCTTAAAACAAAAGTAATTACAAAAGACGTTTTTTGCAATCACTTTGTTTATCTCCTTCACCAGATCTGACACCATTGCCATGGTTACAGTCTCATGACATCACCTATGAGTTGGAGGTGGACACTATGTATTGTAAACATGCAGATGCCACATTCTCTCTCTCTGATCTCTCTGGCCAGAGGCACTACTGGAACCATGTTATCTACATGAACATCCTCATACTGAAGGTAATTATGTGCATAGCTATTTCGACATGTTATGATTGTTGTTTTTTCAATTCTTAGTGTAGAATTTTCCTGCTGAATGAACAATTGACAATGGACAGTTACAAAAAAAATCCATTTCAACCGTGCATTAACATTTATTTTCACTTTCGCCATAAAATGCCTAACATTTTAGTTCCAGCACCATATAAATAAATAATATGGCTACATTTTATGTAAGTCTAACTATTGTATCTAATGAGCTGGTATTTTTACTGTATTGTTATCAAACACAGCTTAAATAATTGCCAGTGAAAATTTATTCCCCTTCCCTCGCCAAATCAAATTACTTCTTACATTTCCATTACAGATCATCAAGCTAGGGGATGAGCTGCGCATCAATGGCATGCAGAATTATCTGCATCTTGAATGGTCTTCCAGCACTGTCAGCGTGGTCATTGCCATTCTCACGGCACTGGCCAAGGCAAAAATCTCTGCCCCTCGAAAACTGTCCACTACCCAGTTCAGTCCTGTGTCAAACCTCAACATACCAGTGTCCACAGAGTCTCAGCCAGAACTCATGCTGCATATGAAGTTTGATGTCACTAATACAAATATCTTCCTTTCTAATAACTATGATGGTAAGTAAAGATATTTGTATTCAATGTTTAATTTTTAGCTTACCTGAGCACAATGTGCTCAAGGTGAGCTTTTCTGATACCATTTCTTCCATCAACAGTTTGCTTGTAAATGCACTAGGGGCTACATTTTTTATCCACTCTTCACCCAACTAGATTAGAATGTTTGCCTGCATGAAATCTTGGATGAATTTGTCACTGGGTTATGTGAGGTAAAAATGGAGGTCACTGGTTCAAATTTTAGAAAAGAACTTGTGTACACACTAGAGGCCATAATTATGGGCCAGTCTTCACCAAATTCAGGCAGATTGTTTGCCTGCATGAAATCTTGAGTAAGTTCATTACTGGGTCACATGGGGTCCACAAGTAAGACACTAGGTCGCATCTTAGAAATACCTTGTGAACATACTAGGGGTTAAGGCTCAGTCGTCACCAAACTTGTTCAGAATGTTTGCCTTCATGAAATCTTGGATGAGTTCGAAACTAAGTCACTGGGGTCAAAAAATTTATAGTCCAAACTTCATCAAACTTGGCCAGAATGTTTGCCTGCATGAAAACTAGGTCTCTAGGTCACATCTTAAGAAAACCTTGTAAACACAATAGAGGCCACATTTATGGCTCAATCTTTACTAAACTTGATCAGAATGTTTGTCTGCAAACAATCTTGGAAGAGATTGTAAGTGGGTCATGTAGCATAAAAAGTAGATCACTAGGTCAAACCTGAGAAAAACTTGTGAACACTAGAGGCCACATTTATGGCCCAATCTTCACCAAACTTTGCCAGAATGTTTGCCTACATGAGCCTGTTAAAATTGCCTGTGTCTTCAGGTGAGCGATTAAGGGCCCTCTTGTGTCTGTAAATTCTTTGTTTTTATTCAAATTCAAATAATTTAAGTTGGTCTTAAGGTCAATAATATCAGCATTCTTTATTTAACATTGCTTGAATTAAAATATAAAGTGTTTTTTTTACCTACTTAAAGTCTTCCAAGACACAAGGACATAAAACTTCAAGCTTAAATCTGACATCATCCACTAAGATTTCAGTTTTCTTTATACATATCCAACAAATCTGAACCTCGAAAGTGGTATCAGAGTCTAACACAAGATGGAAGCCATTTTGAAGCATCTGATTCATTCATTTTGTGTAAATGGTGTTGCCTGTGTTTGAGGGGTAGAGTCACAAACTTGTAACTTCTCGACTCATCGCTTTCTTACATCATAGTTACAGCATAGGACTTAATGTGTTTCTTCCTGTGGTATATCCAGACACTGGGGTCTCTGTCACCATGACAGCTAGATGTTTCTATAATGATCGTCATTGTATGGCTAAAGTGAATTTTAAAAAAAAAAAAATCAACCATATGTGAAGCTATTTGTAAAGGTTCCAGGTTCTTACAAAAAATATTAATACTGGCCAAAATATTGTTAGCCCTTTAATAGAATTTTAAATTATACCGTACTTACTCACTTATAAGACTATTCGCTTAAAAGTTGAAAGTTTGTGTTTACTGGCGGATAATAAGCTGTGTTTCATGCAGAACAAAGGGAAATGTATGTGAGACAGTTAATCGTTGACCGACAGAATTCAAAGTTCAATAAAGGTAAGTTATCGGCGGTCGATAATGACGGCACGTCGGGTCATTGCACAACAAGTTTATGTGATATGTTTTCGCCCCAAAATAATGTGAAAACTTTTTGCCAGGTCGCTAGACCCCGCCTATAAGACGAGCCTCACACTTTGAACATGAAATTTAAAGGAAAAATCCCCGTCTTATAAGTGAGAAAGTACGGTACTTTCAATTTGTTTAAAGTTATTATTTTTTTTCATTTGGCAGCTTGGTGTTTGTACCTTAATATTGTAAGGTAGTAGTATCAGGTTATTGTATGCGTTACCAATAAAACTGCTCATAGTGGTTATCAAATAAATGAGCATTCATGACCTAGTAGTCAAGATGTTGAACTTCAGACCAACTCCCAACAACCATGAGATGTTAGTCTGTTGGCAAAACTTTTTATACTGCTTATTGTTGCACATAGTTACTACCTAAGTATTGGTACTGTGCAGGGGAAAAGTGTTGTCAGAATGGGTTATTATAAGTTGGAATAACTTGTTTTCTGATAGGTTCAAATGAATGATATTGTCAACATATCCTTTTTCCAGTGAGCCTTATGCTGCGGATAGACTCAGTTAGCACAGAGTACCGCCAGAAACAAGCTGAGATAACTGTGGAAGGGGTTAAACTCCAATACCTCCATGTCAGGGACAAAGTAAGTTGTAGCGCCTACAAGACCATTTTTCTGTTATTTCTTATATGTTAAGAAGTCATGTACAATCTTATGATGTCACACAAATGTGACCTAATATATGTATTGGTAACATGACTGCTAAGAAAGAAAATGTGTTACACAAATTGGAAATATGACTTTTCAAATTTACGCTATTTCTCAATATAATATTATTAATAACATTTAAAAAATATTTAAATAGAAGTGTAGTTCTGACCAAAATAAAATCAATGTTTTTCTTCTTAATGTTAATGTCTAATATCTTGTATCAATTTTTAACTTCATCAGTTTGTCTTTATCTTCAGTATCTGATGTTGGTTCGTGCCAGTGAGATAGAAGACCCTGCAGCAAGCATCAAAGAGATTAGGATCAAGTACAAGGTCGTGGAGAAGGAGTGCACTGTCCAGATCGCCAAGGAGCTTGCATTTCATTGGACAACAGCCTGTCACATGTGCATCATACAGGCCATAGAGGATGTGACAGAGTTAAAAAGCAAACTGAGTGAGGATCTGTAATTTAAAGCAATTGCATGTTAACTTCTTGATAACTTCTATCTAGGAAGGGGGCAGTGAAGGAGGAATAATATAAGTCCAAAACTGTTTTTGCAAATAAATTATTAAATGAAAGACTCAAACATCTGTCAACAATTTTATGATCATATTTTGCTTAGTTTGATGTCTGAAAAATGTCTGCATCAGTTTTTAGGTCTTCTGTGAAAACAGAGCTTTTGCTTTATTATTTTACCACCAGTTTTACTTGTAAGAGACTAACATCATATATGTATAAGCAGTACAAACATTATCTTTATGCTTTTATCATTGATTTGTAACTCCTCAGCCCTTCACTACATTGGTTCGAGTCGCATTCATGTCAAGAACTGTCATAGGGGAAAAATTTCCGCCTGACTTGCAGTGTACCTGGAGTTTAACCCAAGACATATGTCTTGAATCTTCTGCCATCAGTAATAAGCTGGATGAGCCAATATCACCATAACCGTGTCAACATGATATAACAAAAACACAAAACAAAACAAATCAACCATATCAATGGTCTAAGTTGTTTTTTCCACTATTCCCCCAAAATATAAATATAGTAACAAGATGTCAATGTTCAAACATGTTTTATCAATTGTGTCACAAAATTTTTAATAAATGACCTTGACCTTTGTGACCTTTGCAGAGGGAGATGAAACAGGGCTGCCTGGCAACCAGAACATTTCCATTAAGCGCCAGACCATACCCCAGAATGTACAGTTGTCTGTCACAGTCATGATTACCACAAACATGTCCCTCAAGCTACAACTGTCATATGAACACAGGTAAGCAAATGTCTTCAGTATCCAAATGTTCACTATTGAAAGGGGTGATCCTATCTTAAAATTTTCAAAAGATTTGCAGTATCAAGAAACTGGAATTAAAAAAATATATGCAGTCAAAGAGAGCCCGCCATTAAGTGTAACATACTATACGGGCAGGGCTTATCTCACAGATTTGGATCTATGTCTTCATATTGTTTATTTATTCTATTGCAGTGCAATATTATTTGCATTCATTGTTTGTTTCAGATGGAATTGAATCTTAGTTATGTTGTTTTGTTTCCTTATTTACATATAGCTGCAAACAATGCTTAATGTAACTTTGGTTGGGGGTGGGGGTGAGTGAAGATCCAACACAGTTTTTTTACATGTTTCTTATATATATTTCTTCCACCACATGTACATCCTACAACAAACATATTATAATAATTAATAACGAGATTTAAGCATCACATATTATTTTAGACCATACAACAATGCCAACAATTGAAAATAATAATATAACTATAATTTAATCCAACCCGACCTGACTGGGGTTCGAACCCAGGGCCTTGACACTGAGTGGCAAACACTCTACCACTTGAGCTAAGTAGGCTGTTAGCTCTAATTTAATTTTTATACAATAGTAAAATATCATTACTCATGACAGTTTAATAACTTTACAATAACCAACTGCCTAAATAATGTTTATCTAAAATGAGTTTTAAGAATAAATACAATTAGAAAACTACAACACAATATTCATAATACTTACAGGGACTATGGGTCCTATGACTCACTTTCTCATGCTCTTTGTGACATTGCTGTAAGTAAACAATTCTGTAAATAAACATGCAATTCTATTAGTGTGCAATAACTGTTAGTAATTTAAAGTTTGTCGTCACTGTTGTCAGTCGTTACAGTCTATTAAATTAAATATTAAATATTTCTAATGCCAAAACAATATAAAATACCAGTGCTAAAAGAAGACGGATAATCCAACCGCTGAGTCAATACAATTCTACAACTCGCACCAATTTTCAAGCAAACCAAAAGCAAACCATGGGAAACGATTCTTGCAGGTTGACGACTGGCGGCGGACTGACCAGCGCTGTTCAGAATGGAATCACATGGTATAAAGAAGGCGTGAAGACCAAATTAACAGACTGCACTAAATTAAAAGCGAAAGTAATTTCACTAAATTAAAAATGCTAAAAATACTACTCTGCTACATTGATACATTTATGATGTCATTGTCCATCTATTTACAGTGTGACATTCTGTGCCAACAACATCCTGATGTCACTCAGTTCCAGTGAGCTTATGACAGAGATCAAGACACTCACTATCTACTGTAACAAGGAGAAAATACTGACTTTCAAGGTGCACCAGAATTCCACCTCTTTCACTTGCTCTTAACATTCATATGTACAGTTACAAACAGCTCTAGGTGAAGTGCATATGTACAGTTACAAATAGCTCTAGGTAAAGTACGTACGTACAGTTACAAACAGCCCCACTATGTGAAGTTCATATGTACAGTTACAAACATCTCTAGGGGAATTGCAAATGTACAGTTACAAACAGCTCTAGGTGAAGTTTTTATATGTACAGTTACAAACAGCTCTGGGTGAAGCTCATATGTACAGTTACAAACAGCTCTAGGTGAAGTTATATGTACAATCACAAACATCTCTAGGTGAATTGCAAATGTACAGTTACAAACAGCTCTAGGTGAAGTTTTTATATGTACAGTTACAAACAGCTCTGGGTGAAGTTCATATGTACAGTTACAAACAGCTCTAGGTGAAGTTTTTATATGTACAGTTACAAACAGCTCTGGGTGAAGCTCATATGTACAGTTACAAACAGCTCTAGGTCAAGTTATATGTACAGTTACAAACAGCTCTAGGTCAAGTTATATGTACAGTTACAAACAGCTCTAGGTCAAGTTATATGTACAGTTACAAACAGCTCTAGGTGAAGTTCATATATAAAGTTACAAACAGCTCAAGGTGAAGTTATATGTACAGTTACAAACAGCTTTAGGTGAAGTTATATGTACAGTTACAAACAGCTCTAGGTGAAGTTATATGTGCAGTTACAAACAGCTCTAGGTGAAGTTCATATGTAAAGTTACAAACAGCTCTAGGTGAAGTTATATGTACAGTTACAAACAGCTCTAGGTGAAGTTATATGTACAGTTACAAACAGGCCTAGGTGAAGTTATATGTACAGTAACAAACAGCTCTAGGTAAAATTATATGTACAGTTACAAACAGCTCTAGGTCAAGTTATATGTGCAGTTACAAACAGCTCTAGGTGAAGTTATATGTACAGTTACAAACAGCTCTAGGTGAAGTTATATGTACAGTTACAAACAGCCCTAGGTGAAGTTATATGTACAGTAACAAACAGCTCTGGGTGAAGCTCATATGTACAGTTACAAACAGCTCTAGGTCAAGTTATATGTACAGTTACAAACAGCTCTAGGTCAAATTATATGTACAGTTACAAACAGCTCTAGGTCAAGTTATATGTACAGTTACAAACAGCTCTAGGTGAAGTTCATATGTAAAGTTACAAACAGCTCAAGGTGAAGTTATATGTACAGTTACAAACAGCTTTAGGTGAAGTTATATGTACAGTTACAAACAGCTCAAGGTGAAGTTATATGTACAGTTACAAACAGCTTTAGGTGAAGTTATATGTACAGTTACAAACAGCTCTAGGTGAAGTTATATGTGCAGTTACAAACAGCTCTAGGTGAAGTTCATATGTAAAGTTACAAACAGCTCTAGGTGAAGTTATATGTACAGTTACAAACAGCTCTAGGTGAAGTTATATGTACAGTTACAAACAGGCCTAGGTGAAGTTATATGTACAGTAACAAACAGCTCTAGGTAAAATTATATGTACAGTTACAAACAGCTCTAGGTCAAGTTATATGTGCAGTTACAAACAGCTCTAGGTGAAGTTATATGTACAGTTACAAACAGCTCTAGGTGAAGTTATATGTACAGTTACAAACAGCCCTAGGTGAAGTTATATGTACAGTAACAAACAGCTCTGGGTGAAGCTCATATGTACAGTTACAAACAGCTCTAGGTCAAGTTATATGTACAGTTACAAACAGCTCTAGGTCAAATTATATGTACAGTTACAAACAGCTCTAGGTCAAGTTATATGTACAGTTACAAACAGCTCTAGGTGAAGTTCATATGTAAAGTTACAAACAGCTCAAGGTGAAGTTATATGTACAGTTACAAACAGCTTTAGGTGAAGTTATATGTACAGTTACAAACAGCTCTAGGTGAAGTTATATGTGCAGTGACAAACAGCTCTAGGTGAAGTTCATATGTAAAGTTACAAACAGCTCTAGGTGAAGTTATATGTACAGTTACAAACAGCTCTAGGTGAAGTTATATGTACAGTTACAAACAGCCCTAGGTGAAGTTATATGTACAGTAACAAACAGCTCTAGGCAAAATTATATGTACAGTTACAAACAGCTCTAGGTCAAGTTATATGTGCAGTTACAAACAGCTCTAGGTGAAGTTATATGTACAGTTACAAACAGCTCTAGGTGAAGTTATATGTACAGTTACAAACAGCCCTAGGTGAAGTTATATGTACAGTAACAAACAGCTCTAGGTAAAATTATATGTACAGTTACAAACAGCTCTAGGTCAAGTTATATGTGCAGTTACAAACAGCTCTAGGTGAAGTTTATATGTAAAGTTACAAACAGCTCAAGGTGAAGTTATATGTACAGTTACAAACAGCTCAAGGTGAAGTTAGATGTACAGTTACAAACAGCCCATCAAGGTAAAGTTATATGTAAAGTTACAAACAGCTCTAGGTGAAGTTCATATGTAAAGTTACAAACAGCTCAAGGTGAAGTTATATGTACAGTTACAAACAGCTCTAGGTGAAGTTATAAGTAGTTACAAATAGCTCAAGGTGAAGTTTAAATGTACAGTTACAAACAGCTCTAGGTGAAGTTTATATGTACAGTTACAAACAGCTCAAGGTGAAGTTATATGTACAGTTACAAACAGCTCTAGGTGAAGTTATATGTGCAGTTACAAACAGCTCTAGGTGAAGTTATATGTACAGTTACAAACAGCTCTAGGTGAAGTTATATGTACAGTTACAAACAGCTCTAGGTGAAGTTATATGTACAGTTACAAACAGCTCTAGGTGAAGTTATATCTACAGTTACAAACAGCTCTAGGTGAAGTTATATGTACAGTTATAAACAGCTCTAGGTGAAGTTATATGTACAGTTACAAACAGCTGTAGGTGAAGTTATATGTACAGTTACAAACAGCTCTAGGTGAACTTATATGTGCAGTTACAAACAGCTCTAGGTGAAGTTCATATGTAAAGTTACAAACAGCTCTAGGTGAAGTTATATGTACAGTTACAAACAGCTCAAGGTGAAGTTATATGTACAGTTACAAACAGCTCAAGGTGAAGTTATATGTACAGTTACAAACAGCCCTAGGTGAAGTTAGATGTACAGTTACAAACAGCTCTAGGTAAAGTTATATGTGCAGTTACAAACAGCTCTAGGTGAAGTTCATATGTAAAGTTACAAACAGCTCAAGGTGAAGTTATATGTACAGTTACAAATAGCTCTAGGTGAAGTTAGATGTATAGTTACAAACAGCCCGTCAAGGTGAAGTTATATGTAAAGTTACAAACAGCTCTAGGTGAAGTTCATATGTAAAGTTACAAACAGCTCAAGGTGAAGTTATATGTACAGTTACAAACAGCTCTAGGTGAAGTTATATGTGCAGTTACAAACAGCTCTAGGTGAAATTTAAATGTACAGTTACAAACAGCTCTAGGTGAAGTTTATATGTACAGTTACAAACAGCTCTAGGTTAAAGTTATATGTACAGTTACAAACAGTTCTAGGTGAAGTGCATATGTACAGTTACAAACAGCTCTAGGTAAAGTTATATGTACAGTTACTTACAGCCCCTCTAGGTGAAATTCATATGTACAGTTACAAACAGCTCTAGGTGAAGTGCACATGTACAGTTACAAACTGCCCCTCTAGGAGAAGTTATATCTAAGTTATAAACAGCTCAAGGTGAAGTTCATAGGTACAGTTACAAACAACTCTAGGTGAAGTTCATATGTACAATCACAAACAGCTCTAGGTGAAGTTCATTTGTACAGTTACAAACAGCCATAGGGCAAGTTCATATGTACAATCACAAACAGCTCTAGGTGAAGTGCACATGTACAGTTACAAACAGCTCTAGGTGAAGTGCACATGTACAGTTACAAACAGCTCTAGGTGAAGTGCATATGTACAGTTACAAACAGCTCTAGGTGAAGTGCACATGTACAGTTACAAACAGCTCTAGGTGAAGTGCATATGTACAGTTACAAACAGCTCTAGGTGAAGTGCATATGTACAGTTACAAACAGCTCTAGGTGAAGTGCACATGTACAGTTACAAACAGCTCTAGGTGAAGTGCACATGTACAGTTACAAACAACTCTAGGTGAAGTTCATATGTACAATCACAAACAGCTCTAGGTGAAGTGCACATGTACAGTTACAAACAGCCATAGGGCAAGTTCATATGTACAGTTACAAACAGCTCTAGGTGAAGTGCACATGTACAGTTACAAACAGCTCTAGGTTAAGTGCATATGTACAATCACAAACAGCTCTAGGTGAAATGCACTGTCTCTTAAACTTAATTCTTGTTTTATTTCTCTGCAATTTGGTACTTATTTGTATTGGCTTGATGCAGTGTGCCATTGGTTCTACCGAGATATATGTCTAGGGTCATCTACATCAGTAATGAACTGGATCTTGACATAATTGCATCAGTAAGATATTTTAAAAAATATGTTGGATTAATTGCTTGACCATGTAACCCCTCCCTTGTGTTAGTACTGTAAAGACTCGGAACAGATCTTTGAGATTAAATTTGCAAAGATTGAGTGTGAGATAGGTCACACCACAGTGATGTTTTGTCCTAAAATGTTTTTATTTTAGACTTCAAATCTCCTGAATGTATGTGCTTTAGTGCTATTTATATTAATTTTCTATTGAGTCACCTTGCTTTTCTCCATTCGGCTAATAATTCTTCTCTACATGTATTTAAACCCCTTTTTGTGAAGGTCTAATTGCAGTTAAAAACACTCATTTAAAAAGTAAAAACTTCAAATTTAAACAGAGAAGCCATTTTGAACTTACATCATCATCTTTTTTTCTGTAGGGTTTACTGGTCGGCACCTTACCGGAGGTGCAATTGAAGTATGAGAGGAAAAATTTCAAGTCACTAACTCTAAAAACCAACAAAGCCTGGTAAGTATTATTGTGCAAAAAGTGGAATGAACAAAAACTCTTTATTGTTTCCATAAGAACTTTAAACAAAGAGAAGCCTGTGAATATTTATAAAAGTTTGCTAATGTATGTTGAAAAATTCTTTATCTTAATTTTCATGTTTACTAATGTTGTATGTATTACTTAAAGATACCTAGAATAAACTCTGACTGTTACCAGGATTTGAAAACAGAGTTTATTTATCTTCAGGAATATTGCCATTGATGCCATGTCCATCGTCTTCCCTTTCGACTTTGATTTTGCTGACTGCTTTGAAGAGGTGTGTTTGAAATATTTTTATAATTTTAAATAGATTAACTCTTAGCCTGCTATTTGCATATTTATAAGGCTTAGGCAGATAGGGTAGATCCAGACCACCTGTTCCTGCTAGGACCGGTCTTATCATGATTGACACTATTATTTATTGAATTATTAATTATTTACTTTAGCAAATACTGGCCGCAATAGCTCAGCTGGTAGAACGTCCGCTTGCGAATTTGGAGTTTGCGGGTTCAAACCCCTTGCTAGGTCAAGCCAAAGACTTTGGTAGTAGTGGCTTCCCTCCTAATGCTCGGGGCTAAGGGGACAGCATTACACCTGACTCGTCGGTGTCAGTATAATGGACCAGCCGGGTTCAGTCCCTGGGTACCTCATAAGTGCCCCTGTGCTATGATGATAAAAATGTCACTGCAAAGTATCAGCAAAGATGCTAGCAAATCTAATCCCACTTTAGCAAAGTTTTAACAAAATTTATAAAGCTAAGGGTTAATATACAGTTTATGTATTTGTTATTCAAAAATACAACCCATTTACTTTTGAAAAGCGATCATTTTCTTCCTTCAATTGTATTATTATCATTATCCTGCTTCAATATAAGAGACAAAACCCTATGTCCGAGCAGTTGGAGTCACTCTAGAGTTATAATTCCTCAGTTGTTCACATTTGTCTGTTTGATAACAACACGCATCAAGAATTTTTCAAGTATGATAGCTTTTCAGCAAGTTTGATCTGTATAATTTGGCCCAGGTTGTTGTTTTTTCACAAAGAATTTATCAATGACCTCATCTGTTGGGTAGATTTTAGTTCCTGTTTTGAAAAGAAAGATAAATGAGTAGTTGATCTAAAAGAAAAATATTCAAGAAGTATTTTTGTCTTCGCCCACAGTTTGTGAACTTCCAGAAATGGCTGAAGCTGGTCCATAGAGTTCAGAAGAAACCTTTCACTGTCGACAGCAAGTTGCCTCCTGACCTTCAAGTGAAGATTAAGGTAATAACATAAGTCCACACATCCACTAAGTATAATCAGCTGGTTCCACAAAGCATGCTTGATTAGAGTTTTCAGACAATGTTCATTATTCTTGTTTATTCTTTTGGTAAGGAGCAACCATTCCAATGACATTCTGGTAGTTCTGGCTTGATTGAACATAAGTTTTCACTTAATTCCACTAAATTCTTCATTCAAAAAAAATTATAGTACAAAAAATTTAATGCTAAAACAAAAGTATCAAGCTCTTATCTCTTTTTAATCTATTTTACAATGCCTTTGATGATCTATCTTAATTTGTTTGAAGCAAAAAGTGAAATGAAAGACATTGGGAAAACATTTTCATATTTTTGACAACATTATGTGTACTTAGGTCACATGCAGAGCTAGATTAAGTAGACAACATTTCCATGCAACCAATCAAAGGGGTTTTGCATTAACATTCCACAAAATTGGACTTTATCCCACAAAGTTTATAAATTCAGTAGCATACATATTTTTCTAAATGTTCATTTTGAAGAGTTTCCGTCTGGAGATTTGTGATGACCCGTTTGAGGTGAAGCTGGGTGATAACTATGAACTGATGAAGGATGAGCGCACAGAGAGTGAGAAGAGAAGGAATGTACTCAACCAGAAGATGCAGAACCTGAAGAAGGACTATGGCATCATACCTGGTCAGTTTGATTGTCAGTTTGTGTGATGGTATATTTATGGTAATTTTGTGATGTTTGTGTAGGATGTGGTGGCTGTAAGAGAGAGAGACTTTAAAAATCTTCTTGTCAGATACATTGTGAGCAATAAAGGGCCATCATGGCCCTCTTAATTTTATTTATGATACTTGATTCAAACCAGGTTAATAAGAAGGCAGTGTAGGTTTTGGATATTTGAAAAATTGAGTCATCACTTGAAAGTGTATTATGACTTCTGATGACATGATATAACACCAGATGCTTAATGTTGCAGTGTGGAAATTCTTTCTTAACTTTTATATTTGATGTACTTGATTTTTCCTCTTCAAATTGTATAACAACAGTTAATATCTCTTTTTAAAGCAACTTATAACAATGTTTTTTTGGAGACAGCTTGCTTAAATACATCTAAAAATGCTTTCCAAAAGACAAACTTTTAATGAAATTTCTTCATTTCAGCCCACAAACTGGAAGAGGTCTATGCCTCCTTGGCAAAGAGCAATAGTGATATCTACATTCAGAGGTCACGACAGCTGTACCTGATTACCCCCCTGCGGACTAAACTGTTCACATGGATCATGGAGAATGTAGAAGTTATTGCCCTTGCAGATGCATCCATACACGGCAAGGAGAATGTAGTCAAACACATGCAAGATATAGACCCAGATAGGTATGGTAATATAGCTTCTCTTAGATCCAAAAAAATAAAGAAGTTGTCATTGAACAGGGCACATTGGTTACATACACTTTTATGCATGAGTTATTGCCCATGTTGATATCTTTTTAAATGGTAAGGCAGATGTAGACAAATCCATGTATGAAATAGACCCAGACTTAAATTTATTGTTTAATTTACCTGGTTATTTATTTGTTGTAAAGATTGTGCAGTTTAAGGAACTGCAACTTTTATTCAGATACTACATATTGAAACACTTCTGACTTTTTCATCATGTGTTCAGCTGCCAATCTCATTTTGTTCAAATAGCAAAATCTTTAACCAAAGTTTAAGTTGATACAGCAGGGCCCTTATATTCCCCATGTGACAGATTTGTTAATGAGGGTTGTAGGCGAAAACAGTCCATACTATTTCTTAATGGAAGTATATCTGTTGTAATAATCATCGTTAATTTTCTCTGATTTGATTGGTGGATTTGGTCATGTCACAACTTCTCTATCACAGTGTGGTATACTTTTTTCTTAAGCATTTCTCAGGTGACATTACGACATGCACAATTATGTTATTCTGGATCTTTTACATTGTTGTGACCCCTTCATACTTCAATATTGTACAAATGCATTAAATTTGTGTTACAGCCCATTTCCTGAGGATGGTATAGAGTTCACAACACTGTGGTGTCGTTACATTAGTGTCAGTCTGAAGAGCTGGACGATCCAGCTGCGAGACTACCCTCAGCTGGCACTGGATGTCAAAGATATGAACATCTGGGGACGTCTCATTGGCTCAGAGATAGAGGGCGCCAGAAGAGGTATGCAGCTTCTTCTGTCATACATTTTATCTCGTTTTCTCAAAGTATATGTAAACAAAAAATTATATTTATTTGTTTTTGTTTCCCATAGCTATCCTTAATAAATACTGTATGGCTTGAAGACGGTGAACGATAAGATATTGGGGTCTCAGCCACAATGTCTCTATCTCTTGTATTCACTTGATTTTTATATCTGCCATACATGACATAAGGTTTACACCAAGTACCTCCAGTGCTGATGACCAGCAGTTTTATTATCTATCTCACCCAAGGTCTTTCATAAACTTCTATTTCAAAGATGTTTGTTTTTCCTGTTTCTTTGAGTCTTTCCAAGATGGCTGTTTTACATTTTCCTTGTTGTTGTTTCCTGATAACATGGTCTATCCATTTTAACCATGTAATTCACAAGGATTTATATATTTTCTATATGTTTGAATTCAAAATAATTGTTAAGAACTATTCACAATGAATTACCATATTTTGTGGAATACAACCCCCCTTGGAATAAACCCCGCATAGCCCTTTTTAAAAATTTTGTAAATACATACCCCGCAGCAGAATATTCCCCACACCTTTGTGCCGATAATTTATGTGTAAAGAAACCATATTCCCAGGTCAAACACGTGTCAACTGTATCAAATCAAGTCAGCTTGATCTACACAGGTGTTACCTAACACTACAATGCATATATTGATTGATAATCCTTCTCGCCTTCTGCTGTAACACAAAAGCTGACCTTTTGTCAGTAAAGTGAGAGCTATTTATAGATAATGGGATGGTGCAATACGTTAGGGATAGTTATTTTGATGTTAACGATTTAAGTGTTTAATTGGAATAATCAGGGCACAATAGGCTGATACGTGCAAAAAATTAATTGCTGTGCAGTGGCATTAGAAAGAATGTAAATTATTGTTTGTTAAGTTTATGTTACCGACAAAAGTGACAATTAAAGATGATTGATTGATGTAACTGTGCAGCGTAATTATCGGCGTGATATGTGTTAAAACAGAGTGGGTACTGGTATATAGTTTTTTCCCAAAATTGGAAACAACATCACTTCTAAGATGCCTTCACGGAAAAGCTACACTGCCGGCTTCAAGCTTGTAATAGTTGCTATGCGAAAGAGAACGGAAATCGGCCCGTCTAGTTTTAAATTTTGTTGTTTATCTTTATCATATTGTTCTAGTTTGCATTTTAATAATTAAAATTTACACAACTTATCTTTTTTCACACAGTCCCCGCTAAAGTCCCCGCTAATGTACATAACTGAAAAAATAGTCACATAAAGCATCGAGAACAATGCATATACATGTATGCAAAAAAGTTATGAACCACCATCCGATGCTTGAAACTGTTCACGTTCGCGAATTGTAGTGAGATGGTCCTTAATTCTGACCCCAGTATGCTGTTAATTATGAACCACCCTCTGATGCAAGAAACTGTTTTTTTTACACTAATTTTGTAGACCAAAGTGGTTGCAAATCTTTGTGAGATTGTCCTTAATACTGACCCCAGTATGCTGTAAAAGTCCTCTGCAAAGAATATTATTAAACTGAAGGTCGCACTTTTAAGCGGCATAAAGGTTAAGGAGTGGCAACTGACAAAAATTGGATTTTATCAACAGATTCCCCGCACTGGAATATTCCCCGCAGGCCGCCATCTTGAGGAAAAAAGTTGCGGGCTATATTCCGCAAAATACGATATTTCATTAACTGCTCATATATTTCAGCCAAGAGGAGTGCAGTAGTGGAGGTAGAAGCACCTTGGGGAGACGTGGTTGTAGAGAGAAACCTGCCTGCCCTCAAGTTCTTCCATGACTTTAGCTGTGGTTCGTACACTATTGTCTTTTTTTTTAAACTTTGGCACTGGAAGCTGAAACTGAAAGCTCATGTATTATATCACATAGGCAATTATAGTCAAATAAGTATTTACAATCCTATTTTGTAAGTTGAAGCTTACTTGAATTATTTTTTTCTTAACTGACATTCTGGTTTGATAGATCAAGAGATCAAGGTTCAATCATAAAGGTTTGTGTCATATGTAAGTATCAAGTGTTGACTATTATACCATCCATACATGTACTGTTATGCTGGTTTCCTTGTCACCCATGTAGATGTAGACAAGTTTGAGATGGTGTATGGAGCCTGCTGGGAACCAGTCACTGCTCAGTTTAACCTGGCGCTTGACCTTATCAACAAACCGTCAGTTGACCCCAGTCGCCCACTACCATGGTGGGACAAGATCCGGTTGCTGTTGCACGGCAGGTTGACAATGACAGTGAACAAGATGCCATGGTTATATCATGCCTCACTCGATCCCTACAATACCACAGAACTCATGGACTGGACGTGGACAGACCTGGTGCTGGATTGGACAAACAGTGAGTTAGAGAGAGGAAAATATACACCTTGATAAATCTTCTACAGTTTTAGGCTGTGTTCATTTTTCTCTTTCAGGGGATATTTTTTTTAACTTATCAACACAGATGTTGAGTATAATCAGATGCTTTAAACAGTAAGAAGCACATGAACAATGTTGCAGCTCAATCAGAATACTCATCTGTTTAGTTCTGTCAGATTAACCTTTTCTTGAGTGTCTTCAAATGCTCTAATGGCTCATTGAACCATGAAACTGAAACAGAGGTCTTGTTAGTGTGTCGGCTCCAGGTACTGGAGGCCTCAACGTCAAACCAATGCTGTGACATACCCTAGTTGTTACAGTTCCTGTGCTAATACTCAAGCAAATATGAGTGTAGTTCTCTTGACCAGGTGTGATAATGTGACTGTGTGTAGTAACATTCCAGTCATTCACAGCATAAGTAAAAGCAGCATGATGTTTCCATTAGGTGGACACATACCAGATAACTGATATATTGTTGGTTGAACAATAAATCAAATAACCAAATAATATTAAAGGTCACCATGTAACCTCACTGTTACTTACCTGTGTGTTTCACCTCTGAAGTTTACCTGTTTTACTTAACTGTGTGTTTCATCTCTGAAGTTTACCTGTTTCAGCCAAGTTCATATTGAAGGGGGACCTGGACATCTATGCAAGAACAGCATCCAAGTATGATGACTGCAGGTTGCTTCAGTTACCGAATCTGAGATACACGTAAGATGTTTGATGATAAATGGAGATTTTGGTAGTTTTATGTATTTTTTTTCAGTGCCAAATTTACACAGCCAAAGTTCTCATTTCCAATTAGATGCTTTTACCAAATTTTAATCACATAAGTGTCATTTGTAAACATTTTAGCTGCATTGATCTTTCATAAAGTAATCTGAAAGAAAGAAAAAAATATGTCTTCACAACATCTGCCATTATATGGTCAATGAAAGGCTCTGTGTACTGGATCTTGTAATAGGCACACTGTTAACATTAAGGTTATAAGGTGAACATTGTGTGTGTACACTACACTTGTGTGATTATGGTAACAATGTTATTCTTCCTCAGAATTAAAGAGCAAACCTGTATATTATTGATGCTTATTAAATTGTCACCAGACCTGGTAGCACAATTCCAGTTCCACGACTGGTTGGCCTGGTGTCAGCATAATTTTACTGGTTGTAATATCATCAGGTGTTCATGGCATGCTATACACAGTGAAGGCAGCACTATATCTGCTTCAAGTGGACACCGTCTCCAGAGAACTGAAATACTGTTGATGGGACAAAAAATGTAATAAAACAATATAAGATGGATCTAAAACCTTGATAAATTCTTATTGTCATCCTGAGCTACAGTACAAGAAGTTAGTTCTGTGTATCTCATTTCCACTGATGGTAATGTCACTACAGGGCCAAGGTGGACTGGTTATGCTTGGGGGACCCCAATGACCACCACCTGGTGATGCCGTGTGCTCCAGACAAGGTACCAGACTACTCCTTGGAGGAACACGACTCATTCAGGGCATTCAGGTAGTCATACAAACTTGTTTCTTGGAACTTCATTAGATTTAGGCCCATTTCTTTTAATTATTTAAAAAAACATGTTGTTTTATCAACACATATAGTTGTGTGAATAAATAAGAGCAATAAAGGTAGTTGTCTGAATGTAAGGCAGTATGTAAAGTTTCTTGAATTTTGATGCAATTCATGTAGTTGCATGAAATTTAGAGCAAAGCCAGGTATTTATATAAAATTAAGAGCAAACTGGTATTTTTGTGAAATTTAGATCAATACAGGTAGGTGTGTGAAATTTTAGAGAATTCATGAGGAAATTTGAAAGGTGGTGGAGTACATACCGGGGTATGTTTTTATTAAACTTAAATCAATACTGTCATGTAGTTGTGTCAAGTTTAAAGCAATACAGATAGATGTGTTAAATTTGGGTTAATATGGCTTGTTGTGTTGAATGTAAAGCAATAGTCCAGTTTAATAACCCTTGTTATCTCCCTTGGTAGAGTTATCGTTCGTTTTTTCGTACAACTTCCGGTAGGCAAACAAACAAATCAAGATGGCCTCTGAGAACAATGAAATCGGTGATCTGTGCAAATTTTCAAAACTATCAGTGCGTGAACTTAAAGACTTTCTTAGATAAAGAGGGGCGCATGTATCAGAGAACTGTCCGGAACTTATAATACACGCTAGAGGGATAGAAAAGCTTGTTGTATGGACATTAAGTAAAATTAAATTGGACGACGAACAAGACAGCATCAAACGCGAAGGAGAGTTGTTTGTAACGCCTTTGGAGAGAATCTTTCAATCTTGGCAATCTAGGACTATTATCAGCATCTTGAAACAAAAATAAAGTGTAATTAAGTATATTTTCACAACAGTCTATGATAATTATTTTCTTTTCTATTACTTTAACCAAGTAAAATGAATATCAACTACTGTATTAGCTGCTGCAGCTGCAACAGTATATTTTTATACATCTCTTCAAACTCTATATAAGAATTATAGTAAAACTCCATAAGACAATAACAATCAAGTAAAGGAATTTAAATGTTTTGTTTAAAATAACTGAATAAAATAAAATTGTGTATTTTTATCCTTTATTTTTGAAACTGCTCGAATAGGGTCTACAGCATTAACATAATGAAGAGAGTGTTTTGGCTTTTACTCTGGTTAAATACAGCAACCAAGGGTGCAATTTCATTTTACTACTGATTCTGCCATTTAAGATAACCTTCAGTCATTTTTTGTAAGAAAATAGATTATCCAATAGGTTACACACAATTATAAAAAAGTTATTTAAATAAGATTTTCTGGGTGTATCTGCTACGTCTAGAAGTGACATATTTGTAGTATTTTGTCTTTTTAAATGACTCAGATACACAGATATGCCCCTTATCTGGAGTCCTGTTCAAACAACAGCTAGTGTTTGATAAATACATTATTAAGTTAACAAACTGTTGACACAACTGCAAGTGTTTGTTACTTACAAGTTCCCTCGTATCTATGATTGACTAAAATTAATCGTAATTAACATTGTTCTTTAATTGTCGTCCAATCAGCGGTCATCTTAAACTGACAATTCTTTCATTAATTGACATGTAATAAGCGGCCACTCAACAAAACCTGGAAGTCAATGTGTGACCGTCAATTGTTTTTATTGCGGTCATGCACTAGAGGTGTGACTGTTAATGACCTTTGTGCAAATCCGCTGCTGTTAACGTCACATGATGGTCTTTGTTTCGATTTGCTCGCGTAACCTATTAATCGCAGCCATTGTTTATACTTGAATAATGCATCGATTATTCTTTTATCTTTCGACATTGTCATAGATTATACATTTTCTGTAAACAATTAAATCTTTGAGACACTTTGGAGTTTTGATTATGCAGTGAATGATGCACACACAATCCCCCACCCACTTTTGAAACTGTTTTCTTCGACGAATCTGCACGGTCTAGGATTCTCCTTGGTGATTTTCCCTCTAGAAAATGCTCTGAACAAAGTCGATCATTCTTCAGATTGCAAGTGGAAATTTGGCTCATTGTTTTAAGTCAACTTATCTACAGTTTTCTCAGTTTATCGTCAGTTGGAAATCTGTGAAGGGTGGCATCCTTCTGTCAACTCTCCCCTGTAATTGCTAAACACACAACAATAATTTCTCTTTTTTCAGTCGGGTTTAACACCCTTCTGCCATCGTTGACATTTTTAATTTGCTCTCCACCGGAAATAAAATGCGAACCTCCACGCTAAAGAGCGTTCAAGGGAGGCAATTATTCAGGGGAGATAACAGGGGTTATTAAACAGGACTATACAGATAGATGTGTTTAATTTGGGTCAATATGGGTTGTTGTGTTGTATGTAAAGCAATACAGGGAGATGTGTTATATTTGGGTCAATATGGCTTGTTGTGTTGAATGTAAAGCAATACAGGGGGATATGTTATATTTGAGTCAATATGGCTTGTTATGTTGAATGTAAAGCAATACAGGTAGTTGTGTTAAATTTGAGTCAATATGGCTTGTTATGTTGTATGTTAATCAATATAGGTTATGTTAACTTTGGGTCAATATGGGTTGTTGTGTTGAACATAAAGCAATACAGGTAGCTGTGTTAAATTTGGGTTGCTCATTTAAATGTAGAGCCAAACAGTAGTTGTGTGAAAGTTTTATGAACACAGATAGTTTTGCTGAATATAAAGCAATAAAACCAGTTGCTGTATTAAATTAGTGTGACCTAGCTTGGTGCTGCACAGTGCCCCTTTATTGCTTCGGGGTTTTTTTGTGTGTGCATATTTTGACCATACCCTGTCCTAACTATTAAGCATCTAAAAATTAATAAACATTTAATTGTTTTGTAAAGTGATAAAAGTTTAAGTTGCAGGAGTTTTGCAATATTTTAAATATGTGTCATAAAATTTCTAAACCCATTGTCTTGAAGACATTGTCTGTTGGATGTGCTTCCCTGATTAAACTTTTAATAATATTGCTAGCAAAATTAGGCCTTGTGTCATATGATTAAGGTTTTTCACAGAGATTTCTTTTAAATTAAATAGTATTAATAATAATAATAATCACTCTCTTAGTAATGATTCTACCAAGGATGTGGTAAATCAAGAGGGAATTGTTTCCCAATCAGCTATAAATACATTGAGTAATATTAAAGATTCTTTTATTTTTAATTCTTACTTTTGCTGTTGTTTATTTCAAGGTCCCAAAATCTCAATTTGAGCATCTCCTTAGAAACCACCTCCAGAACAAAAGAGTCCACAAAGAAACGTCACCCTAATGGACTCTTCTATGCCAGTACACTGAGGTTTCTTGATAATATCAAAGTGAGTTGTATTACAAAGTGTTTTCGTAAATTATTTAGCTTTTATAATTAAGAAACATGTGTATAGATTAAGACTGGATCCATTGAATTTTCTTCTAAAAATAAGATAAAAAAATAAAATTGTAAACCATGTAGATATTTAACCCATGGGGAAAACTATCATTACAGCTGTTGAATATATAAAAAAAAGGTTAATAAATTAATTCACTCTGCCCTAGATGTGCCTTGCCAATGTGACGAGACCTATCAAACGAGGTAAGCAGTTCCAGAACATCAAACTAAGGAAACCTCAACTAAGCCGACACTACAAGTATGCCCAGCTGTCTGTCAACTTCCACCAGTTTGATGTCCATTACTGGATGTCCTTCTCCATGCAGCATGGTGCAATATTTGCTGGAAACTCTTTTGTGTTGGAGTTACGAAATGAGCTCACTATGCAGCCTGTGGAGGATGGACTAATTCACCGTCCCAATGCAGACTGGCGTGTTATATACCTGAACAGTGAGCTCTCAGGGCTGAAAATATGGCTGTGTAGCTCACAGCTGAGGCACCAAGATGAGGTGTGAACCTTCTTTATTCTGTAGCTAGTAAATTAACAAAAAACAAAACAAGTTTCTTATGTTATATCCTATATTGATGCTAATAATTGCTATATGCTATAAGATACAAATAAAAGATTGAAAAAATGTGATGAAATGCTTCCGGGTTTGTAAAATTATTTCATTATCAGTAAATTTTCTGTTACAGTTAGATGTATCCACCACAGGAAGGCCTGTTACAACCAGCTTCTTTCTCAGTGTCTCAAAGTATGTAACACACTTTGTTTAATTTTAACAGAATTTAATTAAGTTTAGTCAGATTGAGTCAAACACTTGTTATTCAAACATAATAATCTCTTCAGTCTACATAATCCCAATATTTGATCCAGACAGTTCTGTAAGAGATGCTTATTTTACTTTCATTTTAGAGAAATTGACTAAGTTTATGTTTCATCGCCATGTTTATTGATTACTTTATCGTCCCATTCACTTTATTTAATGGACACTTACAATCTGTAGTGAAAATTTTATGTGTGAATTCTTCAGCTGACCTGCAATGCACCTGTGGTTTTACTGAAACATTTACTACCTGGATTCTTTCTCCACTAATATTATTGTTAGCTAATAATTGCTAAACATAGCCAATCTGACCCTTAATGTGTTGTGTTATGTATAGCAAAAACAATCTGTTTTACAGAGTGTCCTATCAGAGGTCCTCTTCCCTGGACACACCAACACTAAGCAAGAAATCTTCTTCCCAGGCAGTATGTACAACAATATGTAATCATATTTTAACCAATCAAATAGTAGGGATAATTTTTTTTTCTTGACCCTTTGGTCATGAAAGTTTCATAATTTGTTACTTGGTCATTAATTACTTAGTGACTGAAAATCATAAAGTGACGATATATGTTTTGGAAAGTCTTCCTTAGAAAACTTCAATGTTCAGGGTTAATAAGATGCAAGGTCATGGAGCAAAGAGAATCTTACAGAGTAGATGGGCATGTACTAAATAAACAATCAGTCTCCCACTATTGTAAGTAAACATTTGTCATTGTGTTTCATTTTGTAGAAGACACCAATCCACAACGTTCAGGTATATGAGATGAGAGGCTCCTGGAACAAAGAGAACCGTACAGTGCTAATTGGTCTCTATGACAGCTACATGAAAGCCCAGTCACTCACCAGGAACCTCCTAGCAGAGGCCCTCAAGGGGTTCAAGGTGGAGGGGGGCTCCAACAGTAACAATGTAGGTAAACTTTCATGGCAAATGTACATACATAGAATAAATTTAAAATTTATATATAGTGTGGCAGTAATATATTCTTTATACTTATTAACCTTTTCAGTGCACATTAGTCTCATAGTTATAGTACAAAATATTGTGGTTTTTTTGCTAAGTCATGTTTTTAAGTTATAATAAAATGCTGAAATAAATTTAGTTATTATTTAGATAATTTTTTATTTCAAATTATAAATAAAATAATAAATTATTCACTACATTTTGTTGTTTCATGTTTAAGATGAAAATTAAATGTTGGGCATATATTAAAACAATATTCACAGCTTATCTCAATTTTAATTTATTATTTCTGCCAGAAATCCAACCAGAAAGGTCCCCACCTGTCAGCTGAGGCTGCCTCCATGGCAACGCCTAGCCCCTCGACAAAGATGCAGACCGGCCACGCCCACTCGATGTTGATGAAGCTGGTTGCAGAATCTGACAGTAAATCTGTGGCATTTACGGAGGAGGTACAGTATATACATTATCTAAAACTCGCTATCATGGCACCCAAAATGTAAAGTTAATTATTTTTTACGAATATTTACTCTGATGTCTGTGTTGGGCAACCTGATAGCACAGTCTGACAGCAAATCTGTACAATAACCTGTATAAAGTGTGTGGTTAGTACCTTGATATGAAAAAGTAATTATCTTGGGGCAACAAAGAGATAATGCATGATTGTAGTTCTCTTTAATTTCAGGGTCATTCTTTAAATGTGAGCATTTATGGACATTTGTATGGAAAATTCAGTTCCCTTTAAATAAGTGTAGTTTTTAACTTAAAATTTCAGCTATCAGAGAACAAACTGTCATGTAAGGAGATTTTCATATTTTCCTAATTCAGATTTCAAATGACTTCCAGTGCATTTGTAAATTTAATACCTAGGTACAGAGGGTCTGACATCCGCCAAATTAAAATAATAGTTGACAGCATGTCAGTTAGACTTATATCCAAACAGTACCCGATAAATGAAACATAGCCTATGTGTTTTAGCCATCAAGTTCCAACATGGACCAGTTACAGGGGGTGGCTGCTTGTCAGACAGATGATGTTATACAGAAAAAATGGCACAGTAGGTTTTGCAAGGATTTCTGTTAAAATGGTATAATGTTTGTATTGAAAATATAACAAATTATGTACTTTGTCTGTTAAACCATGTTAAAACAAAAAGAACTGACACCTTCAATGGGAAGAGCTTTGATCATTTTTTTTTTTTTCGTCCTCTTATAAACATTTGCTTACACTATTTTATAATTTTTTCCTGTAAATAATTTTTAGCCTGTCTTTCCTTGATTTTTTTTAGTTATTTTCAGTCTTAGTATTTCCCTCTATAAATATTAACTAACATCTTTTACTTTCACACAGTTGAACTCCACAACAGTCAAATCATTGTGAAGGGGTGTGAGACCCCTGGGTTTGTGATCGTGGCAGCGGCCAAGGCCAAGATTGTATCCTGTGACCATGTGCCAGTATGGGTGGACAGTCAACTACGCAGCAAAGACACGTGGGTCGGATCCATCGAGTGTATGCAGGTATGGAGGTGGCTGCACAAACTTTCAAACAAGTTTAATACTAAGACTCTGTATTGGCTTGTAGGGTAGGAAACCAGCCTTGATAGTGCGGTAGCTAGAGCCCCATCTCCACATACAGAAAAACTAATGTTATATGGTTTGTTCTAGGACAGACACTACATGTCAGGATATGTACTGGAACTTTATACAGTGCAGTCTGTTTTAATGCTGACTCAATATGAATGCTGTGAGTCGTTGGTATTACACCGAGTCACATTATTCTTACACTGAGCCAACCAGTGATTGAACATCCCTATATTTGCTTGAGCTTTAGCAGAGGAGCTATACAACTACCATTTTTACTGACTTTGGTATATCCCGGCCTGCGTTTGAACCCGGGGCCTCCAGGACGTGGAGCCTACACTCCCCAGAAATTAGGAGAGAGTCGGTCACGATCAAAGAAGCAAGAAAATAGTGTAAATTCATTGATGGACTCACCGATACGGAATTGCTTCATAGTTAAGAAAGATAAGAGGTGAGTAACTTTTAGAAAGAAACACTCACCCCGGTAGACATTTTTCACTGTAGGATCATTGATTATACATTTGGAACAAAAGTATATTGGCATTCGCTTCCTCCTGTATACAAATAAATATATACATGTACATTTCATAAATTTATAAAGTGGTCCTTTATAATGCTGATACATTTCATGGTGTCAACAGCATAATAATGGAGTCCCTGTGTAGTGTAAGTGGAATGCTGTATCATGGATGTTGTATACTGTATACTATCACAAGACAATACAATAAACATTAACATTAAATCAACCTATTCTGAGTAGTTTGAATGAAACAAATTGTTTATTTGTTGTATTTGATTACGTTATATCCTTTAATGCAGAACATATTTTCTTATACTGGTAATATTTCTATTGTTTTATCTTTATAGTCTTCATTAGCTTGTTGATATTTGTTCCCTATGTTTGATCCCCCATTGTGTCACACCATAGACTTTAAATTTATTAGTAATGACTTCCCTCCTTGATGCTCACGATTGAAGGGTTAGTAATACAACTGATTCATCAGTATCATTATTACATGTCCAGACAAGATCAGTCCGAGGTGCACCTCATACACATGCCTATAGTACTCAAATAAGACATGGTAACAATATTGGTAAAAGAAGAGTTATGTGAATCATCTTATTACATCTAACACCTATAACAAGGCACTGCTGTCAAACATCTGCATTTTTTAAACAAAAATTCATAGCATGTATAAGAGCAAACTAGTAGATACCTACATTCCATATTAATTGTTTTTCATTATTATGCTATGATTGACCCAGGACATCAAATAATTATTCCTTTCATCCATGATAAGAGCATGTTATGCCTTTGCAAGGTGTACACAAGTATCACTTATATCTACATTCTGCACAAGTTGAACGGTTTGTTTGTAGACTGGTTTATCCTATGATGCATTAATTATATCTACTGAACATATGTGTGTAAAATAAAAACAATCAGTAAAAAATCAACAGACTTACATGAATGACTTGTACTTTGAACTGAATGAGTTAAGTTATAGTTGCATACACAACTCATATGTCACTTATATTGATATTATTTTCCAGTATTATGCTACGGTTGATCCAGGACATGAGTTCTGTGATGACACCATTCCATGGTTGTCACGAACACATGTAGAGGACCGGTCAGAACCAGACACAACCGAACTACAGGAAATGGCCGGAAGTGGACACAGTGTTGGGGGGGTTGTCAATACGTCGTTCGGAGTAAGTATGGCATTTAATATAATATATTTAGTTTGAAGAATGTTGAAAATAGATGACAACTGTTGTAAGCAGACAACTTGTTCGGTGTCTGAAGCAAACTGTAGATGGATTGGATGGGCTGATTTTAATAAGAGATGAGTTCTATGCTATGTTACAATACATTTATTATTTTTCGAAAATTTGTAGAATAATAGGAACATTTGGGAATAGTTGGAACAATTACATTTTTTCTAATTGGCCTATTATTATGATTTGTTTGGATTGATTTGTTTAAAAAGTCACATGGCAATAAAACAGATGTTTATTCAATCGTTTATTTTGTAATATTCCCAAAAGCAAATAGATATATTTGCAAGCATGGGAATTGCATGACAATGGGTAGTTGTGACTCAAGCATGTCTTTACAGCAAATTATGTCATTGTTGCTTGTACACAATTGACAAATATACCACATGACCTGGAAGTAAAGTGTTTGAACCAAATCCAAGTTGATTTTTGTCATGAACTCCACAGAACTAATAAACAATACATTTTATTTTGCATTACTCTTATGTATACATATTGAGTGAAATAACTAAAGTAATGTTTCTAAATATTTGTAATATTGTTGGTAGGGTACCAAACATCAAAACAAATATCTTTTGTTCTTTTTAGAAGTCCCAGTCTGTTCAGTTACAAAGGATCATTTCTCGATGTAAATGTCAGTTCTTCTATGTGAATTATGGAGAGGTGGATCCCAACCTTCTACAAGAGGTACCCCCTCCGGTAAGTTGGAGCCATTATTCTGCAGCCTACTAACCATGTCTTGATGCAAATAGTGTAGATCCAGACCTGCCAGCAAACCACTATTTGCTGCTGAGAGTCTAGCAATATGTCTAGACACCTTTACATATAGACAAGAGAAGTTGACTTAAAACTAATATGGTATATTTACACACAAAAAACCCTGATAAATGTTTTTGCCACATTTGATGTGATCTTGAACAAATGTCCAGAATTCAGAAAGTCAGGGGCAAAAATTGAGTTATGTAAGTAATGTTTTGACTATTATGAAATTTTAATGTTAGCCATTTTGATGTTTTTGTGAACAACTAGACAAAACCTTCAAAAAGAGGTGCTTTACAAAGACAAATGTATGTTGTTTCCTTGTTTAAAAAAAAGAAATACACAAATATGGACAACAATGACATTTTAGCACAAACTGCAAATTTAGCAACAGTTACTGTTGGAATAATATCAAATCCATGTGAAAAGAATTATTTTAAGCATTGATAATTTTTTATGTCTCTGTCATATTGCAAACATTGTACCTGAAGTCATTTATTAAGACATTCAGTATGGCTTGGTCGGTCTTATCCTGTGTGAGAAACACATGGTTTGCATCATCGACCAATGACAGGAGCCCTTGCATACTCACGTCCTCTCCTAAACCAATCACAGAGAGCCTTACATCTGACTCATTATTGAATTACCCATGATGCTTTTTACCTTTTCGTTATCTGGAAACTTGCCATTGGTGAATGCTATGAGTAATTTTCTGGCTTCACTTCTGCCTCCTTTTTCAGTTGTAAATGCTTGGTTTGATGTGTCTATGATGGCTTGTGTTATGTTCAAACTGTCACATGATGTTGCTTTCTCTGTCATGTCACAGTATCCACCTCCTCTTGTGACAGTCTGAAGAGCTAGCACAATGTTATCCTTGTTTTGACCATCTTGCAGTGTATGTAGATATTCCAGCTCTGTATTGAATGTTATTACAGCAACATTTTGACCATTAGGTTGTCCGATATCTGGGGCATTTTGTATCATATAGATTACATCATTTATGGCTATTTGAAGTTCATCCCATGTAATGGACACTGATTTATCTATGAGGAAGACAATGTCTGATTGATTGCTCCTGCTGCAGCGTTCACATGTCACATTGACGAGTTCTCGAATGACGGTGTTCAGAGCATTGAAGTTGTCAACAGAGAAGACATAACTGAGGCTCTGCTGGTCTGGGGATGAGGCAATGTCCTGGAGTTCTTTGTGGGAGACCTGGACACCAATCCCTGGCAAAACAAATGTGAAACCAGCAATTGTTAGTTATAATAGATTTATTCAAAAGAGAACTCCTCCAAAAATTTTAATTTCTTTTTTTTAAAGACATTGAATAATATTTTCATGTTTGTTGACAAATTTTGGAGCCATGTGCCTTTAGAAACCGTGTCACATATTTATTTTGAATACTGGTACATTGGCAATGCTTCAGCAGAAAGTCTGAAGGCAGTATATCTAGTTACTGTTATAGGTATGTAACTATGTACATGTTAGCAAATAACTGAGAACTTTATCCAAGTTGATATGAAGTATACAGTTGGTTCTACCAAACAGTTGTGTCATGTCTTAACCTTTATTGTATGGTTGCAATGTATTTCAAAAACAAGATGATGTGTTATTTACAATAGTATGAGAATACTGGTAAAAGAAAGTACAGATGCATTGTGATGAAGCAGGTGCAAATCCATAATTTACGACTCGTCAGCCTTAACTGTACAAGTTTGAACCTTGGTTAGGACAAACACTGACATGCAAGTAGGTCCCTCTAACTGTGGCTCTGCCTAGATATTAATTAAAGTCTTCCTCAAACAAAATTATCTGAAGGGCAAATTGCTGACCATAATTTTGTTAGCTACAACTTATAAATGAAAACGAAAAAATTAAAAAACAGAAATTCGCATTATAATGTTAGGCCTTTGATATGTAGGTATCTTTCTTGAATAAATTCATGTTTAACTAGAAGTATGCACTAGGCAGTATTACCTATAGCAATAACTTTGTCGACTTTATTCTTCAGTAGGTTGGCCTCTTGCTGTGTCTGAACCTTTAAGTTAGAAAGGCCATCTGTCAGAACAAACACATACTGCACTGTTGGCAACATATATCCATCCTTGTTTATACGCTTCCCTCGCTGACTAAGTGCTGCTCGTGCTGTAGCTAGACCTTTATTTGTAAATGTTGCACCAGGTCGGAAGGGTATCTTCCGTACAGCATCTTGTAATGCTGCCTTGGTCAAGTTTTGATTTATGTCAATTTCCACTTGGGCTGAGGTGGAGAATGTTACGACACCAATTTGAAAATTCTCATTGGAGATGCTGACATGTTCGGAGAAGTTTATGATGAAGTCCAGCTGTTTCTTAAACTGTTGTTCAGTTTGACTGATGGAGGAATCCAAGACAAAGATAGCATCTGCTGGGATTGTGGTACATACACCAATTTCTGGAATAAACAACAACAACATTATCATCACCATTATCATTACAATCAACACTACAATTATTATCTTTCATTATCATCATATGCTGGATGGTAGTACACACACCAATTTCTGGAATAAACAACATTATCATCACCATTATCATTACAATCAACACTACAATTATTATCTTTCATTATCATCATATGCTGGATGGTAGTACACACACCAATTCCTTGCTAGAGGTAACTTTAAAACACAGATGTTTGGGAATAAACATTATAATCATAAATTGTCACAAATGGCTGGGGGAAAAGGGGAATTAAATAATAATTATTTTTTATAATCCTCTCAACAGATAGCTGGAAATTGTTTTTCATTTATTTAGCTAGGGAAAAATCATTATTATATTATTATAATCTTAAATCACTACCAGAGTTACCTACAGTCAAAAGAGCATGATCAAATAACTGCCTCATCTCCCTCTAAACTTATGTCTCAAATGATGCGATTACTAAACTCCCTTCATCTGTTGTGAAAGATTTTTTTTTCACAACCTAATTAGAATGTAGAATCAAATTATGTGAATGTTTATATAAAAAATACAGATATCTCGTTACTGACCTTAAAAAAATACACTCAGTACAACAGTCTGATCAATCTTTATCTTGTGTACCAACATCACCATCATCACCGGTGCTGATACAACTATCACCACAAATAATCATCACAATTTGCATCATTATGATCTTGAATTATTTTTAAGTATTTTTTGCATCACCTTTTTCACAACACTGCCCATAGCGTCTGTTGACGCATTCACAATGTGTGCCATTAGCTGCAATAGATCCTCCATAATAACATATGCCACATGGGCGTTGTTGTCTCTCTTTGAACATACAACAATTAAACCAAAACATATTCAAAATTCGAAATAAAGGTCGTTCTCTCAAACGTATTTGTCTACCTACACCACATTCTGTAGAACATTTTGTCCAATCCCCCCACTCCCCCCGTTCATCCCATTCCCACTTATTTTCGTGCCAGTTATAGAAACATGAATGCCAGTCTTCACATAACAATTCCTGAGTTAAAGCATTGTCCTGGAGTACCATCTGCCAGATATTAGTCCAATTTGTTTCCAGAATGTCCCATTCTTGTACATTATCCCATGTGCAGACTTTCAACCATTGCCATCCCCCAGGAAGACAATATACATCTGTCCTCTCCCAACAACAAATACCCCTATCAGTCAGTGCAACAACAGTGAAAACCCAACAGATTTGTCCTAGTACAGCCACTTTGAGCAGCCCTTGGGCCAACACCATTTTTATTGAAAATTAACTGTATGCATAAGTTGTAACAGCAAGAAATACTCTAAAGCATATCCATCTTCTTATACCTACAACATTTTATTTGTAAATGGAAGGCAAAAGAACTGCCAATATATAGGCCCCTGCTTTAACTTGGAGTGTTAATAAAGTATGGTATTAATAAATAATGTCTTATCAGTTTGACGCTAAACAAATTCACTTTAAGGTATAGGACTTCCGCAAACATAAAAAAAAATATTTATGAACTTGAAGGGGATTTTACAGTAAGTAATCTCTTCCTGTTTGATATAATTAATGAAACATTGGAATTTATTATTTGTTTATATTTAAATGTAAATAGGATACACCTCAGAGCTTGAATAGATCGTAATGAAAAGAACCATGACCTTTTCCAGAAAACAGCATCATGAAAGTTAGTGTATGGATACACTTAAACTTGGAAAATTGGTGTCTGATGATGAAGTGCATTTTCAACAGGCATAAAACTACCTAATTTTTTTTTTCTCTTTTTTGTCTCTCCAGCTTGCTTATTTGGAGAAATACTTAATCAATTTTGCGCAGATTCGCTTTAAATTTAATAGCATTAGGCACACTTCAAACTTACTTGGATTGGATCATATAATTATAATCAAGGGAACATCATTGACAAAACCTCTTATTAACATAGCAATAATAAATACATGACGGTTTCATAAAAAAAAAATATCTTAGGAGAGAGCTGGCCAAGTTTCTCATATAGTTGCATGAAATTCTTGTCTTAATATGTTGCTCATAGTCTTGTCTTTGATTGATTGAGCTCCTCAGACAATTCTAAACACTGAATATCTATGTATATCCAATTGTTTACCCAAATTTATATATTTTTCTGTACAAAGATATTTATTTATGTTGATTTCATTCCCAATAATAACAATTGATCTTTAGATTTTTCTGACATAAAAACAAATGCTAAAGGTAGAGAAATAAGATACAAAAATAAGTGTACATGTATATTCCCCAAAACTATGCAACACTTACATTGCTGAATATTATGACTGCCTTTTTGGTTGCTCATTATGCATTTTTTCTTAACATGAAGCACCTGTTAATGAATTCAAAAAGACCAAAAAACTTTAACATCATAGTAAATGAAGACATATTCAACTTCTGATTCATTAAAAAGTAACAGCTGAAATCAGCTTTTTACAATACTTCATATTAAAAAGATGTTTTTTTGCCGAAATGATCGCAGTTTAGAAAAAGAATCATCTTTTTAAATGGGTTTGGAGGTAAATAATTACAAGCTCAGTAATTATCTTGTAATGAAAATAATAAATAGATATAGGACTGGTGGTTTTTTAGGAAACACAGTGGCTGAGAGTCAATATTAATGAATAAAATATGCTTTAACTAAAAACAAAATACACTCATTGAAATGATACTCTTACATTCAGTTTCAGTTTTATGCATATTCTGGTTAATTGCAGGAATTTTTTATGGGAAGTTATGTATGCAAATAAGCGGAATCAACAGTACCACCAAACATTATTTCCATCGCCATATTATGTTTCTAGCACTACCATCAATAATCATTGCACATCATCGAAGTTAATTATCATTACCCTTTCCACAGCATTGCCAGTCATGTCTGTTCCCACATTTACAATATGATTCACTGTTTAATATAGACTCTCTAAAGTACCATAGCAGCACTCCTGTCTCTCCTTGGAGTCATTGTCTTACACTTCATTGTTTAATTACTCCACAGACTGTAACCATTTTGAACACTCCTCACAGTTACTTCATCGACTCAAATCAGAATGAAAAGTCCCAGGAATCTTAACAAAACCATGCTTCCAGAGTCAAAATAGTTTCCAGGTCTGTTAACAGTTCATATCGCCGGTTTGTTTCAGTTATGTTCCATTTCTGTATATCATCCCATGTGCAGACATATGACCATTTAAATATTCCATAAAAAACAAATACCTACATGCACCTTACAGCAAATGCCTCACTCAACAACAACAGTGACAAAAAAAGAACCCTATCAAAATCACTATGAACAGTTTTCTTTCAAACTTTATTTTTATTCAATTTAAATTATTAAAATAAATTAATTGTTATGTGTTAGACATTGTAACAGCCAAGAATATACTGACAATTCATTTTTTCCAACACCAGTTAAATATTCTTTGATAATGGAATACAGATAGTGTTGGTTGTGACTTGGTTCAAATTCTTGAATAGTTAATAAAGGATACAAGCAATGTCAGTAAATAATGTCTTATCTGTACGGCCATTGTACATGGTACCCATTGAGACTAAGAACATTATCCTAAAAAAAAATGTGGCTTGTAACTAAAGCCTATTAAGATATCTTCCTATCTGGCATACTTTATGATTAATAAAACACTAAAATGACATGTCCATGCCACTAGAATGGTAAATCAAAGACATGTTGGTCAGAGTGTATGGACAATGACATCAAAGCTCTCTACATCACTGTGCCACCAACTGACATATGCCAGTGGAGAAGCCAGCTATGTAAAGTCTCACACCATTGTGACACCTCGTAAGTGGGATACATGAAATATCAGCAATGAAAACAGAAAATGTTCAATAGTTCAAAATAAAGCTAACGAAGACATGTGCTTAGCAATAGTGTTAATTTTGCAGCAACTGAAATATACATTAAATACTTTTTAGAAAAAGAATTTGTTCTCTTTCCCCTGTTCTCAACCTTCACAGCAGTCAGCAGAGCATTTTAATCACCAAATTCATTCCATTTTCATCCATTCATCAATTTAGCCCTATTTTCACCAATTGATGAGTATTCAAGTCAAATTCACAAATCAGTGCTTGTCACATATCTGAAACATTGGCCTGGCTTGGAGTATGCCCTGCAAAGCCTTTTTTAAATGTTTTTTTTTTTTTTTAATTTTGGTAATACCCTGCAGCAGTATATAACCCACAACATATTTGCCAAAACTTAAGAGTAAGGAAGCCATATCCTCAAGTCAAATATGTATCAATTGCATTCCTGTATCACCGGCCGCAATAGCTCCGGTGGTAGAGCGTCGGCTTGCGGATCGGGAGGTCGTGGGTTCGAACCCCGGCCGGGTCAAACCAAAGACTTTAAAGTTGGAAGTAGTGGCTTCCCTCCTAACGCTCGGGGCTAAGGGGACAGCATTATGCCTGCCACGTCTGTGTCAGTATAATGGACAGGCCGGGTTCAGTCCCTGGGCACCTCATAAGTGCCCCTGTGCTATAATGATAGAAATGTCGCTGCGCAGTATCGGCAAAAATGCCGGCTAATCCCAATCCCAATCCCATTCCTGTATCCCAGCAAGTCAGTGTGACCTGTGTTATTTAACCCCAATTCATGGATCAATAATCCTCCTTGCATAGCTGTACAACAACAACAACCATAAACAAAAAACAAAACAAACAAAAAATGACTCTTTGTTGGTTGCACAGTGCAAGCCCAGAATTTATGGTGGAAATTATAGAGTCAGCAAAGATCAAAGGGAGCTGGAAAAAAATGCAAAATCTCTTTGATGGGCTCACTGATAAGAAAGATAAGAGGTGAGTAACCTTTAATATATCAAGTAATTACAAACCTGTCACCACAAGTTTTATTTAGCCCTACTCCTTGCTGAAGACTAGACACATTGCTAACAATCACCTGAAGTTGTCATGAGCACATGTTATGACAAGCTTACAGGGGCTGTGTAAAGAGGGAGGCATTTAGGAAGTATCTTACCAATAGCTTCTCCTGAAATGTTTCACTGCAAAATATCGATTGATATTTTAAAAAGCCTCCTGCAAAAATGCCGATAACTAGAATAACAACAACAGGATATTATGACTTTCCTTTACAAGTTTTACGAATACGAATTTAATGAAAACATTCATAAATACTGTTACAATAGTATGCCAGTGGTGAAAATAACAGAAGCAGAGTTCCTAGCAAAATACTTATCAATATTTTTAGAGACTGGCCACCCAACCAAAATGACTATTTTGTTAATAGATTTTCTGCTCTGGATGATACCCCACATGCTCTGATCCTAAAGAAAAAGTCGTGGGGTATATTCTGCAAAATACAGTAAATAAATCATCATCACCATCAATCTTTTTCATTTGCCATCACTGCTATTTTTTATTAAAACATTTTTTGTAATCATCATTATCATAACCACCGCCAAAGCCATGCATGGTCCTCGCCATAAAAAATAATCATCATCACAATCATGGATCATTGCAATTCTTAGCAATCTGCTTACCCTTTTCACAACATGGTCCGTACCACCTGTCAATACATGCACATTGTGTAAAATTCACGTCAACAGACCCACCGTAGTAGCACACACCACAGGGACGTTGTTGTTGTTCATTGGCCTGACAGCAGCCATAATATTCACTAGCGTTTATGTTTCCTTCCCTTTGTCTTGTCTGTTGACCTATACCACAGTGAGTAGAACAACCTCCCCATGCGCCCCATTCTCTCCATTTAGCCAGGTTTGGATTATAATTACATGAAATTGGACATTTCCAGAGGTCACTGTGAGATGAAATATTTGTTTGGTTTAACGTCTTCCAAATAAACTCATCAGTCCAGTTTGTATCCAACTGATCCCATTCCTCTACATTTTCTCTCTCACAAGCATTTAACCAGTTGTAATCTTTACACGTTCCCATCATAAACCAACAACAGATTGCCCTCTGGATATGTGCAACACAATTTAATATGCAGAGAAATCCTAGAACAATAGGAAGAAGTGGTCTTCTGTTAAACAACATTTTTTCAAAAGTTAGCTTGTAATATTTTTTTCAATTTATTGTAACTAAGGCAACAGAATGATCAGAAATAAAACCATATTGTTTATTTCCAGTACTTTTAAAGCCTATTCCAGTTGCTTTTAGCAGTCCTTTGTCAAACAACAATTTATTCAACACCCCTCTGTATATTGTTTATTTTTATTAATTTTAAAAGACTATTACAGCTGCTTTTGATAATCCTCTGTCCAGCAACACTTTTTTCAACATCACCCTATATATTGTTTATTTTTAGAACTATCAAAGCCTATTACAGCTGCTTTAAGCTGACTTCTGCCAAACAACAATATATTCAACATTCCCCTGTACATTCCTTGTCCATAACTTTCAAGCAGTCCCCATCATGTAACTCAAGACCAGTTTATACTCTGTACGTTGAACTTTTTGGTTTTCTAACAAAATGATCCAAGACATCACACAGCATAGGAATCTTAAGCAGGTGTGTTCTGTATCTGACATGTTCTTTTCATAAATGAAGATAGAAAAATGCTACTTGAGTCACTGTTTTAAGATGAGCTTTTGATTGAAGAGATAACCAATGTCTTCTTCCTGGTCTTATCAGACAAATTGAGTAGCCAAATTGTTTATTTGTTAACTCTAACTCAAATTCATCTGGCATAAAGGTGGTATCTAACAGATTGCCAATATCAAATAAATGTTACAATATCTAACTACTGCTTTGGGAATTCGAGCATAAATTCTGCATAAACTCATAGTTTACTCTTAATAAAGATGATTATGAACACTAACTTTATTGTTAGACAGTACAAATCACACACATAGAAAACACACTCCAATGGTACATTCATTCCAGCATGATAATGGTCTCTGCTATAAAATGATATCAACATCAGGCCTGATAACCCTGATGACAAAATAACATGATCTCTGAAGAAAATGGTCACATGTTTTTCTTAGTTTAAAAATAGCTATCTGTGCAGCATGGATTAGATAGGAAATACCTATTTGCAATGATGAGTGGTGATTTATGCTTGATTTCACACGGCTATAGGTCGTTAATGAACAGCATTTTGCAAGATCTTTTTAGATAACAAAGACTTATTTGATTATTTGAGAAAGAAATTTCGTCCAAACTTTACAAAGTTTGCATGTTAGCAAAAAAACTAAGCTCTAAGCATTGTTTTTAACATATTAAGGTTATGAGACCCTTGCAAATACTAACATCTCATGCTTGCAGGATAGGATAGGATAACATTTATTTTGAGTTGGCAATATTTCAACAAGTAACATAAGCTCTAATGAGCTTTTAAAACTGACTTTTTTTGGTATAATAATAATAATTCACCCTAGGTATTATAAATATAATTTACCCTAGCAACTTTTAAGCACAAATCCAGAGGCCTAATTTTGCAGACAAATGAAATATTTACAATCTTTACCATCCCAAAAAAGAAAACTTTTAAATGTATTCAAATCTGTGCACTGTCTAGCAGATTCTGGGAGTGAATTCCACTGGACTGGTGCAGCAAACCTGAATGACCTTTGTCCATAGGTTGTTGTTTTTTATGCTTGGAACGTGTAGAATATTTGAATATCTAACAACATAGTGGGGTTTGTCTAGTGCAGCTTATTAGGAAATTATAAAGTTTTCATCCCATTTGGAAAAACTTGTGACATCTACTGTAACATCTTCTTCTAGTATTTATAAGTGATTGTATTTGGTTAATTAAAGACATTCAAAATATGTCCTGAGTTTTGTCCAAAAGATGATGTGTACAAAATGTGTGTACAAACCCCACCCACCCCCTACTGCATGGTATGGTATGGCAAGGAGTGATGTAATTCATACTGGGATTAGTGATCAGAAATACACACCTTTTGTTATTTCTTGCCACCTAAATGAACCATAATTACTATCATCAACACATAAATAAATCATACTCCCCATTGTCAACCCTTAAATACATCATCATGACCATCATCCACACTTAAATAAATCATTATCACCATCATCAACCCTTAAATAAATCATCACCATCATCAACCCTTAAATAAATCATAACCATCATTCAGCCTATAAATAAATCATCACCATCATCAACCCTTAAATAAATCATCACCATCATCAACCCTTAAATAAGTCATCACCTTCATCAATCCTTAAATAATAATCACCATCATGAACAGTTTCTTCACCCATCACCTCTATTTTTCTATTAAATCCCCTATTGTAATCATCATTATCATAACCAACATCAGGGTCACAAATTGTCTAGCTGTGTGAGTGACCAGTCTGTGACTCCTCAGCTCTTCTTGACAAAGGTTTCGAGTCCAGATCTGGCAAAGACTTTGAGTTGGAAGGCTTTCCCAAGTCAAGATCAGGCAAAGACTTTGGGTTGGAAAGCCTTCCTGAGTCAAGATCAGGCAAAGTCTCTGAGTAAGAAGGCCTTCCTGACTCCAGATCAGGCAGACTCTGAGTTGGAAGGCCTTCCCAAGTCTAGATCAGACAAAGACTTTGAGTTGGAAAGCCTTCCTGAGTCCAGATCAGGCAAAGACTCCAAGTTGGAAGGTCTTCCTGAGTCCAGATCAGGCAAAGACTTTGAGTTGGAAAGCCTTCCTGAGTCCAGATCAGGCAAAGACTCCAAGTTGGAAGGTCTTCCTTAGTCCAGATTAGGCAATGACTCCAAGTTGGAATGCCTTCCTTAGTCCAGATTAGGCAATGACTCCAAGTTGGAAGACCTTCCAAATGACCTTTGTCAGAGGTCTTTGTTGTCCAATAATATCTGGACTTCACCACAGTGGCTGTAAATTGTGCTGCTGCAATGTACAATAAGACCTCTCTAAAAGGCACCTCTGAGCAGCAATAGCCTCTTAGCAGCAGCCCTTTTATTTCCCCCCATAAGTTTTAAGTGCTTCTACTAATTGGAATGTTGACTATGTTTCAAATTACACTGTGTAAGTTTGTATGCTCTTCTAGTTCTTATATCTCAGCAAAAATTAACTACATTTTGAATATGTGATACCATATTATAATATTAAAACATCCATAAGGTAATATTAAATTAAAATAATGTTTTACATAGAGTTTTTTAACTTGGCATCAATGATGACCTCTGCATAGCAACACCTCTCAGCAGCAACAGTTTTCTGTGCCTCCGCCAAAAGTTGCTGTGCAGAGGTTTCACTGTATGTACAAAGTTTGTAATTTTATCATCACCCTCATCATCATCATCATCATCAGGGGTCATTACAATTTTTATCAATCTGCTTACCCTTTTCACAACATGGTCCATACCACCTGTCGATACATTCACAATGTGTAAAATTCACGTCAACAGACCCACCATAGTAGCACACACCACAGGGACGTTGTTGTTGTTCATTGGCCTGGCAGCAGCCATAATATTCACTAACGTTTATGTGTCGATCCCTTTGTCTTGTCTGTTGACCTATACCACAGTGAGTAGAACAACCTCCCCATGTGCCCCATTCACTCCATTTAGCCTGGTTTGGATTATAAGTACATGAAATTGGACATTTCCAGAGGTCACTGCAAGATGAAATATTTGTTTGGTTCAACGTCTTCCAAATAAACTCATCAGTCCAGTTTGTATCCAACTGATCCCATTCCTCTACATTTTTTCTCTCACAAGTATATAACCAGTGGCAATCATTACACGTATCTATCTTAAACCAACAACAGATTTCTTTCTGGATATGTGCAACACAATTTAATATGCAGAGAAATCCTAGAACAATAGGAAGAAGTGGTCTTCTGTCAAACAACATTTTTTCAAAAGTTAGCTTGTAATATTTTTTTCAATTTATCATAACTAAGGCAACAGAATGATCAGAAATAAAACCATATTATTTATTTCCAGTACTTTTAAAGCCTATTCCAGTTGCTTTTAGCAGTCCTTTGTCAAACAACAATTTATTCAACACCCCTCTGTATATTGTTGATTTTTATTAATTTTAAAAGACTATTACAGCTGCTTTTGGTAATCCTCTGTCCAGCAACACTTTTTTCAACATCACCCTATATATTGTTTACTTCTAGTACTATCAAAGCCTATTACAGCTGCTTTAAGCTGACTTCTGCCAAACAACAATATATTCAACATTCCCCTGTACATTCATTGTCCATAACTTTCAAGCAGTCCCCATCATGTAACTCAAGACCAGTTTATACTCTGTACGTTGAACTTTTTGGTTTTCTAACAAAATGATCCAAGACATCACACAGCATAGGAATCTTGAGCAGGTGTGTTCTGTATCTGACATGTTCTTTTCATAAATGAAGATAGAAAAATGCTACTTGAGTCACTGTTTTAAGATGAGCTTTTGATTGAAGAGATAACCAATGTCTTCTTCCTGGTCTTATCAGACAAATTGAGTAGCCAAATTGTTTATTTGTTAACTCTAACTCAAATTCATCTGGCATAAAGGTGGTATCTAACAGATTGCCAATATCAAATAAATGTTACAATATCTAACTACTGCTTTGGGAATTCGAGCATAAATTCTGCATAAACTCATAGTTTACTCTTAATAAAGATGATTATGAACACTAACTTTATTGTTAGACAGTACAAATCACACACATAGAAAACACACTCCAATGGTACATTCATTCCAGCATGATAATGGTCTCTGCTATAAAATGATATCAACATCAGGCCTGATAACCCTGATGACAAAATAACATGATCTCTGAAGAAAATGGTCACATGTTTTTCTTAGTTTAAAAATAGCTATCTGTGCAGCATGGATTAGATAGGAAATACCTATTTGCAATGATGAGTGGTGATTTATGCTTGATTTCACATGGCTATAGGTCGTTAATGAACAGCATTTTGCAAGATCTTTTTAGATAACAAAGACTTATTTGATTATTTGAGAAAGAAATTTCGTCCAAACTTTACAAAGTTTGCATGTTAGCAAAAAAACTAAGCTCTAAGCATTGTTTTTAACATATTAAGGTTATGAGACCCTTGCAAATACTAACATCTCATGCTTGCAGGATAGGATAGGATAACATTTATTTTAAGTTGGCAATATTTCAACAAGTAACATAAGCTCTAATGAGCTTTTAAAACTGACTTTTTTTGGTATAATAATAATAATTCACCCTAGGTATTATAAATATAATTTACCCTAGCAACTTTTAAGCACAAATCCAGAGGCCTAATTTTGCAGACAAATGAAATATTTACAATCTTTACCATCCCAAAAAAGAAAACTTTTAAATGTATTCAAATCTGTGCACTGTCTAGCAGATTCTGGGAGTGAATTCCACTGGACTGGTGCAGCAAACCTGAATGACCTTTGTCCATAGGTTGTTGTTTTTTATGCTTGGAACGTGTAGAATATTTGAATATCTAACAACATAGTGGGGTTTGTCTAGTGCAGCTTATTAGGAAATTATAAAGTTTTCATCCCATTTGGAAAAACTTGTGACATCTACTGTAACATCTTCTTCTAGTATTTATAAGTGATTGTATTTGGTTAATTAAAGACATTCAAAATATGTCCTGAGTTTTGTCCAAAAGATGATGTGTACAAAATGTGTGTACAAACCCCACCCACCCCCTACTGCATGGTATGGTATGGCAAGGAGTGATGTAATTCATACTGGGATTAGTGATCAGAAATACACACCTTTTGTTATTTCTTGCCACCTAAATGAACCATAATTACTATCATCAACACATAAATAAATCATACTCCCCATTGTCAACCCTTAAATACATCATCATGACCATCATCCACACTTAAATAAATCATTATCACCATCATCAACCCTTAAATAAATCATCACCATCATCAACCCTTAAATAAATCATAACCATCATTCAGCCTATAAATAAATCATCACCATCATCAACCCTTAAATAAATCATCACCATCATCAACCCTTAAATAAGTCATCACCTTCATCAACCCTTAAATAATAATCACCATCATGAACAGTTTCTTCACCCATCACCTCTATTTTTCTATTAAATCCCCTATTGTAATCATCATTATCATAACCAACATCAGGGTCACAAATTGTCTAGCTGTGTGAGTGACCAGTCTGTGACTCCTCAGCTCTTCTTGACAAAGGTTTCGAGTCCAGATCTGGCAAAGACTTTGAGTTGGAAGGCTTTCCCAAGTCAAGATCAGGCAAAGACTTTGGGTTGGAAAGCCTTCCTGAGTCAAGATCAGGCAAAGTCTCTGAGTAAGAAGGCCTTCCTGACTCCAGATCAGGCAGACTCTGAGTTGGAAGGCCTTCCCAAGTCCAGATCAGACAAAGACTTTGAGTTGGAAAGCCTTCCTGAGTCCAGATCAGGCAAAGACTCCAAGTTGGAAGGTCTTCCTGAGTCCAGATCAGGCAAAGACTTTGAGTTGGAAAGCCTTCCTGAGTCCAGATCAGGCAAAGACTCCAAGTTGGAAGGTCTTCCTTAGTCCAGATTAGGCAATGACTCCAAGTTGGAATGCCTTCCTTAGTCCAGATTAGGCAATGACTCCAAGTTGGAAGACCTTCCAAATGACCTTTGTCAGAGGTCTTTGTTGTCCAATAATATCTGGACTTCACCACAGTGGCTGTAAATTGTGCTGCTGCAATGTACAATAAGACCTCTCTAAAAGGCACCTCTGAGCAGCAATAGCCTCTTAGCAGCAGCCCTTTTATTTCCCCCCATAAGTTTTAAGTGCTTCTACTAATTGGAATGTTGACTATGTTTCAAATTACACTGTGTAAGTTTGTATGCTCTTCTAGTTCTTATATCTCAGAAAAAATTAACTACATTTTGAATATGTGATACCATATTATAATATTAAAACATCCATAAGGTAATATTAAATTAAAATAATGTTTTACATAGAGTTTTTTAACTTGGCATCAATGATGACCTCTGCACAGCAACACCTCTCAGCAGCAACAGTTTTCTGTGCCTCCGCCAAAAGTTGCTGTGCAGAGGTTTCACAGTATGTACAAAGTTTGTAATTTTATCATCACCCTCATCATCATCATCATCAGGGGTCATTACAATTTTTATCAATCTGCTTACCCTTTTCACAACATGGTCCATACCACCTGTCGATACATTCACAATGTGTAAAATTCACGTCAACAGACCCACCATAGTAGCACACACCACAGGGACGTTGTTGTTGTTCATTGGCCTGGCAGCAGCCATAATATTCACTAACGTTTATGTGTCGATCCCTTTGTCTTGTCTGTTGACCTATACCACAGTGAGTAGAACAACCTCCCCATGTGCCCCATTCACTCCATTTAGCCTGGTTTGGATTATAAGTACATGAAATTGGACATTTCCAGAGGTCACTGCAAGATGAAATATTTGTTTGGTTCAACGTCTTCCAAATAAACTCATCAGTCCAGTTTGTATCCAACTGATCCCATTCCTCTACATTTTTTCTCTCACAAGTATATAACCAGTGGCAATCATTACACGTATCTATCTTAAACCAACAACAGATTTCTCTCTGGATATGTGCAACACAATTTAATATGCAGAGAAATCCTAGAACAATAGGAAGAAGTGGTCTTCTGTCAAACAACATTTTTTCAAAAGTTAGCTTGTAATATTTTTTTCAATTTATCATAACTAAGGCAACAGAATGATCAGAAATAAAACCATATTGTTTATTTCCAGTACTTTTAAAGCCTATTCCAGTTGCTTTTAGCAGTCCTTTGTCAAACAACTATTTATTCAACACCCCTCTGTATATTGTTGATTTTTATTAATTTTAAAAGACTATTACAGCTGCTTTTGGTAATCCTCTGTCCAGCAACACTTTTTTCAACATCACCCTATATATTGTTTACTTTTAGTACTATCAAAGCCTATTACAGCTGCTTTAAGCTGACTTCTGCCAAACAACAATATATTCAACATTCCCCTGTACATTCATTGTCCATAACTTTCAAGCAGTCCCCATCATGTAACTCAAGACCAGTTTATACTCTGTACGTTGAACTTTTTGGTTTTCTAACAAAATGATCCAAGACATCACACAGCATACGAATCTTGAGCAGGTGTGTTCTGTATCTGACATGTTCTTTTCATAAATGAAGATAGAAAAATGCTACTTGAGTCACTGTTTTAAGATGAGCTTTTGATTGAAGAGATAACCAATGTCTTCTTCCTGGTCTTATCAGACAAATTGAGTAGCCAAATTGTTTATTTGTTAACTCTAACTCAAATTCATCTGGCATAAAGGTGGTATCTAACAGATTGCCAATATCAAATAAATGTTACAATATCTAACTACTGCTTTGGGAATTCGAGCATAAATTCTGCATAAACTCATAGTTTACTCTTAATAAAGATGATTATGAACACTAACTTTATTGTTAGACAGTACAAATCACACACATAGAAAACACACTCCAATGGTACATTCATTCCAGCATGATACTGGTCTCTGCTATAAAATGATATCAACATCAGGCCTGATTACCATGATATCAACATCAGGCCTGATTACCATGATATCAACATCAGGCCTGATTACCCTGATGACAAAATAACATGATCTCTGAAGAAAATGGTCACATGGTTTTCTTAGTTTAAAAATAGCTATCTGTGCAGCATGGATTAGATAGGCAATACCTATTTGCAATGATGAGTGGTGATTTATGCTTGATTTCACACGGCTATAGGTCGTTAATGAACAGCATTTTGCAAGATCTTTTTAGATAACAAAGACTTATTTGATTATTTGAGAAAGAAATTTCGTCCAAACTTTACAAAGTTTGCATGTTAGCAAAAAAACTAAGCTCTAAGCAATGTTTTTAACATATTTAGGTTATGAGACTTTTGCAAATACTAACATCTCATGCTTGCAGGATAGGATAGGATAACATTTACTTTGAGTTGGCAATATTTCAACAAGTAACATAAGCTCTAATGAGCTTTTAAAACTGACTTTTTTTAGGTATAATAAATATAATTTACCCTAGGTATTATAAATATAATTTACCCTAGCAACTTTTAAGCACAAATCCAGAGGCCTAATTTTGCAGACAAATGAAATATTTACAATCTTTACCATCCCAAAAAAGAAAACTTTTAAATGTATTCAAATCTGTGCACTGTCTAGCAGATTCTGGGAGTGAATTCCACTGGACTGGTGCAGCAACCCTGAATGACCTTTGTCCATAGGTTGTTGTTTTTTATGCTTGGAACGTGGAGAATATTTGAATATCTAACAACATAGTGGTTTTTGTCTAGTGCAGCTTATTAGGAAATTATAAAGTTTCCATCCCATTTGGAGAAAATTGTGACATCTACTGTAAAATCTGCTTCTAGTATTTATAAGTGATTGTATTTGGTTAATTAAAGACATTCAAAATATGTCCTGAGTTTTGTCCAAAAGATGATGTGTACAAAATGTGTGTACAAACCCCACCCACCCCCTACTGCATGGTATGGTATGGCAAGGAGTGATGTAATTCATACTGCGATTAGTGATCAGAAACAACACCTTTTGTTATTTCTTGCCACCAAAATGAACCATAATTACTATCATCAACACATATATAAATCATACTCCCCATTGTCAACCGTTAAATACATCATCATGACCATCATCCACACTCAAATAAATCATTATCACCATCATCAACCCTTAAATAATCACCATTATCAACCCTTAGATAAATCATCACCACCATTTAACCCTTAAATAAATCATCATTATCAACCCTTAAATAAATCATCACCATCATTTGACCCTTAAATAAATCATCACCATCATCAACCCTTAAATAAATCATCACCATCATCAACACTTAAATAAATCATCACCATCATCAACCCTTAAATTTATAATCACCATCATCAACCCTTAAATAAGTCATCACCTTCATCAACCCTTAAATAATAATCACCATCATGAACAGTTTCTTCACCCATCACCTCTATTTTTCTATTAAATCCCCTATTGTAATCATCATTATCATAACCAACATCAGGGTCACAAATTGTCTAGCTGTGTGAGTGACCAGTCTGTGACTCTTCAGCTCTTCTTGACAAAGGTTTTGAGTCCAGATCAGGCAAAGACTTTGAGTGGGAAGGCCTTCCTAAGTCAAGATCAGGCAAAGGCTTTGAGTTGGAAAGCCTTCCTGAGTCCAGATCAGGCAAAGTCTCTGAGTTAGAAGGCCTTCCTGAGTCCAGATCAGGCAGACTCTGAGTTGGAAGGCCTTCCCAAGTCCAGATCAGGCAAAGACTTTGAGTTGGAAGGTCTTCCTGAGTCCAGATCAGGCAATGACTCCAAGTTGGAAGACCTTCCTGAGTCCAGATCAGGCAAAGACTCCAAGTTGGAAGACCTTCCTGAGTCCAGATCAGGCAAAGACTCCAAGATGGAATGCCTTCCTTAGTCCAGATTAGGCAAAGGCACCTAGCTGGAAGGCCTTCCAAATGACCTTTGTCAGAGGTCTTTGTCATCCAATAATATCTGGACTTCACCACAGTGGCTGTAAATTGTGCTGCTGCAATGTACAGTAAGACCTCTCTAAAAGGCACCTCTGAGCAGCAATAGCCTCTTAGCAGCAACCCTTTTATTTCCCCCCATAAGTTTTAAGTGCTTCTACTAATAGGAATGTTGACTATGTTTCAAATTACACTGTGTAAGTTTGTATGCTCTTCTAGTTTTTATATCTCAGCAAATATTAACTACATTTTGAATATGTGATACCATATTATGATATTAAAACATCCATAAGGTAATATTGAATTAAAATAATGTTTTATATAGAGTATTTTAACTTGGCATCAATGATGACCTCAGCACAGCAACACCTCTCAGCAGCGACAGTTTTCTGTGCCTCCGCCAAAAGTTGCTGTGCAGAGCTTTCACTGTATATACAAAATTTGTAATATTATCATCACCATCATCATCATCATCATCATCAACTTCATCATCATCATCATCATCGTGGATCATTACAATTTTTATCAATCTGCTTACCCTTTTCACAACATGGTCCGTACCACCTGTCGATACATTCACAATGTGTAAAATTCACGTCAACAGACCCACTGTAGTAGCACACACCACAGGGACGTTGTTGTTGTTCATTGGCCTGACAGCAGCCATAATATTCACTAGCGTTTATGTGTCGATCCCTTTGTCTTGTCTGTTGACCTATACCACAGTGAGTAGAACAACCTCCCCATGCCCCCCATTCACTCCACTGAGCCAAGCTTGGATTATAAGTACACAAAAGTGGACATTTCCAGGGTTCGCTGTGAGATAAAATGTTTGTTTGTTCCACTATCTTCCAAATAAACTCCTCAGTCCAGTTTGTATCCAGTTGATCCCATTCTTGTAAGTTTTCCCCCAAGCATTTACTAACCATATTGTTATTATAACACGTTCCTTTCATAAACCAACAACATATCCCTCTCTGGATTTGTGCAACACAAGTTAACGGGTCGTGAAAGCGGTGAAATGATAAAATGCCCCAAATTTTGAATGCTCATAACTATGAAGTCTTTTGTCCGACTCTTCTAAAACTTTCCAAAATTATGTATACATTCTATAAGAACAGAATGGCAAAATATAAACGTGAAAAATTACCTAGAAATACGTTTTCTTTTCTTAGAATTTTTTTTTTCAGTCATTTTGTGGGGGCAAAAGTTCATCTTCACAGCAAAGCTTATATAAAACAACATTTAGCAGAATTATTAAATACACCCTAATGGAGGTAGTATGGAGCTTAAAATTTTGATTACCTTAACCATGTTTGATAAATCTATCACCATAGTTTTCAATGTCAAAAAAGTAGTCCCTCTTTGAAACAGAAAGTACATGTGTTTTCACTTGATTTTTAAAGTGTGTTTTTATGCATGTTCTAAACACTCACTATGAAAATTAAGTGAGCTTCTACGTTGAAAATTGTTTGAACAAACTTATGTTACAATAAAATTGTGTCTATAAACATATTTCCTGGGCTAAACTGCTCATAACAAAAAATGGTAGTTTTATCAATATTCATCAAATTTCACTTTTTTGTGAAGTAATCTTAATAAATTATGATATAATGTGTTATAACATTGGTTTTGATGTATGGCATGAATATTTATATGAAAAAATAATGAACTTTGAAAATTAAAATTTTATGAAATGTGCCGCTTAAGCGACCCCTTAACGGTACTACATAGAGAAATCCTAGCAGGGCAAGAATAAGAGGTCTCCTGTCAAACAACATTTTTTCAATATTTGCCAAGTAAAATGTTGTTATTTATTTTTCAATTTATTGTAACTATAGGAAGAGAATGATAAGAAATTCAGCTATCTTCTGATAACTTAAGGATTATGAGCAGAAAGTTTCAACCTAAACAGAAGCAAATGAACTAAACAATCATACATTCGGCAATGCACAACAATTTTTCTGTGCAACTGTGCAATGTGCCCATTCTTCTATGTTTACAATTTTGTACACAAGGAAGCTATACACCTAGCACATAGAGTACTTGAGGCAAGACTCTAGGGTCTTTTTCAACAACGCTAGCTGAATGCTGTCGAATTACTTAAAAAAACAACAACAAACATTTGGAGTGCAACTTGGAACAAACATCAAAATGTATAATTCAGCATGTTTAAAGCAATGCAGTTTTCTAATTCCAATATTAAGATAAAAAAATCAAGATGGTATTCTGACATGTACATGTGTTTGTGGTTCTACCCAGGAACTTGACTGCCTCCATCAATAGTAGGAAGGAGTCATCACAACTACAGAGTAAAACTGGTTGACTAACTTAAATTTAAAACAAGAGTGTAGGTCACTAGCTCCTTATGCTGGGTACATACTTTGTTTCAATGAGGTATTCTATATTGTTGTGTTCATGTGATTCATATAGTAAACTTCCAGTATCTGTAGTTCTACTGCTAAAATAAAATCACTTTAACATTTAGTTTTTATAAGCAAAATTTAAAAAATGATAATATTTGAATATTTTAACTGTGTGGTGGTGCCTATTGTTTGGAATCAAACCAATGGAACTAGTTAGAACTACATTTTGTCGCATTCCAGACAGTCTCAGAGACAGAAATTGATAAGTGGTTTCTTGTATACAGCTGTAGCTAAGTATTTACTGTTTAATCCATGAATAGAAAATAATTTTAAAAAAAACATAAACAAAATTACAGAAAACATACCGTATTCACAGCAGTTCCCATAATGTCTGCCGATGCATTCACAAACTGTTCTGTCTGCTGATGGATTGCCATAGTAACATATCCCGCATGATTGTTCTTCAATTGTAACCCTTGTTGTACAGCAGCCACAAAAATTCACGTCTGTATCAGTTACTGTATGCGGACACAGACCAATCACCTCGGAGATATTTTTCTGCTGCTGTCCCATACCACAGTCAACAGAGCATGGAGTCCAGTTTGTTTCGGTTGTGCCCATTTCAAAATAACAATTCCGAAATTTATTTTCTGGCTGATAACAGTGTGTGAATAGCCAGGGGGATTGGATGTTGTTAGACACAGACATGATTTCCCAATTTTCACCATCCCTGAATTCACATTGTGCATAGCCACTCAGGTCTAGTTCATCACATGGTTTGTATCTGTTGCAATAGTAAGATCTCAAACTGCAAACATTGACAATAAGAACAAAAATACAACCAGTCGTGATGAAGGCTCCTCCTTTCATTTTATTGTCTTCGATCTTCTTTTCTTTTTAATCAATTTTTAATCAAATCCACCTGTAAAAAATAGTGCTGAAAATATAAATACAACACTCAGGATAGATAAAAACACGAATGCAACCTTAGAATAGCACAGGCTAATAAGTATCAACTCAGAAGTAAAGATTTTATTGAACCAGCCAAATTTTTGACATAGTGTTTTACACAACATAGATCCTTTCTTAATAAATATCCTACACTCTCACCACTTGTTTATCACTACAGCTCAAACCCTTTCTTAATAAATATCCTACACCATCACTACTTGTATATCACTACAGCATAAACCCTTTCTTAATAAATATCCTACAGTCTCACCACTTGTTTATCACTACAGCTTAAACCCTTTCTTAATAAATATCCTACACCATCACTACTTGTATATCACTACAGCATAAACCCTTTCTTAATAAATATCCTACACTCTCACCACTTGTCTATCACTACAGCTTAAACCCTTTTTTAATAAATATCCTACACTATCACCACTTGTTTATCCCTACAACATAAACCCTTTCTTAATAAATATCCTACACTATCACCACTTGTTTATCCTCAACTAACCCTTCTTATAATATGGTACACCATCACCACTTGTTTATCACTACAAATAACACTTTATTAATAAATATCCTATCACCATTCACCACTTGTTTATCCCTACACTAACCTTTCTTAATAAATATCTACACCATCAACCACTTGTCTATCACTAACAATAACCCTTTTCTTATAAATAGCCTACACCTCAACCACTTGTCTATCACTACACATAACCCTTTCTTAATAAATTCCTCCACCATCACCACTTGTCTATCACTACAACAGAAAACCCTTTCTTATAAATATCCTACACCATCACCACTTGTCTATCACTACAACATAAACACTTTCTTATAAATATCCTACACCATCACCACTTGTCTATCACTACAACATAAACCCTTTCTTATAAATATCCTACACCATCACCACTTGTCTATCACTACAGCATAAACCCTTTCTTATAAATATCCTACACCATCACCACTTGTCTATCACTACAACATAAATCCTTTCTTATAAATATCCTACACCATCACCACTTGTCTATCACTACAACATAAACCCTTTCTTATAAATATCCTACACCATCACCACTTGTCTATCACTACAACATAAATCCTTTCTTATAAATATCCTACACCATCACCACTTGTCTATCACTACAACATAAACCCTTTCTTATAAATATCCTACACTATCACCACTTGTCTATCACTACAGCATAAACCCTTTCTTAATAAATATCTTACACTGTCACCACTTGTTTATCATTACAGCATAAACCCTTTCTTAATAAATATCCTACACTGTCACCACTTGTTTATCACTACAACATAAACCCTTTCTTAATAAATATCCTACACCATCACCACTTGTCTATCACTACAACATAAATCCTTTCTTATAAATATCCTACACCATCACCACTTGTTTATCACTACAACATAAACCCTTTCTTAATAAATATCCTACACCATCACCACTTGTTTATCATTACAGCATGAACCCTTTCTTAATAAATATTTTACACTGTCGCCACTTGTTTATCACTACAGCTCTAACCCTTTCTTTATAAATATCCTACACTGTCACCACTATTTTTAACACTATTATAGGATATTGAATGTTTGGTTCAATTATCCCTGACATTTTATATAAAACTTGACTTGTTGTTCATTCCATTCTCTGTTATTATTATTGTATGTTTAAAAACTTTTAGATTTTCTGTCTTTTTACAACAAAACTTTGTTTTTTCAACAAAGCTGTCTAACATCACTATTTATCTACATAAAACTGACACAAGAAATATCATAGTGATTCCTATTTACCCTAAACCTTAAATTTATTCCCTGTCATATATCACAATGCACAGAGTTCTCCCCCACACTGTTATACTGCTCCAGTCAGTAATCAAGATATATAACCAGAGTCTCATTGTCCTGAAAATGAGAGGGAAAATGTTATACATGTGCCAAATGTTCATTAACTAAACCATTTTTTTAAGAGGCATTTTCAGTGACTCTGTGATGTTCATCTGTCAATAAAAGTCTTTTAGCTGTTATATGATTAATAACAAGTGATATCATTAAAAAATGTTGTGCAGCATTTGTGACGTTTTCAAAATATATATTGTGGGCTATATACAACATGCCTTGCATGATTTACGAAAGATTAACTTTTTACCAGAGTAAATTGATGGTATATTAACAGTGTTAAATATAATTAGTGTCACTAAATGGTTAATCTTTTGGTGTCTTAGTTCTTACAAGTTTGTTAAAAAAGATCAATACATTGTGTTAGTTAAAGCCCAACTGTGGCATATATATATATATATTCTTTTCAGATAGTTGTTTGTTTCTCTTTACACTATAACATAATAGTGTCTCATTATTTAGTCAGTTCAGTAAAGACTTCGGTCTCTATTATGCCCTGTCGTGCCTTTGAATTTCAGAATATTCAGTCAAACTTTCCTAAAACACTATCACTTTCCTTTCATCTACATTCTCCAATCTGCTTCATCTACATTCCAAAACGTATTTCAGCAAAGAGACATTTTTATAACCACTTTTTTCGAATGCTATAAATAATTTCAAAAAAACTTTCCAACACTTACATTTAAGAATTTCCAAATTTTGTTTTTAATTTCTGAGTTTTAAATTTTCACCATCAATTTTTTTTATCCAAGTCTTATATTTACATTTTCCAACACTTTTACACTGAACAGGCTTATCAGTTTCTTAAACTTTTACACTTCTCACTTTACGCTTTCAACACATAAACACTTTGGCAATTTCAACACATAAACACTCTGGCATTTTAGCATTTCACAGTTTTATTCTTTTATGTTATTTTTTTTTTACTTTCCAGCACTTTAAAATTACTTTGTAACAGTAATTGTGTACATTACAACTTGTAATATGTAAAATAACAAATCCAAATACAGGTATCGTATTTTATACCATACATATCCAATTTTCTTATTTAAATACGAAGAGCTAATGCGTCTATTTCTACAACTTTATGTTTATCAATAATTCATGAATAAAGTTTTGTGTAACTGAAGATGTGGGGAATATAAACCTAAAATTTCAATACAAGATTATAAAGCATTTGGCATTTTTTCAACTTCCTTTTTCCTATTCTTATTTAATCTTTTATGTAATTTGAACCTTGAATAAACTATACACAAAAGACTTCTGTGGTGGGTCACCAGTTCAATTTTATGATATTGAATGGCTCAGTTCAATTTATAGTCTGATGCCATATTTGTATGCAGTATTTTTGTACATCCATGTAAAAAAAACACGTACACTTATACTGATACACCAAAGACCAAAATGATGTGCAGGTGAAGTTGATTTTCTTGTTAAGTATTTTTGAAAACAAATTGAAGTTAGTAGTATTTCTCAACTATTTGTGTTAGATTATTTGATAGGTCAAAAACAGACTATTGTAACCTAATTCAGAGACAAATCTATATTTTGACCTGACCTGGTAGTGCAGTCGGTAGGGCATCAGCTCCAAGTACGGGAGGCTCCAGTTTCGATCCCGGGCCGCAACATACCAAAGTTATTAAAAAAAGGCAGTGGTATAGTTCCCTTTCTAAAAGTACAAGGGCTGTTCCATGACTGGTTGGCCCAGTGTCAGGATGATGAGATCAGGATTGGTCTGGTATCATGTCGGGTGTTTACACAGTAAAGGCAGCACAATATCTGCTTCAAGTGGACACCGTCTCCAGATAACTGAAATAATGTTGGTGTTTAACAACATTAAACAGTTAATAAACCCAATAAACAAATAAAAGTATTTTATTTACAAACAGATGCAATAAGCATACATATATTTCGAAAAATACTTATAACTCTACATAACAAATGCTTCAGAACATTGTTTTATTATACTGCAAGATCAAACAAAGGTTTTTCAGTCCACATAACACTTAGCCTGTTGTTTGCATATTTATAAAGCTTAGGAAAATATGGTAGATCAAAATCAGCCAGCTCCCTGCTGGGGTATGTCTGATCAGAATCTACACTATTTACTGCTTAGTTTCTGTTTATAAGTATATCAACCCTGACATGTAACATATATATCCCTGCTGGGAGCTGTCTGATCAGGATCTACACTATTTACTGCTCAGTCTCTGTTTATAAGTATATCAGTCCTGACATGTAACATATATATCCCTGCTGGGAGCTGTCTCATCAAGATCTACACTATTTACTGCTCTATCTATGTTTATAAGTATATCAACACTGACATGTAACATATATATATCCCTGCTGGGAGCTGTCTCATCAAGATCTACACTATTTACTGCTCTATCTATGTTTATAAGGATATAAGTCCTGACATGTAACATATGTTTATATCCCTGCTGGGAGCTGTCTGATCAAGATCTACACTATTTGCTGCTCAATCTATGTTTATAAGTATATCAACACTGACTATTAAAGCAAAAAAACTGAGAATTTTGCACGGGTTTTTAACAAAATGTAGCAAACTAATGGTTAAAGACTAGAGAACATTTTCCATCTTTCCTTAAGTCTTCTGATGCATAATCATGACATTCTACTTTGAAAATGCATTTTGTGACATGCATGATCAAGAGTACATGGCTCTTATGTATTAGAAATAAATAATTCACCTGTTGTTTAAGGACTTTTTTTTTCATTTGCGGGGTGTGGGGGGGTTGAGTAGCTAATTGATGCTGAAAACATGCATTCAGTTTGTCAGCTAGTTTGCAGTTTGATAATAAAAATTGCTTTATTTGATTTAAATTTGTTCTCTGTCACATTATTTCAGCCTGTTGAAGACTCGGACATGATGAAGCGTGAGGAGGGAGTTGACACCTTTACACTACTACACCACGATCTCAAGGTGTCCACCAACCATGTAAGTACTTTAAAGCCATACTTTTATTTGTAAAGACCTTCCTAATAATACAGTAAAATGAAACCAAACAACCTAATGTGACCACGCAATTAAAACCAATTACAAACTATTTGACTTCTATATTCAATGAAAAATCAAACACCTCTACAAGAAATCTCACTTTGATGAGTTATTTTAGCTATTGACCAGAATAGCTCAGCGATGTCAGAGGCCATTTCTAAGTCATTGACTGTGCTTGACGCCATTCACCGGGCAAACGGTGCTGTGAAGGAGGTGAAAAAAGTGACTGTTGTTATGTAATTTGCTCTCCAGTGAAGTTATAAGTGTGGACAGTGACAACGAAATCCAACTTGTTGAATTAGCCCAGCTGGTCAAAACCCCAAATGAAAGACTTAATATAACTGATCAAATGACTCCAGCATCGACAATGTAGCCCCAGCTCATGCGGAGCTGACTGTCAATTAGGAACAGGATCGGTTGTCAGCCCACAGACTATAGTGCAACTGCAGTTGCAACTGAAAATACCAGTGCAGGTAGAGAAGATCATGATGATCCCGACTATGATGACATTGATGTCTCTTGTGAAATCAAACCTCATCAAGAAGCATTAAGATATTTGCAGCAGCTGAAGTTGTATTTTGTGGCATAAAAAACTTGAACTCTGTTCTCCCTTTCATTACTGAAGCAGAGGAAACGATGGAGATAATGACTGTGAAGTCATAGTCATTGTCCAAACAACAATTGACAGCTTCTTCAATGATTGTCATACATAATTTTCATTGAATTAATGATTTATAGGAGTTAAATATATTCATTACATAAATGACAGAGCATACTTTTGTTAAAAACATTTTGAAGAAGGAGTGTGTTTGCATGTTTGTTTTTTTATTTGCTCCCCTTGTCAATGGTCAGAGACATATTAGGCAGACACATTGATACATGAACAATGCTAGTTTTGCATGCGCATCTAAACTCACTGTTAAGACCAGTTTGATTCAGAATGGAAGGCGGTCCTAATAGAGGAAATTTACTGTACTTTAAAATATTGTGTGGGTTAAATTAAATCTAGTAAGTGTATTTGCCAACAAAGTGAAGAGCTGTAAAACATGGTAAAAGTGAAAAGGAAGAAAAAGGCCAAAAAAATAAATAAACCAAAAAAAACTCAACCTGGGGGATCTCTTATTCCACCACAGAGATCAGATTAGACACACCGAATGATTTACAAAAAAATTGAGTTACACATTTTTCCAACATGATTTTGCATCTTAATAATGACTCACTCAACTATTATATCTTCCAGCTACAGTACAGAATGATACTGGATATTGTCAATAATCTGCTGCTGCACGTGGAACTCAAACAAAAGGTGAGCCAGATTTATAAGGGTTTATATCGTCACATTACCAAAAATAGATGTTCTCCGAAGTTCAGTTTTGTTGTGTTTTTGAACCTTTAGGCTTTATTTTGCAAGTTTTAAGATGAAGTCTTTGACAAAACCCAGTTTACCGTGGCCCGAGTCCACCAAAATCTCTGTCAGTCCATTAAATATTATTAGTAAAATGGACCAATGATCCATCAGAATTTTCAGCCACATCATTTTCAAACTTCTGAATTATCATGAAAACATATACGCTAAACTAAGCTTAACGAAGTATTACAGCCTTACTGAACCCAATCATTCATAACACCTAGGTTAGCTTACCAACCATTTGTGTCAAAATGCCAGAATCATACTGATCCAGTAAAATTTGGTCCAATCCAGTACATATTGCCAGCTAGGTGGACCAAAGATCCAGTATTTTTAAGTCTCTTTTGTGAAGATGTTTCCAGTTTAGGAATTAGAAGTAAACAGTTACTAAAGTAGTTTATGATTCCAGTTAGGCTTGATTTGAGAAAATGCCGAATATATATGTTCTTAAAATGTTGAATTTAGGCAGCATCAGGATATGATCTAGGAGTACAGTTACAGTGATAATAATGATGTGCTGTTAAAATAGCATTTGAATAGCTCCAAATGCCCCCTTTGTGATTGATTACCAAAAGCCAGTGAACAGGGTCATTGTAATCAGTAAAGGGAGACAATGGACTGGAAGCATCCTTCCCCCCAACTGGTTTGTTGAGGTTGAGGTTCAGAATCTAAAATTTAGAATTGATACTCAGAAATAATCAGCCTTGTTTGGTTTTTGTCAATCATTATTCTGTAATTAAAGTTTGGAATTATCATGGATTGTATTATGTTTCAGTAAATTAAACTTAAGTCATTTGACTGAAATATCTTAAAACATAATATATGCAGTCCCATTCATCGTGTTGAATATTACCATATTGCAATTTTGAGCCATTGACACAGATAGTGATTACCATTGGGGATCAAGGAGCTAATTCTGCATTTATGCAGTATATTTGTATCTGACATCATTGTGATGCAACTAAAATTGCTATGTTAAGTAAGTCTTTCTGCTGCTGACATCATCATTCCTGGACTAAAACATGATGCCAAGCAAACTTATAATATAAATATAAAGGATAAGGCTCTTTAAAGCTACACTTTATTGCTGCAAGCTACACTTTATTTGCTGCAAGCTACACTATATTGCTGCAAGCTTCACTTTATTGCTGCAAGCTACACTTGATTGCTGCAAGCTACACTTTATTGCTGCAAGTTACACTTGATTGCTGCAAGTTACACTTTATTGCTGCAAGTTACACTTTATTGCTGCTAGTTACACTTTACTGCTGCAAGTTACACTTTATTGCCGCAAGTTACTTTATTGCTGCAAGTTACACTCAAAAGCAGATCTCTCATTTCTTTTCTGTCTCACAGGTCTCACAGAACAGCTGCTATTTCCTGTAATTGCTACACTATTGTCCCCATTTATGGGGACAAAGTAGACATGTTGCTGCTATTGGCTTATAGATAAAATGGCCTGGTCAGATTTTATCATATGTAAACAATGCATATATCCATACTATTGACATTTCATATTTATTCAAGCTGATGAGTTACCATCACTAGCCAATCCATGTACCACAAGCGTTAGAGCATTGGCTCAAGGTACCGGAGGCTCCAGGCTCAAACCTTCAAAAAATGGTAGTGGTATAGCTCCCTTGCTAATGCTGATGCAAATATACCATTAGTTTTACAACTGGTTGGCCCGTTGTCAGGATAATGTCACTGTGTGTATCATGCCAGGTGTCCACAGCATGCTATACACAATGAAGCTGCACTATATCTGCTTCAAGTGGACACCGTCTCCAGACAACTGAAATACTGTTGCTGGGACGATCAACCCAATAAACAATAAACAATATGTTGGATTGTAGTATACAATATGACATACTTCAAAGCTGTACTCGGTTGTTGGGCTTCAACTGGCAATGAATAGATAAAAACATTGCAACACTTTTATTTCTCCAAACCTAAAGACAATACAAACTTTTAAAGGATAGCATGGTCAAATGAAATATAGTAATAAAATATAATATTAAAATTCATCATTTATTGTGATTTAACAAAGTTAGCCTTTTTTTAGTTACAATAAAAAATGCAAACTAAACAAACTGTGACCCAGTGCCTCCAAAGGGTCCCCACAGTTAATGGAACTTTTTTGTTTTATACTTAATTACAAAAGAACTACTTTCTTCAATGTATTGCAATATGATCACTTTGTTTAATATATTGAAGTATAACTATTTTAATGTTTCATCATGACTATGTGGTCAATGTTTTAAAGTATGACTATTTTGTCGAATGGATATGGTTTCGATTTGCCAGCATTTTTGTGCAGCAACATCTCTATCATTATAGCACGGGCACTTATGAGGTGCTCAGGGACTGAACCTGGCTGGTCCATTATACTGACATCGACGAGTAAGATGTAATGCTGTCCCCTTAGCCCCGAGCGTTGGGAGGGAAGCCACTACCACCAACTTTAAAGTCTTTGGTTTGACCTGGCCAGGGTTTGATCGTGACCTCTCGATCCGCAAGCCTACACTCTACCGATTGAGCTATTGCCGCCGGTCTTTGTTGAATGTACTGAACTATGTTTTAGTATAATACAACAGTTATAAACTGACAGGACTGTTATTTATTGGTTGTTATACCCAATCATACACAACACAAGAATACTTTGAAAGTTATTAAATGAAAATCTGTTTTTCTATAAAGTATAATTTTTTAAAAATTACACTTGTAAAGAGGTGAAAAAAATTAAACCCAAAACAACTCCTTTGTTCTAGTGCTGTAGTATTTTATAACATCTCATAAACAAAATAAACAAGGTACTGCTGCAAGAAAAAATCCACCATCAGGACATGTTAGTTCATAAATAATGAACGTTATTTTATATTATTTCAATATATTCTGTCCACTTTATCATTTCAACATCTAATTTAAAAATACCCCATCTAAGATGTTCTAATTCACCTAAGATCTTAAAAAATAGCAATCTCTGTCTATTTGCATCCACTGACAACTGTTTCATTATTTACCATCATTTTCAGTTCTTTTTCTTAGTCATTTAGTCATTGAATGTTTTGATAATGCTCTCCACCCATTTAGCAAATGAGGCAACTTCCTTGCTTTTGTCAATCGTCTTTGCCACGTCAAGATTGCCAATAGCTTTCTTTGCTCGCTGTACAGTTGGGTGGTCTAGTGTATCGATGTCTAAATTCTGTATCTGGTATTTTAGTGTGTCTTTTCCACCACTGATCTTCATTTCTTTTCTCATCTCCTCCCAGCTGTTTGTAACCCGTTTGTCTTTACCCAGAAGGATGAATGTAGCACTCATGATGTCCACTATTCCTGGATCTGGGTTGTTCAGGGATTTCACATACTGAATAATCTTGTTATCAACCTGCTGAATATCTTGAATGCTCTTTTCATATTGGAGCAGTCGCCTTCGAAGACTGCATGCATCACAAAATTTTCTGCGGATGGATCGATATGTGTGAATTTTTTTCTGTTTGATTTCTTGTGTTACTTCAGTAAGTTCTGGAATTTTTCTAATCTTCATTGCATTTTCAAGTTTAGTAATATAGTGTTGTTCCTCCTCATATGTTAAAACAATTGGTCTTTCTACGCAAAGTGCCTTGAAATTGCAGATATTACCTTTGTCTCTTTGGTCGAGCTTTGCATAGATTTCAATCACACTCTCCCCAATCTCTAATGGTGGAATGAAGACAGTGAGCATATTTCCTGAGGGAACAAAATCTTCAGACATCTCATCATGTTCCTGTTCATGGTCGTCTGTCTTGGTCTTTTTGATTTTATAGCGCAGATGTATGTTCTTTGTTGGAGGATTTTTTATAATTCTGAACTTCATATGAATTTCTTCAGGGAAACATTGAAATGTGCCAGATTTTGGAAACTCAGCCTGGAGTCCACATTTGAGAAGATTTGGATTTGGTCCCCAGCCGATAACTGGTTCAAGGGGAAAGAACACCAGCCAGTTGGGTACATGGTCAACATTGACCACATAAATGGCCACCCAGTCATATTTTTCCTCCTCTACCTCCTTAGGTCCTGCATATAGCTTGTCAGTGTCTTGTCGCTCGTACCCTATAATCTCTAGTTTGTAGATTCCTTCTTGAGGGAAACGCACAGTCACTGATAGGTCTGTTTGTTCCATAAAGGCACTTGATTCACCATCTTTGTTGTTTCCGTCTTCATCATCAATTTCACTCTCATCATACTCAGAATTATCATCACCATTTTCTGCTTTCACATGTTTATGTATGAAGTCTAACTGTACATTTTTCTCTGGCAATACAACTGGCACATAGTGTTTGTTGTTGGTACCATTTTCGGTAACTTTCTTACTTGTAACACACTTGAAGTACTGATTCTCTGGCTGAGATGTATTCATCTTCAAATTGATGACAGTTTCTCCATCCTTGGCCTGAAGGCAGCATTGTTCAGCAGATTTGGCATCAAGCTGCATTTTGAAGAATCTTGGCTTCAGAAAAGCCAGTTTCTCAAACTTAACCTTTGATATTTGATTGTCTACAAGCTGCCACAAGGGATCCTCGGGGTAGTGGGAAAATATTAGTTCATTAGGATCTGGAAACAGAAACCATGGATCTTGCACCATCCGGTACTGGGTCCGAGCACCCCAGAAAGTGTCAACCAAATGCCACTCATTGTTTATGCAAACAGCGTTCCACTCACGAACATGTTCCTTCTTGAGAGGCTTGCCTATGCTAAGGTATTTGCTGCCTTTGACAAATCCTCTAATGATCACACAAGGGATTTGTGCGTAGAAACATAACAGGGAGAAAAATGCTGCGTAGGAGTTCATCCTGTCTTGGATTTTCCTCAGATGAAATTTTACCAGAGAGAAATTAGCAGTCTGATCATATACAGACTGTTCAACATCCTCTGTTGTCAACCAGTCAAACAAAGCTTTAACCTTGTCACCTTCTGTTTCCTGGTCTTGTGTGACACCTCTAACAAGGTCTTTAATCTTGAGGTTATTATCAGCAGCTTTTTTCTTGTAGCTTTTATAATTAGGTGTCAGCTGGACCTTTCCAGTAGGTAATTTAGGCTCAGGTAGGATCTTAGTTTTCACTGGATCATTAGTGAACACAGCATGACTTTCGACAAAGTGGAAATCTATGTCTGTTCCCTTTGGCTCATATGTCAGCATTACATGTGGTACTTCTTCCGTCATCTTTGTGGATCTAGTAACACTTGGGTTTGTTTTTTTGTCAGATATTTTCTGTTTCCCAATCTTGTTGATGCTTCAATGTATTGACATCATGTATATCACTCATTACCTGGAAAAGAATTAAAAGTAAATCAAAATTACAATCCCAAAATAACACAGACATGTGATCTTGCCTTGGTCACAAAGAGCAAGACTGAGGTTCCTGGAGAAAGACATTGGGGTGCCAGGAAAGAAGATAACTGTGAACCAGAAAGATGGTACGTTTACGGAGAACAAAATGTTTATCAGCTCAAACATATATAGATACAAGAATCAGTAATTTTATTTATTACTTCAAGATTTGATAATTTTTCATCAGATGATTAACCCTACAAACAAATCAAATGTCCTTTCTGAATAAATAAACTTATATCTGAAAAATTATTTAAAATCTAATAATTGAGGTAAGGACATGGATAAATACATAATAGTTTGCACATAAATAATGAGTAAACTTTTTGAACAACCTGGCATCAAAACACAAAGAAATAAATGTATGAAAAGTGCAAATATTTATTGTTTAAAATGCAAGATATCGATTATGAATGAGTTTAATCAATTAGAAAACAAAAACTTTTTTACATTGATCTAAGTTGGTGCTTAATTGAGCAATTAGGAACATTGAAAGAACTTCAGTCTAAATGCCATAATTGTATGACATTAAGCAAATTAAATGTTAAGCATTTCCCTTGTTTTTCTATGTCTACCTAATCCTTGTTACATGCTAATTATTACTTTTTTGGGTAACTTAAATATAACAAAGAAAAGTAACAATGTACCTGTTATATACCTGGTCCAACCCACTGTTAAATATCTTTACCCATTTCCTTTCAACACTTAAGTCACAGCTAAAGCCCTTTGATAAAACTCTGCCATTATCTATCTTTTAATTGTCAGCATTTGTTGAACATGAACCTGTCCATATACAGGTCTCATCTGTGAATGAATGTTTATAGTAAAAATCATTTATCTGCTGTTTTAAAGCATTGAAAGATAAGACATTATTGCCTTATCCTTTATTTAGCTTATTGCTTTATCATTTATTTAGCTTGCCTGTAGAGGTAGGCAGCATATTGAAGGGTGTGTGGGGAGAGGGGTATGTGTAAATATTGATACCAAACAAGGGACTATATTGATCGGCAGTGCAGCAGTCAACCGTTATCTTTGGTATACTTCCTTCTTCCCTCTGCATTACATTGTATATCTCCAATTATTTGCCACTCCCAACAGGGATCAACACTACTCTTCTAATCCATTCAGGTATACCTGGCAGCAATCATATACTTCACATAATAAACATCTCTTGGAAGATTAAAACGATTGCTGAAGAGACGTTAATCCATAACAGGAAAGCAAACATGGCTAATGTATATAAGTGGTATTTAATCAGACTTTGCTTGTAGTTTGGTAATTGGCATGTATACTTGAATGTCTTAATAAAAAAGTTTAATACAATAATCAATGAAATTAATCATATGAAGATAATTTAAATGAAGCTGCTTGTTGTGTTTATTTCTTCTTCATGATACAAATAAGATAAGACTAACCAAAGCAAAAAGGGTGCTAAAACTAAAGCACTCTTGTGCCAGGGTGTAAGGCTGGTAACAGAGTAATGTGCCAGGGTGTAAGGCTGGTAACAGGGTAATGTACCTGGGTGTAAGGCTGGTAACAGGGTAATGTACCTGGGTGTTAGGCTGGTAACAGGGTAATGTGCCAGGGTGTTAGGCTGGTAACAGGGTAATGTGCCAGGGTGTTAGGCTGGTAACAGGGTAATGTGCCAGGGTGTTAGGCTGGTAACAGAGTAATGTGCCAGGGTGTAAGGCTGGTAACAGGGTAATGTACCAGGGTGTAAGGCTGGTAACAGGGTAATGTACCTGGGTGTAAGGCTGGTAACAGGGTAATGTACCTGGGTGTTAGGCTGGTAACAGGGTAATGTGCCAGGGTGTTAGGCTGGTAACAGGGTAATGTACCTGGGTGTTAGGCTGGTAACAGGGTAATGTGCCAGGGTGTTAGGCTGGTAACAGGGTAATGTACCTGGGTGTTAGGCTGGTAACAGGGTAATGTGCCAGGGTGTTAGGCTGGTAACAGGGTAATGTGCCAGGGTGTTAGGCTGGTAACAGGGTAATGTGCCAGGGTGTTAGGCTGGTAACAGGGTAATGTACCTGGGTGTTAGGCTGGTAACAGGGTAATGTACCTGGGTGTTAGGCTGGTAAGAGGGTAATGTGCCTGGGTGTTAGGCTGGTAACAGGGTAATGTGCCAGGGTGTTAGGCTGGTAACAGGGTAATGTACCTGGGTGTTAGGCTGGTAACAGGGTAATGTGCCAGGGTGTTAGGCTGGTAACAGGGTAATGTACCTGGGTGTTAGGCTGGTAACAGGGTAATGTACCTTGGTGTTAGGCTGGTAACAGGGTAATGTGCCAGGGTGTTAGGCTGGTAACAGGGTAATGTGCCTGGGTGTTAGGCTGGTAACAGGGTAATGTGCCAGGGTGTTAGGCTGGTAACAGGGTAATGTACCTGGGTGTAAGGCTGGTAACAGGGTAATGTGCCTGGGTGTTTGGCTGGTAACAGAGTAATGTGCCAGGGTGTAAGGCTGGTAACAGAGTAATGTGCCAGGGTGTAAGGCTGGTAACAGAGTAATGTGCCAGGGTGTAAGGCTGGTAACAGAGTAATGTGCCAGGGTGTTAGGCTGGTAACAGAGTAATGTGCCAGGGTGTAAGGCTGGTAACAGAGTAATGTGCCAGGGTGTAAGGCTGGTAACAGGGTAATGTACCTGGGTGTAAGGCTGGTAACAGGGTAATGTACCTGGGTGTTAGGCTGGTAACAGGGTAATGTGCCAGGGTGTTAGGCTGGTAACAGGGTAATGTACCTGGGTGTTAGGCTGGTAACAGGGTAATGTGCCAGGGTGTTAGGCTGGTAACAGGGTAATGTGCCAGGGTGTTAGGCTGGTAACAGAGTAATGTGCCAGGGTGTAAGGCTGGTAACAGGGTAATGTACCAGGGTGTAAGGCTGGTAACAGGGTAATGTACCTGGGTGTAAGGCTGGTAACAGGGTAATGTACCTGGGTGTTAGGCTGGTAACAGGGTAATGTGCCAGGGTGTTAGGCTGGTAACAGGGTAATGTACCTGGGTGTTAGGCTGGTAACAGGGTAATGTGCCAGGGTGTTAGGCTGGTAACAGGGTAATGTACCTGGGTGTTAGGCTGGTAACAGGGTAATGTGCCAGGGTGTTAGGCTGGTAACAGGGTAATGTGCCAGGGTGTTAGGCTGGTAACAGGGTAATGTGCCAGGGTGTTAGGCTGGTAACAGGGTAATGTGCAAGGGTGTTAGGCTGGTAACAGGGTAATGTACCTGGGTGTTAGGCTGGTAACAGGGTAATGTACCTGGGTGTTAGGCTGGTAACAGGGTAATGTGCCTGGGTGTTAGGCTGGTAACAGGGTAATGTGCCAGGGTGTTAGGCTGGTAACAGGGTAATGTACCTGGGTGTTAGGCTGGTAACAGGGTAATGTGCCAGGGTGTTAGGCTGGTAACAGGGTAATGTGCCAGGGTGTTAGGCTGGTAACAGGGTAATGTGCCTGGGTGTTAGGCTGGTAACAGGGTAATGTGCCAGGGTGTTAGGCTGGTAACAGGGTAATGTACCTGGGTGTAAGGCTGGTAACAGGGTAATGTGCCTGGGTGTTTGGCTGGCAGCAGGGTAATGTGCCTGGGTGTTAGGCTGGTAACAGGGTAATGTGATTGGGTGTTAGGCTGGTAACAGGGTAATGTGCTTGGGTGTTAGGCTGGTAACAAGGTTATGTACCTGGGTGTTAGGCTGGTAACAGGGTAATGTGCTTGGGTGTTAGGCTGGTAACAGGGTAATGTGCCTGGGTGTTAGGCTGGTAACAGGGTAATGTGCCTGGGTGTTAGGCTGGTAACAGGGTAATGTGCTTGAGTGTTAGGTTGGTAACAGGGTAATGTGCCTGGGTGTAAGGCTGGTAACAGGGTAATGTGTCTGGGTGTTAGGCTGGTAACAGGGTAATGTGCTTAAGTGTTAGGTTGGTAACAGGTAATGTGCCTGGGTGTAAGGCTGGTAACAGGGTAATGTGCTTGGGTGTTAGGCTGGTAACAGGGTAATGTGCCTGGGTGTTTGGTTGATAACAGCTTAATGTACCTGGGTGTTAGGCTGGTAACAGGGTAATGGGCCTGGGTGTTTGCCTGGTAACAGGGTAATGTGCCTGGGTGTTAGGCTGGCAGCAGGGTAATGTGCCTGGGTATTTGGTTGATAACAGCTTAATGTACCTGGGTGTTAGGCTGGTAACAGGGTAATGGGCCTGGGTGTTTGCCTGGTAACAGGGTAATGGGCCTGGGTGTTAGGCTGGCAGCAGGGTAATGTGCCTGGGTGTTAGGCTGGTAACAGAGTAATTTGCCTGGGTGTTAGGCTGGTAACAGGGTAATGTGCCTGGGTGTTAGGCAGGTAACAAGGTAATGTGCCTGGGTGTTAGGCAGGTAACAGGGTAATGTGCCTGGGTGTTAGGCAGGTAACATGGTAATGTGCCTGTGTGTTTGGCTGGTATTAGGGTAAAGTGCCTCGGTGTTCGGCAGGCAACATGGTAATGTACCTGGGTGTTCGGCAGGCAACATGGTAATGTGCCTAGGTGTTGGGCTGGTAACAGGGTTATGAACCTGGGTGTTAGGCAGGTAACAGGGTAATGTGCCTGGGTGTTTGGCTGGTAACAGGGTAATGTGCCTCGGTGTTCGGCAGGCAACATGGTTATGTACCTGGGTGTTCGGCAGGCAACATGGTAATGTGCATGGGTGTTAGGCAGGTAACAGGGTAATGTGCCTGGGTGTTAGGCAGGTAACAGGGTAATGAGCCTGGGTGTTTGGCTGGTAACAGGGTAATATGCCTGGGTGTTAGGCTGGTAACAAGGTAATATGCCTGGGTGTAAGGCTGCTAACAGGTTAATGTGCCTGGGTGTTTGCCTGGTAACAGGGTCATGTGTCTGGGTGTTAGGCAGGTAACAGGGTAATGTGCCTGGGTGTTTGGCAGGTAACAGGGTAATGTGCCTGGGTGTTAGGCTAGCAACAGAATAAGAGTGTCTTCGGGTTAGGTTTGTAGCAGGGTTTTGTGCCCGGGTGTTAGGCATGCTATCATATTAAAGGCAGCACTATATATATATATATATATATATCTAGGAAACACATACTTGTGGTGATTTAACAGATTCCTGGAAGGGATGTTACACCCCACACCCATTCCAAACAGCACAAAATAAAACAACAATAAGCTTGACAAATATGTTGAGGCAATATTTTTAGACACATATTTACTTGTATCTTGATCTGGTTATGTTTTCCCAGGAAGCAACTGAGAAGTTACAGAGTATGAGGTTCCAACTGCAGCTCTCTAGGGTTGAAGACCAGAAAACACCAATCCTCTCAATACAGGAGACAGTCAGGTGAGATACTGGCAATTAGAGCCAGGTTTGTAAAACTGAGTTTAAGACAAACCTCAATCATTTGAGTTGGTTGGATTAAAATAAAAAATAAATACTAAGCACACTTAATGACAAGTATAGCAAGAGAGTTAAGCTAGACATAGCAAAACATTAAAATGTACACCTAGACACCAACAGTGTAAGAGACATTTCTCGTACAACCTTAGCGTAGCCAGTAATAGCGAGACATTGCCAGTAACAGTTAGACATTGCCAGTAATAGCTAGAAATTGCCAGTAACAGTTAGACATTGCCAGTAATAGCTAGACATTGCTAGTAATAGTTAGACATTTCCAGTAAAAGCTTTGCATCTAATATTGGCCATAGTTGTCATTGTGCACAGTTTATATCAAAACAAAACTTTGAAAAAATAAAACTATCTTAAACTAACCATGTGCGCCGTGTTTTTTACCGACGTAGGTCTGGGGATTCTTCTCCACCAATAATTAGCTGGATGTCACCAATATGACCATAATTGTGTCAGTACAATGTAACAAAAAACAATATAAAACAATTGTAAGATGCAGAAGTAGTTGTAAAACTAGTTATGATGAAATTCTCGCATGTATCCTCAGCTTACAAGGGCAGGTCCATTCCTGGTCATCTAAGTGTCTGGATGGGCGTGGTATCTGGTCAGGTCCAGCCCTGTTCATCCAATTGTTTGGATGGGCGTGGTATCAGGTCAGGTCCACCCCTGGTCATCCAAGTGTCTGTATGGGCATGGTGTCTGGTCAGGGCAGGTCCACCCCTTGTCATCCAATTGTCTAGATGGGCGTGGTGTCTGGTCAGGTCCACCCCTGGTCATCTAAGTGTCTGGATGGGCGTGGTATCAGGTCAGGTCCACCCCTGGTCATCCAATTGTCTAGATGGGCGTGGTATCAGGTCAGGTCCAACCCTGGTCATCTAAGTGTCTGGATGGGCATGGTATCAGGGCAGGTCCACCCCTGGTCATCCAAGTGTCTGGATGGATGTGGTATCAGGTCAGGTCCACCCCTGGTCATCCAAGTGTCTGGATGGGTGTGGTATCAGGTCAGGTCCAGCCCTGGTCATCTAAGTGTCTGGATGGGCATGGTATCAGGTCAGGTCCAGCCCTGGTCATCTAAGTGTCTGGATGGATGTGGTATCAGGTCAGGTCCACCCCTGGTCATCCAAGTGTCTGGATGGGCATGGTATCAGGTCAGGTCCAGCCCTGGTCATCTAAGTGTCTGGATGGGTGTGGTATCAGGTCAGGTCCACCCCTGGTCATCTAAGTGTCTGGATGGGCATGGTATCAGGTCAGGTCCACCCCTGGTCATCCAAGTGTCTGGATGGGCGTGGTGTCTGGTCAGGTCAGGTCCACCCCTGGTCATCCAAGTGTCTGGATGGGTGTGGTGTCTGGTCAGGGCAGGTCCACCCCTGGTCATCCAAGTGTCTGGATGGATGTGGTATCAGGTCAGGTCCACCCCTGGTCATCCAAGTGTCTGGATGGGCGTGGTATTAGGTCAGGTCCAGCCCTGGTCATCTAAGTGTCTAGATGGATGTGGTATCAGGTCAGGTCCAGCCCTGGTCATCTAAGTGTCTGGATGGGCATGGTATCAGGTCAGGTCCAGCCCTGGTCATCTAAGTGTCTGGATGGGCATGGTATCAGGTCAGGTCCAGCCCTGGTCATCTAAGTGTCTGAATGGGCATGGTATCAGGTCAGCTCCAGCCCTGGTCATCCAAGTGTCTGGATGGGCATGGTATCAGGTCAGGTCCACCCCTGGTCATCTAAGTGTCTGGATGGGCATGGTATCAGGTCAGGTCCACCCCTGGTCATCTAAGTGTCTGGATGGGTGTGGTATCAGGTCAGGTCCATCCCTGGTCATCTAAGTGTCTGGATGGGCGTGGTATCTGGTCAGGTCCAGCCCTGGTCATCTAAGTGTCTGGATGGGCGTGGTATCAGGTCAGGTCCACCCCTGGTCATCTAAGTGTCTGGATGGGTGTGGTATCTGGTCAGGTCCACCCCTGGTCATCTAAGTGTCTGGATGGGTGTGGTATCTGGTCAGGTCCACCCCTGGTCATCTAAGTGTCTGGATGGGTGTGGTATCTGGTCAGGTCCACCCCTGGTCATCTAAGTGTCTGGATGGGTGTGGTATCTGGTCAGGTCCACCCCTGGTCATCTAAGTGTCTGGATGGGTGTGGTATCTGGTCAGGTCCACCCCTGGTCATCTAAGTGTCTGGATGGGTGTGGTATCTGGTCAGGTCCACCCCTGGTCATCTAAGTGTCTGGATGGGCATGGTATCAGGTCAGGTCCACCCCTGGTCATCTAAGTGTCTGGATGGGCGTGGTATCAGGTCAGGTCCATCCCTGGTCATCTAAGTGTCTGGATGGGCATGGTATCAGGTCAGGTCCACCCCTGGTCATCTAAGTGTCTGGATGGATGTGGTATCAGGTCAGGTCCACCCCTGGTCATCTAAGTGTCTGGATGGGCATGGTATCAGGTCAGGTCCACCCCTGGTCATCTAAGTGTCTGGATGGGCGTGGTATCAGGTCAGGTCCACCCCTGGTCATCCAAGTGTCTGGATGGGTGTGGTATCTGGTCAGGTCCACCCCTGGTCATCCAAGTGTCTGGATGGGCATGGTATCAGGTCAGGTCCACCCCTGGTCATCCAAGTGTCTGGATGGATGTGGTATCAGGTCAGGTCCACCCCTGGTCATCTAAGTGTCTGGATAGATGTGGTATCAGGTCAGGTCCACCCCTGGTCATCTAAGTGTCTGGATGGGCATGGTATCAGGTCAGGTCCACCCCTGGTCATCTAAGTGTCTGGATGGGCGTGGTATCAGGTCAGGTCCATCCCTGGTCATCTAAGTGTCTGGATGGGCATGGTATCAGGTCAGGTCCACCCCTGGTCATCTAAGTGTCTAGATGGATGTGGTATCAGGTCAGGTCCACCCCTGGTCATCTAAGTGTCTGGATGGGCGTGGTATCAGGTCAGGTCCAGCCATAGTCATCCAAGTGTCTGGATGGGCGTGGTATCAGGTCAGGTCCACCCCTGGTCATCTAAGTGTCTGGATGGGCGTAGTATCAGGTCAGGTCCACCCCTGGTCATCTAAGTGTCTAGATGGATGTGGTATCAGGTCAGGTCCACCCCTGGTCATCTAAGTGTCTGGATGGGCGTGGTATCAGGTCAGGTCCACCCCTGGTCATCCAAGTGTCTAGATGGATGTGGTATCAGGTCAGGTCCACCCCTGGTCATCCAAGTGTCTGGATGGGCATGGTATCAGGTCAGGTCCACCCCTGGTCATCCAAGTGTCTGTATGGGCGTGGTATCAGGTCAGGTCCAGCCCTGTTCATCTTAGTGTCTGGATGGGCGTGGTATTAGGTCAGGTCCACCCCTGGTCATCCAAGTGTCTGGATGGGCGTGGTATCAGGTCAGGTCCACCCCTGGTCATCCAAGTGTCTGTATGGGCGTGGTATCAGGTCAGGTCCACCCCTGGTCATCTAAGTGTCTGGATGGGCGTGGTATCAGGTCAGGTCCAGCCCTGTTCATCCAAGTGTCTGTATGGGCATGGTATCAGGTCAGGTCCACCCCTGGTCATCCAAGTGTCTGTATGGGCATGGTATCAGGTCAGGTCCACCCCTGGTCATCCAAGTGTCTGTATGGGCGTGGTATCAGGTCAGGTCCAGCCCTGTTCATCTAAGTGTCTGGATGGATGTGGTATCAGGTTAGGTCCAGCCTTGGTCATCTTAGTGTCTGGATGGGCATGGTGTCTGGTCAGGTCCACCCCTGGTCATCCAAGTGTCTGGATGGATGTGGTATCAGGTCAGGTCCACCCCTGGTCATCTAAGTGTCTAGATGGGCATGGTATCAGGTCAGGTCCACCCCTGGTCATCTAAGTGTCTGGATGGGCATGGTATCAGGTCAGGTCCACCCCTGGTCATCTAAGTGTCTGGATGGATGTGGTATCAGGTCAGGTCCACCCCTGGTCATCTAAGTGTCTAGTTGGGCGTGGTATCAGGTCAGGTCCACCCCTGGTCATCTAAGTGTCTGGATGGGCGTGGTATCAGGTCAGGTCCACCCCTGGTCATCTAAGTGTCTGGATGGGCATGGTATCAGGTCAGGTCCAGCCCTGTTCATCTAAGTGTCTGGATGGGCGTGGTATCAGGTCAGGTCCACCCCTGGTCATCCAAGTGTCTGGATGGGCGTGGTATCAGGTCAGGTCCACCCCTGGTCATCTAAGTGTCTGGATGGGCATGGTATCAGGTCAGGTCCGGCCCTGGTCATCTAAGTGTCTGGATGGGTGTGGTATCAGGTCAGGTCCAGCCCTGGTCATCTAAGTGTCTGGATGGGTGTGGTATCAGGTCAGGTCCACCCCTGGTCATCCAAGTGTCTGGATGGGTGTGGTATCAGGTCAGGTCCACCCCTGGTCATCTAAGTGTCTGGATGGGTGTGGTATCAGGTCAGGTCCACCCCTGGTCATCCAAGTGTCTGTATGGGCGTGGTATCAGGTCAGGTCCAGCCCTGGTCATCTAAGTGTCTGGATGGATGTGGTATCAGGTCAGGTCCAGCCCTGGTCATCTAAGTGTCTGGATGGGCGTGGTATCAGGTCAGGTCCGGCCCTGGTCATCTAAGTGTCTAGATGGATGTGGTATCAGGTCAGGTCCAGCCCTGGTCATCTAAGTGTCTAGATGGATGTGGTATCAGGTCAGGTCCAGCCCTGGTCATCTAAGTGTCTGGATGGGCGTGGTATCAGGTCAGGTCCAGCCCTGGTCATCTAAGTGTCTGGATGGATGTGGTATCAGGTCAGGTCCAGCCCTGGTCATCTAAGTGTCTAGATGGATGTGGTATCAGGTCAGGTCCAGCCCTGGTCATCTAAGTGTCTAGATGGATGTGGTATCAGGTCAGGTCCAGCCCTGGTCATCTAAGTGTCTGGATGGATGTGGTATCAGGTAAGGTCCAGCCCTGGTCATCTAAGTGTCTAGATGGATGTGGTATCAGGTCAGGTCCAGCCCTGGTCATCTTAGTGTCTGGATGGGTGTGGTATCAGGTCAGGTCCACCCCTGGTCATCTAAGTGTCTGGATGGGTGTGGTATCAGGTCAGGTCTAGCCCTGGTCATCTAAGTGTCTGGATGGGCGTGGTATCAGGTCAGGTCCACCCCTGGTCATCTAAGTGTCTGGATGGGTGTGGTATCAGGTCAGGTCCAGCCCTGGTCATCTAAGTGTCTGGATGGGTGTGGTATCAGGTCAGGTCCAACCCTGGTCATCCAAGTGTCTGGATGGGCGTGGTATCAGGTCAGGTCCAGCCCTGGTCATCCAAGTGTCTGGATGGGCATGGTATCAGGTCAATTCCACTCCTGGTCATTTAAGTGTCTGGATGGATGTGGTATCAGGTCAGGTCTAGCCCTGGTCATCCAAGTGTCTGGATGGGCGTGGTATCAGGTCAGGTCCACTCCTGGTCATCCAAGTGTCTGGATGGGTGTGGTATCAGGTCAGGTCCACCCCTGGTCATCTAAGTGTCTGGATGGGTGTGGTATCTGGTCAGGTCCAGCCCTGGTCATCCAAGTGTCTAGATGGATGTGGTATCAGGTCAGGTCCACCCCTGGTCATCCAAGTGTCTGGATGGGCGTGGTATCAGGTCAGGTCCACTCCTGGTCATCCAAGTGTCTGGATGGATGTGGTATCAGGTCAGGTCCACCCCTGGTCATCTAAGTGTCTGGATGGGTGTGGTTTCTGGTCAGGTCCAGCCCTGGTCATCCAAGTGTCTAGATGGATGTGGTATCAGGTCAGGTCCACCCCTGGTCATCTAAGTGTCTGGATGGATGTGGTATCAGGTCAGGTCCAGCCCTGGTCATCTAAGTGTCTGGATGGGTGTGGTATCAGGTCAGGTCCAGCCCTGGTCATCCAAGTGTCTGGATGGGCGTGGTATCAGGTCAGGTCCAGCCCTGGTCTGGATGGGCGTGGTATCAGGTCAGGTCCACCCCTGGTCATCCAAGTGTCTGGATGGATATGGTATCAGGTCAGGTCCAGCCCTGGTCATCCAAGTGTCTGGATGGGCGTGGTATCAGGTCAGGTCCAGCCCTGGTCATCTAAGTGTCTGGATGGGTGTGGTATCAGGTCAGGTCCACCCCTGGTCATCTAAGTGTCTGGATGGATGTGGTATCAGGTCAGGTCCACCCCTGGTCATCTAAGTGTCTGGATGGATGTGGTATCAGGTCAGGTCCACCCCTGGTCATCTAAGTGTCTGGATGGGTGTGGTATCAGGTCAGGTCCAGCCCTGGTCATCTAAGTGTCTGGATGGATGTGGTATCAGGTCAGGTCCAGCCCTGGTCATCCAAGTGTCTGGATGGGCGTGGTATCAGGTCAGGTCCACCCCTGGTCATCTAAGTGTCTGGATGGGTGTGGTATCAGGTCAGGTCCACCCCTGGTCATCCAAGTGTCTGGATGGGTGTGGTATCAGGTCAGGTCCAGCCCTGGTCATCTAAGTGTCTGGATGGGTGTGGTATCAGGTCAGGTCCACCCCTGGTCATCCAAGTGTCTGGATGGGTGTGGTATCAGGTCAGGTCCAACCCTGGTCATCCAAGTGTCTGGATGGGCGTGGTATCAGGTCATCTCCACGCCTGGTCATCTAAGTGTCTGGATGGATGTGGTATCAGGTCAGGTCCACCCCTAGTCATCTAAGTGTCTGGATGGGCGTGGTATCAGGTCAGGTCCAGCCCTGGTCATCTAAGTGTCTGGATGGGCATGGTATCAGGGCAGGTCCACCCCTGGTCATCCAAGTGTCTGGATGGATGTGGTATCAGGTCATGTCCACCCCTGGTCATCTAAGTGTCTGGATGGGCGTGGTATCAGGTCAGGTCCAGCCCTGGTCATCTAAGTGTCTGGATGGATTTGGTATCAGGTCAGGTCCACCCCTGGTCATCTAAGTGTCTAGATGGATGTGGTATCAGGTCAGGTCCAACCCTGGTCATCCAAGTGTCTGGATGGGCATTGTATCAGGTCAGGTCCACCCCTGGTCATCCAAGTGTCTGTATGGGCGTGGTATCAGGTTAGGTCCAGCCCTGGTCATCTAAGTGTCTAGATGGATGTGGTACCAGGTCAGGTCCAGCCCTGGTCATCTAAGTGTCTGGATGGGCATGGTATCAGGTCAGGTCCAGCCCTGGTCATCTAAGTGTCTGGATGGGCATGGTATCAGGTCAGGTCCAGCCCTGGTCATCTAAGTGTCTGGATGGGCATGGTATCAGGTCAGGTCCAGCCCTGGTCATCTAAGTGTCTGGATGGATGTGGTATCAGGTCAGGTCCACCCCTGGTCATCCAAGTGTCTGGATGGGCATGGTGTCTGGTCAGGTCCAGCCCTGGTCATCCAAGTGTCTGGATGGATGTGGTATCAGGTCAGGTCCACCCCTGGTCATCCAAGTGTCTGGATGGATGTGGTATCAGGTCAGGTCCACCCCTGGTCATCTTAGTGTCTGGATGGGCTTGGTATCAGGTCAGGTCCAGCCCTGGTCATCCAAGTGTCTGGATGGGCATGGTATCAGGTCAGGTCCAGCCCTGGTCATCCAAGTGTCTGGATGGATGTGCTATCAGGTCAGGTCCACCCCTGGTCATCCAAGTGTCTGGATGGATGTGGTATCAGGTCAGGTCCACCCCTGGTCATCCAAGTGTCTGGATGGATGTGGTATCAGGTCAGGTCCACCCCTGGTCATCTTAGTGTCTGGATGGGCGTGGTATCAGGTCAGGTCCAGCCCTGGTCATCCAAGTGTCTGGATGGGCGTGGTATCAGGTCAGGTCCACCCCTGGTCATCTTAGTGTCTGGATGGATGTTGTTTCAGGTCAGGTCCACCCCTGGTCATCCAAGTGTCTGGATGGGTGTGGTATCAGGTCAGGTCCACCCCTGGTCATCTTAGTGTCTGGATGGGCGTGGTATCAGGTCAGGTCCAGCCCTGGTCATCCAAGTGTCTGGATGGGCATGGTATCAGGTCAGGTCCACCCCTGGTCATCCAAGTGTCTGGATGGGCATGGTGTCTGGTCAGGGCAGGTCCACCCCTTGTCATCCAATTGTCTAGATGGGCATGGTGTCTGGTCAGGGCAGGTCCACCCCTGGTCATCCAAGTGTCTGGATGGATGTGGTATCAGGTCAGGTCCAGCCCTGGTCATCTAAGTGTCTGGATGGGCATGGTGTCTGGTCAGGGCAGGTCCACCCCTTGTCATCCAATTGTCTAGATGGGCATGGTGTCTGGTCAGGGCAGGTCCACCCCTGGTCATCCAAGTGTCTGAATGGGTGTAGTATCAGGTCAGGTCCACCCCTGGTCATCTAAGTGTCTGGATGGGCGTGGTATCAGGTCAGGGCAGGTCCACCCCTGGTCATCTAAGTGTCTAGATGGATGTGGTATCAGGTCAGGTCCAGCCCTGGTCATCTTAGTGTCTGGATGGATGTGGTATCAGGTCAGGTCCAGCCCTGGTCATCTAAGTGTCTGGATGGATGTGGTATCAGGTCAGGTCCACCCCTGGTCATCTAAGTGTCTGGATGGGCGTGGTATCAGGTCAGGTCCACCCCTGGTCATCTAAGTGTCTGGATGGGCGTGGTATCAGGGCAGGTCCACCCCTGGTCATCCAAGTGTCTGGATGGGTGTAGTATCAGGTCAGGTCCACCCCTGGTCATCTAAGTGTCTGGATGGGCGTGGTATCAGGTCAGGTCCACCCCTGGTCATCTAAGTGTCTGGATGGGCGTGGTGTCTGGTCAGGGCAGGTCCACCCCTGGTCATCCAAGTGTCTGAATGGGTGTAGTATCAGGTCAGGTCCACCCCTGGTCATCTAAGTGTCTGGATGGGCGTGGTATCAGGTCAGGGCAGGTCCACCCCTGGTCATCTAAGTGTCTAGATGGATGTGGTATCAGGTCAGGTCCAGCCCTGGTCATCTTAGTGTCTGGATGGGCGTGGTATCAGGGCAGGTCCACCCCTGGTCATCCAAGTGTCTGGATGGATGTGGTATCAGGTCAGGTCCACCCCTGGTCATCTAAGTGTCTGGATGGGCGTGGTATCAGGTCAGGTCCACCCCTGGTCATCTAAGTGTCTGGATGGGCGTGGTATCAGGGCAGGTCCACCCCTGGTCATCCAAGTGTCTGGATGGATGTGGTATCAGGTCAGGTCCACCCCTGGTCATCTAAGTGTCTGGATGGGCATGGTATCAGGTCAGGTCCACCCCTGGTCATCAAAGTGTCTGGATGGGCGTGGTATCAGGTCAGGTCCAGCCCTGGTCATCTAAGTGTCTGGATGGATTTGGTATCAGGTCAGGTCCACCCCTGGTCATCTAAGTGTCTAGATGGATGTGGTATCAGGTCAGGTCCACCCCTGGTCATCCAAGTGTCTGGATGGGCATGGTATCAGGTCAGGTCCACCCCTGGTCATCCAAGTGTCTGTATGGGCATGGTATCAGGTCAGGTCCAGCCCTGGTCATCTAAGTGTCTAGATGGATGTGGTATCAGGTCAGGTCCAGCCCTGGTCATCTAAGTGTCTAGATGGATGTGGTATCAGGTCAGGTCCAGCCCTGGTCATCTAAGTGTCTGGATGGGCATGGTATCAGGTCAGGTCCAGCCCTGGTCATCTAAGTGTCTGGATGGGCATGGTATCAGGTAAGGTCCAGCCCTGGTCATCTAAGTGTCTAGATGGATGTGGTATCAGGTCAGGTCCAGCCCTGGTCATCTAAGTGTCTGGATGGATGTGGTATCAGGTAAGGTCCAGCCCTGGTCATCTAAGTGTCTAGATGGATGTGGTATCAGGTCAGGTCCAGCCCTGGTCATCTTAGTGTCTGGATGGATGTGGTATCAGGTCAGGTCCACCCCTGGTCATCCAAGTGTCTGGATGGATGTGGTATCAGGTCAGGTCCACCCCTGGTCATCTTAGTGTCTGGATGGGCGTGGTATCTGGTCAGGTCAGGTCCAGCCCTGTTCATCTAAGTGTCTGGATGGGCGTGGTATCAGGTCAGGTCCAGCCCTGGTCATCCAAGTGTCTGGATGGATGTGGTATCAGGTCAGGTCCACCCCTGGTCATCCAAGTGTCTGGATGGATGTGGTATCAGGTCAGGTCCACCCCTGGTCATCCAAGTGTCTGGATGGATGTGGTATCAGGTCAGGTCCACCCCTGGTCATCTTAGTGTCTGGATGGGCGTGGTATCAGGTCAGGTCCACCCCTGGTCATCTTAGTGTCTGGATGGGCATGGTATCAGGTCAGGTCCACCCCTGGTCATCTTAGTGTCTGGATGGATGTTGTTTCAGGTCAGGTCCACCCCTGGTCATCCAAGTGTCTGGATGGATGTGGTATCAGGTCAGGTCCACCCCTGGTCATCTTAGTGTCTGGATGGGCGTGGTATCAGGTCAGGTCCAGCCCTGGTCATCTAAGTGTCTGGATGGGCATGGTGTCTGGTCAGGGCAGGTCCACCCCTTGTCATCCAATTGTCTAGATGGGCATGGTGTCTGGTCAGGTCAGGTCCACCCCTGGTCATCCAAGTGTCTGGATGGGCATGGTATCAGGTCAGGTCCACCCCTGGTCATCCAAGTGTCTGGATGGGCGTGGTATCAGGTCAGGTCCACCCCTGGTCATCTTAGTGTCTGGATGGATGTTGTTTCAGGTCAGGTCCACCCCTGGTCATCCAAGTGTCTGGATGGATGTGGTATCAGGTCAGGTCCACCCCTGGTCATCTTAGTGTCTGGATGGGCGTGGTATCAGGTCAGGTCCAGCCCTGGTCATCTAAGTGTCTGGATGGGCATGGTGTCTGGTCAGGGCAGGTCCACCCCTTGTCATCCAATTGTCTAGATGGGCATGGTGTCTGGTCAGGGCAGGTCCACCCCTGGTCATCCAAGTGTCTGGATGGATGTGGTATCAGGTCAGGTCCAGCCCTGGTCATCTAAGTGTCTGGATGGGCATGGTGTCTGGTCAGGGCAGGTCCACGCCTTGTCATCCAATTGTCTAGATGGGCATGGTGTCTGGTCAGGGCAGGTCCACCCCTTGTCATCCAATTGTCTAGATGGGCATGGTGTCTGGTCAGGGCAGGTCCACCCCTGGTCATCCAAGTGTCTGGATGGATGTGGTATCAGGTCAGGTCCACCCCTGGTCATCCAAGTGTCTGGATGGGCGTGGTATCAGGTCAGGTCCAGCCCTGATCATCTAAGTGTCTGGATGGGCATGTTATCAGGTCAGGTCCACCCCTTGTCATCCAAGTGTCTGGATGGGCGTGGTGTCTGGTCAGGTCAGGTCCACCCCTGGTCATCCAAGTGTCTGGATGGGTGTGGTGTCTGGTCAGGGCAGGTCCACCCCTGGTCATCCAAGTGTCTGGATGGATGTGGTATCAGGTCAGGTCCACCCCTGGTCATCCAAGTGTCTGGATGGGCGTGGTATCAGGTCAGGTCCAGCCCTGGTCATCTAAGTGTCTAGATGGATGTGGTATCAGGTCAGGTCCAGCCCTGGTCATCTAAGTGTCTGGATGGGCATGGTATCAGGTCAGGTCCAGCCCTGGTCATCTAAGTGTCTAGATGGGCATGGTATCAGGTCAGGTCCAGCCCTGGTCATCTAAGTGTCTGGATGGGCATGGTATCAGGTCAGGTCCAGCCCTGGTCATCTAAGTGTCTGAATGGGCATGGTATCAGGTCAGCTCCAGCCCTGGTCATCCAAGTGTCTGGATGGGCATGGTATCAGGTCAGGTCCACCCCTGGTCATCTAAGTGTCTGGATGGGCATGGTATCAGGTCAGGTCCACCCCTGGTCATCTAAGTGTCTGGATGGGTGTGGTATCAGGTCAGGTCCATCCCTGGTCATCTAAGTGTCTGGATGGGCGTGGTATCTGGTCAGGTCCAGCCCTGGTCATCTAAGTGTCTGGATGGGCGTGGTATCAGGTCAGGTCCACCCCTGGTCATCTAAGTGTCTGGATGGGTGTGGTATCTGGTCAGGTCCACCCCTGGTCATCTAAGTGTCTGGATGGGTGTGGTATCTGGTCAGGTCCACCCCTGGTCATCTAAGTGTCTGGATGGGTGTGGTATCTGGTCAGGTCCACCCCTGGTCATCTAAGTGTCTGGATGGGTGTGGTATCTGGTCAGGTCCACCCCTGGTCATCTAAGTGTCTGGATGGGTGTGGTATCTGGTCAGGTCCACCCCTGGTCATCTAAGTGTCTGGATGGGTGTGGTATCTGGTCAGGTCCACCCCTGGTCATCTAAGTGTCTGGATGGGCATGGTGTCTGGTCAGGGCAGGTCCACCCCTTGTCATCCAATTGTCTAGATGGGCATGGTGTCTGGTCAGGGCAGGTCCACCCCTGGTCATCCAAGTGTCTGGATGGATGTGGTATCAGGTCAGGTCCAGCCCTGGTCATCTAAGTGTCTGGATGGGCATGGTGTCTGGTCAGGGCAGGTCCACGCCTTGTCATCCAATTGTCTAGATGGGCATGGTGTCTGGTCAGGGCAGGTCCACCCCTTGTCATCCAATTGTCTAGATGGGCATGGTGTCTGGTCAGGGCAGGTCCACCCCTGGTCATCCAAGTGTCTGGATGGATGTGGTATCAGGTCAGGTCCACCCCTGGTCATCCAAGTGTCTGGATGGGCGTGGTATCAGGTCAGGTCCAGCCCTGATCATCTAAGTGTCTGGATGGGCATGGTATCAGGTCAGGTCCACCCCTTGTCATCCAAGTGTCTGGATGGGCGTGGTGTCTGGTCAGGTCAGGTCCACCCCTGGTCATCCAAGTGTCTGGATGGGTGTGGTGTCTGGTCAGGGCAGGTCCACCCCTGGTCATCCAAGTGTCTGGATGGATGTGGTATCAGGTCAGGTCCACCCCTGGTCATCCAAGTGTCTGGATGGGCGTGGTATTAGGTCAGGTCCAGCCCTGGTCATCTAAGTGTCTAGATGGATGTGGTATCAGGTCAGGTCCAGCCCTGGTCATCTAAGTGTCTGGATGGGCATGGTATCAGGTCAGGTCCAGCCCTGGTCATCTAAGTGTCTGGATGGGCATGGTATCAGGTCAGGTCCAGCCCTGGTCATCTAAGTGTCTGAATGGGCATGGTATCAGGTCAGCTCCAGCCCTGGTCATCCAAGTGTCTGGATGGGCATGGTATCAGGTCAGGTCCATCCCTGGTCATCTAAGTGTCTGGATGGGCATGGTATCTGGTCAGGTCCAGCCCTGGTCATCTAAGTGTCTGGATGGGCGTGGTATCAGGTCAGGTCCACCCCTGGTCATCTAAGTGTCTGGATGGGTGTGGTATCTGGTCAGGTCCACCCCTGGTCATCTAAGTGTCTGGATGGGTGTGGTATCTGGTCAGGTCCACCCCTGGTCATCTAAGTGTCTGGATGGGTGTGGTATCTGGTCAGGTCCACCCCTGGTCATCTAAGTGTCTGGATGGGTGTGGTATCTGGTCAGGTCCACCCCTGGTCATCTAAGTGTCTGGATGGGTGTGGTATCTGGTCAGGTCCACCCCTGGTCATCTAAGTGTCTGGATGGGTGTGGTATCTGGTCAGGTCCACCCCTGGTCATCTAAGTGTCTGGATGGGTGTGGTATCTGGTCAGGTCCACCCCTGGTCATCTAAGTGTCTGGATGGGTGTGGTATCTGGTCAGGTCCACCCCTGGTCATCTAAGTGTCTGGATGGGTGTGGTATCTGGTCAGGTCCACCCCTGGTCATCTAAGTGTCTGGATGGGTGTGGTATCTGGTCAGGTCCACCCCTGGTCATCTAAGTGTCTGGATGGGCGTGGTATCAGGTCAGGTCCATCCCTGGTCATCCAAGTGTCTGTATGGGCATGGTATCAGGTCAGATCCACCCCTGGTCATCTAAGTGTCTGGATGGATGTGGTATCTGGTCAGGGCAGGTCCACCCCTGGTCATCTAAGTGTCCAGGTGGGCAAGGTATCAGGTCAGGTCCACCCCTGGTCATCTAAGTGTCTGGATGGGCATGGTATCAGGTCAGGTCCACCCCTGGTCATGTAAGTGTCTGGATGGGCGTGGTATCAGGTCAGGTCCACCCCTGGTCATCCAAGTGTCTGGATAGGTGTGGTATCAGGTCAGGTCCACCCCTGGTCATCTAAGTGTCTGGATGGGCGTGGTATCAGGTCAGGTCCACCCCTGGTCATCCAAGTGTCTGGATGGGCGTGGTATCAGGTCAGGTCCACCCCTGGTCATCTAAGTGTCTGGATGGGCGTGGTATCAGGTCAGGTCCACCCCTGGTCATCTAAGTGTCTGGATGGGCATGGTATCAGGTCAGGTCCACCCCTGGTCATCCAAGTGTCTGGATAGGTGTGGTATCAGGTCAGGTCCACCCCTGGTCATCTAAGTGTCTGGATGGGCGTGGTATCAGGTCAGGTCCACCCCTGGTCATCTAAGTGTCTGGATGGGTGTGGTATCAGGTCAGGTTCACCCCTGGTCATCCAAGTGTCTGGATAGGTGTGGTATCAGGTCAGGTCCACCCCTGGTCATCCAAGTGTCTGGATAGGCGTGGTGTCAGGTCAGGTCCACCCCTGGTCATCTAAGTGTCTGGATGGGCTTGGTGTCTGGTCAGGGCAGGTCCACCCCTTGTCATCCAATTGTCTGGATGGGCTTGGTGTCTGGTCAGGGCAGGTCCACCCCTTGTCATCCAATTGTCTGGATAGGCGTGGTGTCTGGTCAGGGCAGGTCCACCCCTTGTCATCCAATTGTCTGGATGGGCTTGGTGTCTGGTCAGGTCAGGTCCACCCCTGGTCATCCAAGTGTCTGGATAGGCGTGGTGTCTGGTCAGGGCAGGTCCACCCCTTGTCATCCAATTGTCTGGATGGGCTTGGTGTCTGGTCAGGGCAGGTCCACCCCTGGCCATCCCTGGTCATCTAAGTGTCTTGATGGGCATGGTGTCTGGTCAGGTCAGGTCCACCCCTGGCCATCCCTGGTCATCTAAGTGTCTGGATGGGCTTGGTGTCTGGTCAGGTCAGGTCCACCCCTGGTCATCCAAGTGTCTGGATAGGTGTGGTGTCTGGTCAGGGCAGGTCCACCCCTTGTCATCCAATTGTCTGGATGGGCTTGGTGTCTGGTCAGGTCAGGTCCACCCCTGGTCATCCAAGTGTCTGGATAGGCGTGGTGTCTGGTCAGGGCAGGTCCACCCCTTGTCATCCAATTGTCTGGATGGGCTTGGTGTCTGGTCAGGGCAGGTCCACCCCTGGCCATCCCTGGTCATCTAAGTGTCTGGATTGCCGTGGTATCAGGTCAGGTCCACCCCTGGTCATCTAAGTGTCTGGATGGGCGTGGTATCAGGTCAGGTCCACCCCTGGTCATCTAAGTGTCTAGATGGATGTGGTATCAGGTCAGGTCCACCCCTGGTCATCTAAGTGTCTGGATGGGCATGGTGTCTGGTCAGGTCCACCCCTGGTCATCCAAGTGTCTAGATGGATGTGGTATCAGGTCAGGTCCACCCCTGGTCATCTAAGTGTCTGGATGGGCATGGTGTCTGGTCAGGTCCACCCCTGGTCATCCAAGTGTCTAGATGGATGTGGTATCAGGTCAGGTCCACCCCTGGTCATCTAAGTGTCTGGATGGGCATGGTGTCTGGTCAGGTCCACCCCTGGTCATCCAAGTGTCTGGATGGATGTGGTATCAGGTCAGGTCCACCCCTGGTCATCTAAGTGTCTAGATGGATGTGGTATCAGGTCAGGTCCACCCCTGGTCATCTAAGTGTCTTGATGGGCATGGTGTCTGGTCAGGTCCACCCCTGGTCATCCAAGTGTCTAGATGGATGTGGTATCAGGTCAGGTTCACCCCTGGTCATCTAAGTGTCTAGATGGATGTGATATCAGGTTAGGTCCACCCCTGGTCATCTAAGTGTCTGGATGGGCATGGTGTCTGGTCAGGTCTGCATGCTATCACAGTGAAGGCTGCACTATACCTGCTTTAAATGAAATCTACAAATAAGTGAAAGATTGATGAAAGGAAGTTACATTCAAAAATAAAACAATTTTTATTGTCAGGCAACAAATGGAGAAATACCGACATTATGAGAAGGAGCTGTTTCTAATACAAAAAGGTCTGGAAGAAGAAGAGGAGGAGGAAGAGGAAGATGACAGGTAAAACTGTTATGACATACTTACCCTTTGTGTTTCTGCCAAGATTTTTTTTGCTCTTATTTTTTATTGGATAAACTTTTGTGTTTTTGTTCAGGCACTATGATGCACTATTTATCCTACATATTTCAGCTACTAACATGAAAGCCATTATCATTTTTCATCAACTTCCATAGATTAAAAGGGACAAAATTGCATAGTTTATTTAAGCAATTATAGTAGATATTGTGAGTTAAAATTATATTCTGATTATCACCTATTCTTTCAAGTCTTAACATATATTTCAGTTATTCCATTCTTCTTCACTTACTCAAGTGATACTTTACATCTACTTCAGCTATTGCAGTGATACATAAACTTTTACCATGCTAACACTCAAGCAAATATAAGGGAAGTTCCACAACTAGTTGGCCCAGACATGATAATGTGACTGGGTGTGGTATCATGCCAGGTGTTCACAGCATGCTATACACAGTGAAGGCAGCACTATATCTGCTTCAAGTGAACAACAAACAAACATCTGCTTCAGCTCCTCCAGTAATACATTGCATCTATTTTATCTATATCAGTGATACTTAACATCTACTTCAGTTATACCAATGATTCCTTACATCTTCTTCAGCAATTCAACTGATATTTTTTTACTTCAACTTCAGTCCACCTGTAATACTTTACTTCAACTTCAGGTCCACCTGTGATTCTTAAAATCAACTTCAGGTCCACCAGTGATACTTTCTATCTACTTCATTTACACCATTATTATTTCAGGAATCCTAGGGAGACCTCAGTTAACATGTGTTTTAGCTGGTCCGTGAGATTGCATATGTATTGCAGTGAGACTAATCATATATTTCAGCTACTCGAGTGAGTTGCTGCGGGACCGAGAGACCCTGGAAGCCAAGCTGAGACAGTGTAAGGAGAAGATCAACAGCCTTAATGAGGAGCTGTCCATCAGAATTAGCTGCTTCAAGGAGAGCCAGCTCCAGGTGCAGGCTCAACTACAGGCACAACAGAGTAAGTAGGATGTAATTAACAAGGTGCAGGCTCAAGTACTGGCCAACAGAGTAGGTAGGATGTAGTTAACTAGGTGCAGACTCAACTACAGGCACAACAGAGTAGGTAGGATGTAGTGAACTAGGTGCAGGCTTAACTACAGGCACAACAAAATAGATAGGATGTAGTTAACTAGGTGCAGGCTTAACTACAGGCACAACAGAATAGGTAGGATGTAGTTAAGTTAAGTAGGTGCATACCCAACTACAGGCACAACAGAGTAAGAAGGATATAGTTAACTAGGTGCATACTCAACTACAGGCACAACAGATTAAGTAGGATGTAGTTAACTAGGTTCTGGCTCAACTACAGGCACAACAGAGTGAGTTGGATGTAGTTAGCTAGGTGCAGGCTCAACTACAGGCACAACAAAGTGTAGAGGAATTTATAATAATTATTGTTATTATTATGTATTTTGAATAATATTATGTTATAAAGGGAGATAATTTAATATACCTGTTTGTTCGTATACACTTATATATAAAGCCTGTGCTACACATATACGGGGCTTTTGCAGCTGGAGTAAAAGGTACCATGTTTACCTGATCTGCATTGCACTAGCCACTTTCTACTAACTTTACTTTAGGAACTTTAGGCCATTAACTTAATATCTAAGCTTTTCTCACTTAAACCACCACTGTCAAGTTCTGATAATTAAATTCATTTTAAACGTTAATTACTTGGACTTGTCTTTTCCCTTCCATTAAATACTGTATAAAACCCTTTAATAATTAGTTCTCCACAGGCAAGAATCCGGAAAGGTTCAGAGCTTCCTATGGAGCTCAGATCCTTAGCGGAACTTAACCCGCTACATTTGGGGGCTCGTCCGATTGTCTGTTCTGGAGAGTGTTACAAAATTTAGTCTTTTAAAACAGAAAAAAAGAAAGATTAAATTTGATTTAAAAAGTAATTATCTAAAATGGCAACAGGCTATGATGATGGGAAACATAAGCAGCAGAAAAAGGCAGTTTTTCATAAGTCAGAACTTGACAGTACATATCTTCGTCAGCAGGGTAGCCCAGTTTCTGTTCATCTTCCCCAAACAAGCAACTTAATTTCATCATCTTTCTAAGAAGGTAAAGATGTAAAATTTTCACCCCAGCCTAAAGTCGACGACAATGTTAAACAGAAATTTACTTCTACGCCTTCAAGAACACAGAGTAGTGAAATAGACAACCTTGTTACACAGTTGAATGACATCCAAAGGCAAATAAATGAATTGATGCCAATTCAAAGTAAGGCTATAAGCTCTATAAGAGATAGTACTGCTAGCCGTAGGAAACAGAAAGAGCCAGATACATTTGATGGTAACACCGTACAATTTAGGGATTACATTGTACACTTTGAAAGAGTAGGAAAATGGAATAATTGGTCAGAGGAAGACATGGCTCGTCAGTTAGCCATGGCATTGAGAGGAGATGCTCAAAAGCTCCTCAGTGATTTGACGGATGACCAATTAGAGAGCTACAATGACTTGAAATGTGTTCTCTCGAAACGTTATGATCCTACCGAAAGGCTTATTTCACACAGATGTGAATTTCGATCAAGAAAAAGATTGCCCAATGAGACTCCATCAGATTACGCTCATGCATTGAAACGAATTGCTAGCATGGCCTTTCCAGAAATTCCCTCTCAATACAGGGAAGTCCAAATTCAGGAACAGTACCTTCTTGGTTTGGGAAACAATACCCTCAGGGAACATGTGATGTTCAAGAACCCTAAATCACTTGAGGAAGCGGTTGCATTCACTATTGAATATGAATCTATAAAAGGGCTTAACTCACATCCCAATAAACCAATCCAAAATAATGACTCAGGCTTAAATGCAGCTGTTAAAACACAAACATCAACAACAGAACAACTAACTCAGTCTGATGTCACAACACTTCTTGATAGACTGACGTTGTGTATTGAAATGTTGGAAAAGACAGTAAAAAGAAAAGAAAAGTTCATGTCCGCTATCAGATGTTACACATGCAATACACAAGGGCATTTATCAAGAAACTGTCCGAATAGACACAGAAATGTGCAGGAAAACTAGTTGAGGCTGGTCTTAAGGCCAAAAGGTCAGCCACACCCCAAGAATCTGTTTCATCTGGTAGGCCATCCCCCAATGTGAACAATATTGGTGTAACACCTTTCGTTGATGTAGTCATTCTGGGAAAGTCTCATCGTATGTTAGTAGATTCAGGATCTTCATCATCGTTCATTTCAATTCCTTTATATGATATTTTGGTAAAGGCTTGTCCTGAGATAAAATTATCAGAGTTTCCGTGTAGATTCACAGTAGCTAATGGTCGGAACCTTGATGTCAGAGGCAAAGTAACTTTATCGTTCTCATTGGGAAGAGAAATGTATTGTCATGAGTTCCTCGTAGCTGACATAGATTTAACTGGTATCATTGGTAATGACTTTTTAATAGAATATGCTGCTGGTTTGTTTGTAGCAGACCAGTACATGGTCATTAATGGTTCCAGGATTGATCTGAGTTTTCAAGGCAAGGACAGATGTTCAAGGATCAAACTAAGCAAAGCGTGGAATATTCCTCCTGAAAGGGAAGTTCTCATTTCCGGTCAGGTTACAGATAGTTATATTGACTCAAAAGCGCTTATGGCTGAACCCTGCAAAACTCTTTTTGAAAGAGGTTTGCTAATGTCTAATGCAATTGTTGATGCCAGAAATCCTTGCCTGTCTGTTCTGAATGTGACTGATAAGCCAGTTCGGTTGAACAAAGGTACACTGATAGCAACAGTTCACGAAGTTGACATGGAAAGCAGTACAGAAGATGGTACAAATGTGCCTGTTAGCAGCTTTCCATCTCATCTAGAATCTGTTTTACAATCATCTTCCGAGCATTTGACAGAATCACAGGCCATACAAGTCAAAGATTTGCTGATACAATATCAAGATGTATTTATTTCTCCAAACGGAAAACTAGGACGAAATGACTGGGTTAAACACAAAATTGATACTGGAAGCTCAAAGCCAATAAAAATTCCACCAAGAAGAGTCCCAATTAAGCAAAGAGAAATAATTGACAATGAAGTCTCAAAAATGATTGAAAATGATGTCATTGAACCTAGTCGTAGTGCTTGGTCATCACCTGTTTTACTTTGTTCCAAAAAAGATGGATCAGTTAGATTTTGCATTGACTATCGGAAAGTCAATGCAGTGACACAGAAAGATTCATATCCATTACCTCGCATTGATGATTGTCTTGATTCATTAGGAGGAAATGCGTGGTTTCACACTTTAGATCTTGCATCAGGTTATTGGCAATGTGAAATCGATAAAGAAGATAGGCCAAAGACTGCATTGGCAACTCATTCAGGACTATATCAGTTCAAGGTTCTCCCTTTCGGACTTTGCAATGCTCCTGCAGTATTTGAGCGCTTGATGGAACTTGTTTTGAAAGGTCTTAATTATGAAAGATGTCTCTGTTATCTCGATGATGTTGTCATCTTTGGTAAATCATTTGATGAGGCAATTCTTAATTTGGCCAAGGTTCTGAACAGATTCAAAAAAGCAAATCTCAAAGTTAGACCCTCCAAGTGCCAGTTATTTCGGACAAAATGCAATTTTCTAGGCCATGTCATTCAGAAAGATGGAATTTCTTGTGATCCAGACAAAATAAGTGCAGTTAACAATTTGCCTCCACCCTCGAATTTGTCTGAACTGAAAAGCTTGCTCGGTCTTGTAGGCTACTACAGGAAATTTATTCCAGATTTTGCAACTATTGCTTACCCCTCGACAAAATTAACACAAAAGAACGTGCAATTCTGTTGGGATATGGAATGTGACAATGCTTTAAAATCTTTACAAGAAAAATTGACCAACGCACCGATACTATCATTTCCAACAGAAGATGATATGTTAATTCTTGACACAGATGCATCTCTTACAGGCATCGGAGCGGTTTTGAGTCAAGTTCAAAATGGGACTGAGCATGTTCTGTGTTATGCTAGCAAAACACTTAGTAAACAACAGCAAAGGTATTGCACAACATACAGAGAGTTGTTGGCAGTTGTCACATTTGTCAAGCACTTTCGACATTATTTGTGGGGTCGTAATTTCCTGTTAAGAACAGACCATGCTTCACTCCTTTGGCTCAAAAACTTTAAGAATCCAGAGGGCATGCTTGCTCGATGGCTGTCTATTCTAGAGACATATGACATGACTATCGAACACAGGAAAGGTTCTAAACACCTCAACGCTGACGCTTTAAGCAGGTTTAATTACCGCAAATGTAAAAACGACCAGTGCACAATGTGTTCAAAGAACAAATGCAGGGAAAAAGGTGACAATCCACCTGATCCTCGCAAATTTGGCTGCAACACTATTGATGCAGGGGCTGTTCAAAGCATAACTTTCCCAGATACAGCAGATTCTGACTATTCCTGGTTAAATTGTTGGTCAGTCAAAGATATAAAGAAACACCAATACACTGACAGAAATCTGAAAAAGATTATGGAACTTAAGACAATTTCTTCGAAAAAGCCACCTCGCAAACTCATCGCATCAGAGACTAGGGAAGTAAAAACACTTTGGGGATTGTGGGAGTCCTTAGTTCTTCAAAATGGCATTCTGTATTATAGATGGTTTTGTGAGTCTGATGAAACTTCCAATTTACTCATGGTAGCACCTTCAAAATTAAGGCAAGACATTTTTAAAGAGTTGCATGTCAAGCGCATTGCTGGTCACTTTGGTAGAAATAGAACTATATCTGCAATACGAAAGCGCTTTTTCTGGCCCGGAATGTCTCGTCAAATCAGTCTGTGGACCAAAGAATGTGAGATCTGCCAAAGAAAGAATCAAGGATTCGCCAAATCTCCACTTCAACAATTCCCCACGTATGCCCCTCTGGACCGTGTTGCCATTGACATACTAGAATGTCCCTTATCGGACAATGGTAATCAATATGTGATTGTAGTTGGGGATTATTTCACAAAATGGGTAGAGTGTTTTCCTGTTCCTGATCATACTGCGTTGACAGTTGCTGACAAGTTATTGAATGAATTTATAACAAGATTTGGTGTACCTAAGACAATTCACACAGATCAAGGTAGAGAGTTTGAATCTCACCTCTTTCGAATCTTGTGTGAGAAGTTGGAAATTGAGAAAACAAGAACCAGTCCTTATAGACCACAGTCAGATGGTTTTGTTGAGAGAATGAATAGAACACTAATTCAAATACTTTCTCTTTATGTCAATGAAAACCATTCTAACTGGGATGAACATTTACCATTCCTACTTATGGCATATAGGTCAACAGAACAAGAAAGTACGGGTCTTACACCAAACAAGCTCATGTTAGGTAGAGAAATATCCTTACCCATTGACATTATTGTCGGGTTGCCAAAGGGATCAGAATCTCTGAGTTGCCCTGTTGAATACATAGAGTGGTTTACCAGTTTAATGATTAGAGTATTTGACTTTGCCCACAAAAACCTCAAGAAAGCGGCGGTAAAGCAGAAAAATACCTACGACACTGGTTTAAAGCCGAAAGAATTCAAAGATAACTCCTATGTATGGCGATGGTATCCACCATCTACCAAATCCAAGTTAGGACTAGGTTGGACAGGACCATATAAGGTCCTGCAGAAACTAACCGATGTAACATACAAAGTAAACGAAATGAAGCAGCCAACCTACGACATGAGCTAGCCTCGACTTGCAATGGATTAGTGAAAGAGACTGCAGACTGTAGGGATGAAGTTGTTCTTGTTAAGGAAACCGACAGTCATCAGTCTGTAAAAATGAAATATGTCAACCCTTTGTGGATGAAGCATTGACTTAACATTTCATCGTAAAACATTGTTTGTGCATTTCATGTTTGTATTATAACGAATGTATTTGTACTATGTTATTATTATTGTCATAGTTTTATAAGTTGACAAATGTTTTTGTATTAACATTTGTTTAAGGAGGGGGGAGTGTAGAGGAATTTATAATAATTATTGTTATTATTATGTATTTTGAATAATATTATGTTATAAAGGGAGATAATTTAATATACCTGTTTGTTCGTATACACTTATATATAAAGCCTGTGCTACACATATACGGGGCTTTTGCAGCTGGAGTAAAAGGTACCATGTTTACCTGATCTGCATTGCACTAGCCACTTTCTACTAACTTTACTTTAGGAACTTTAGGCCATTAACTTAATATCTAAACTTTTCTCACTTAAACCACCACTGTCAAGTTCTGATAATTAAATTCATTTTAAACGTTAATTACTTGGACTTGTCTTTTCCCTTCCATTAAATACTGTATAAAACCCTTTAATAATTAGTTCTCCACAGGCAAGAATCCGGAAAGGTTCAGAGCTTCCTCTGGAGCTCAGATCCTTAGCGGAACTTAACCCGCTACAAAAGTAAGTAGGATGTAGTTAACTAGGTGCAGACTCAATGACAGGCATAACATAATAGATAGGATGTAGTTAACTAGGTGCAGACTCAACTACAGGCACAACAGAGTAGGTAGGAGGCAGTTAACAAGGTGCAGACTCAACTACAGGCACAACAGAGTAGATAGGATCTAGTTAACTAGGTGCAGGCTCAACAACAGGCACAACAGAGTAGGTAGGTTGCAGTTAACAAGGTGCAGACTTAACTACAGGCACAACAGAGTCGGTAGGATGCAGTTTAACAAGGTGCAGACTCAACTACAGGCACAACAGAGTAGGTAGGATGTAGTTAACTAGGTGCAGACTCAACTACAGGCACAACAGAGTAGATAGGATCTAGTTAACTAGGTGCAGGCTCATCTACAGGCACAACAGAGTAGACAGGATCTAGTTAACTAGGTGCAGACTCAACTACAGGCACAACAGAGTAGGTAGGATGAAGTTAACTAGGTGCAGGCTCATCTACAGGCACAATAGAGTGAGAAGGATAAAGAACTTCACAATTATTCTTTATTCTAAGTACTATGAGAACTAGTTCATATGCCATTTCAGATAGGATCAGATGGAACTTGTAGGAGTTATTGTCTCTTTCCTATCATATATTTTAGATGTTAAGATGAGAGAGAAACTTCTAAACATGGAGTTGTAGGGTGGGGGGTAGTATATTTGTTAGCCTTTGGATTAGAGTTCTAGTTTGTTCATGGCATTCTTTTTCCTAATTATATGAAACAACTCTTGTTACAGCTCAGCAGGCCCATGTAGTTCGCCGTAATGAGGTGTGTTTCAAGTTTGCTCAGTGGCGTCTCACAGAAACAGATGGTCAAGTGGGCATCACAGACCTAGCACTGAGAAACTTTGTGTAAGTCACTGTTATGTTCAAGATTAGTCTCTAAGTTGGTACTAGATATGACTCTTAATTAAGCCTCCTCTACCCCTCACCATATCGGATTATCTCCAGATTAGGGTAAAATGTCAATTTGAGATTCTTCCATCTGACCTCTGGTGAGACAATGTGTATGCCAAGTCTAGGGTTTTTGCAATATACTTGGATGTTGCTGTTAAAACAGTACTTTTTGTTTGTTTAATGATTCAAAAAGAACAGCAACAAACACTTGGTTCTTCAGGCCAGAGAATTTTGCTTGGTCGCAAAGTGAAGGATCCACACTCCAAAAATAGGGAGATCCAAACTTTTGGAAATAAGGAGTCTGGCTTAAAGACAGAGAGATTGTCACACATATATTTTTATATATTTTTACCATATAAGCAATTTAATTGATAGTGGTTATTGTCATTAAATTCCTTATAGTAGAAGTATCAAAGTTTTAACAAAGTCTTTTTAATATTTTTGTCTAAATTAAAATATACATAACTTTTTATAAAAAAAGTAAACAAACCTATTGACAAAAAATACTAAATTACTGAGTGTTTCTCTGTTAAAATACCCAATGTGCTTCCTGACATTTTACACCAGGTACACAAAGGTGAATCGTGACAATGATACATGGAGTCACCAGGTGGAGCTTGGATGGGTGAAGATGACCAACCTCTTACCTAACTCTCTTTACAAGGTATGAGCGCTTATAGGTTAACATACAACAAACAGTTTTTAATATCCTGAGAGCAAGTATAGCCCTGCATTTACTGTGATGACATGAATCTCGGGTTTTCCATAAGAGCGTGCTCTACATATTGCACTACCAATGCTGGTCTACATTTATAAACAGCATATGATAACAGACACCTATAGTCGATCGATTAGGTTAGTTGACTTACTCATCAGCCCCAAACCACACAGAATCCTTAATGTAAAGAGGTCTTGCTGCTGACTTATTGGCAGACTTTTGGTTCTACAACGATATTGCTTAGAGGTGTTTAGCTTAAAAATAGACTTTAAACCAGACCTTGACCTTGCAGGATGTGCTGGCCCCACGAGATGATGGGAAGGATGATAATCGACAGATGACCCTTCGTGTTCTCTGTACTGAGAAACCTCCAGGTAACTTTGCTGTTTTCTGATTGTTTTGAGCCATTTCATGAAGCATATTTTGTGGTAATGAATATTTAGTGCAAAAAAAAATGTTCTTAAACTAAAATGCATATTCTGGGTCCATGGTTATAAAACTTTAAGCAGGTGTCTCAAATCATCTTACATCATCTTCAAAGATATGATTGGCTGAATTTTAAGTAAAATTTGAAAACTCTCCAATCAGATGCTTTACGGTGATCTCCTGCTTAATGCTTGATAACCTCGGACTCTGATGTACAATATTATCTCAATATTAAGCATGATTTGTGAACATTTTATTGTTCTAATAATAATATAATCCAAAATAACATTTTGGAGAAAAATTACATGAGATATAACCTGTCAAACAATTGCCACATCTGTATTCACAATCCCTGTTTTATAGTGAATTTATGTTGATGTTGAAAGGATAGTTTGTGTATTAAAAGAAGAGCTTTTCAAAATGCAACATCCCAAAACTAATTGTTTAATTGCATTAGTTGCTCTTATTGTAATTGATACAGTTTACTGTCTGTCACAGTGGGTGGTATAGCAGGTGAAGGAACACTTTGAGATCAACTTGATCCCCATGCAGATCCAGATGACCTATCAGCTCTTCCGAAAAATTATGCTGTTCTTCTTCCCAGACAAGAACATAGACACTGACGATCAAGGTATGGCATTAAAGATGAAATGTGTACTAACTGTGCCTATTTTACCTCAGTGGATTTTTAATCCAATAAATACACAATAAGACTGAAGTGTTTTTAAATGGCCCTTTGATAAAAGCATTAATGATATTATATGGGTTGTGTTAATAAAAGAAAATCAACTTAAGTATATAATCCAAGCATAGGTCTTTTCAGCAAAGCCTTTCACTGGATTTTTGCTTTTGACACAAAGTTTCTATTTCTTATTTTATAATTACCTCTATTCCTGCTGGGTTTATTTGGGGTTGTATACATACGTTTGCTTTTAAAATTAATGGTTAGGTTGTAAAAGAATACAAGCCCATTAATTGTTCTAGCATTTAGTTTTTTTTATTTTTGTTTACCTAATGAAAAGCTTCGGTTTATCTACATGTTTGAATATTTTGTCCCAAGGCTGAGTTTAATGTTGTAGATTTTGAGCTTAAATCTGAGACAATTCTCACCAATCAGATGGTTACAAATGCTCTGACAATTCAAATGCAGTTCTAGAACCTCAGGTGCATGTTGACCTTATGCCAGGATAATTAACTTTGGTTTGGTATCATAAGTGCTTTTGGCTTGATATTACAGAAATGGTGACACCATATCTGCATCAAGGAGAAACCACTTCCATACAATTTAGATTTAACATTGTTAACAAGATTTATATTCCAAAGAAAAATAAGGAAATGTTGGAAACTGAGGTAGATTTTGAAAATACTGAAAATAGCACTACTATATCAGTCCTACATAATAGGTATAATGCAGGGCTTGGGAAAAGATGTAGAAGTTGTGTTGAATGATCAAAGTTTGAAAGAAATATCCATCTCTCTAAGATATTGACAAATGTAAAAAGCAGTTTTTAACTAAACAGAAAAAGAAAATCTTTATTTGAAAATGCACAAAATAATTAATTGATTTGGTGTCACTGTTTTCTCAGAAGAGGAGTTAGAGGGAGCCACTGCAGCAGCGAAGCCCCCTGTTACCAAGGCAGAGAAGAAAGGCTCGCAGAAAAAAGACACAATTAAACGTAGCCCTTCTTGGACTGCCAATGATGACATTGACAAAATGAAGGTGAATTATCTTATTATCTTTTGATATTGGAATGATTTGCTAACATTGGTGATGATGGTTAAATTGGTTAAGCTGAGCTGCTCAAATAAGACTCAATTTACATGTATTTAAGCTTAATTCATTGATACCAGTAATATTTCTCTCAAATTAATATTGGTAAAATGGAGTTTAACTGTGTGTAAAATTGCTATAAGGTGATATAGAAGAATGGATATGTTAACTGAGTAAGTTTCACATGACAACAATGATACAATGGCTAAAATAAGTAGAGTGTAAATATCTAATCTTAATTGCTATAAACAACAATGGAAGAATGAAGGCAGACTATTGGAGAACATTCTTCAACTACTTTACACATTAGGTGGGGTTTTTTTTATTAACAATGCTCGGTAAGTAATTGTAATGAAAACAAATATTTATAAAAAATAAACTCTAGTGTGAAGTTTTACCAAGTTGGTCAATATTTTGAAATACCGTCTGGTCTGTGCACTAACCTTTTTACTTGTTTTAACACACATTTACTCATATTATTAAAAAATATTTGTTTATTTTATTAACATGTCATAGGTTTTTGCATTCTTATTAATTTTGTTTTCATTTTAGAAAACAACAAAAAAGAAAAAAATTGTGTTGTGTATTATACTTTGATAAAAAACATTTTCTTACTTAGTATTTTTCAACTGTTTCACACATTCTTCATCAGTTTGTTGACTTTCATTCCCTAGGTGTCATATGAAACAGACGATATATACTAAGCATGATAAATTGTTCTGCATTAAAAGATATTACGTAATAAAATTTACAGTCCAGAACAAGAGATAAACCTACACTATTGTAAAAAAACTTCAGTTTTCTGATTTAGTTGCTGAAATACAATATCTATTCGGATTGTTTTGAGTTGTTTGTTTTATATTTTAGTTAAGCTCTCTGATTTCAATTGTCTTGCTATAGACATTTTTTCTAAATATGGAAGTGTATTGTTTTGTGTAGAGAAGGTCTGGCCCATTACGCAAGATATCAACTGCTTCTGGGCCGTGGGATAATGAATTGTATATTTCAACAATGAAGGTTTGGTTTCAAGTTGTCCTTTCCCATGTGAAAACATCCAGCAAATATGCTTTAATTAAGTACAACTTCAGACAAAGTACAGAGAGTCGATTAGTAAATGTGATTTCAATACAATCTATTTTAGTTATTGAACTGTAAAATTATTTGTCTTCTTTCCATTGTTTAATATAGCCGTTTTCAGGGAAATTAAGTCAGATGATTTATTAGTTGATTAATTGTGATACATACTTTAATCTATCCACAGTAAAAATAACATCAAAAACTGGAAAAAAAATCAGAAGTATGTTGTTACGCAGGTCTATAAAGATTTACAGAAGTACTGGAGGTGTGGCTTTGCTGGATGCTTTGATGTGTTTCAGTTCCAAGTTTATTTGTTCCTTTTTCCTTCACATTTATTGTCCGTGATTAGCAATATTTGTGTGTATTCCCGACATTGTTTTAAGTAGTCTACATGTACATCATATATTCATACATGTTGTGAAAAAAGGTAAATCCAGTGAAAGTGATTAGCACTTTATGGAGTTGTGTATATAGCAATGTATAGACTTGAAGTCCATATTCATTGTCCAGTCTTAAGTTAAATAAGATTTGTTCAAGTCCAGATTCATGTGTGGAGGTTTTCAAGCTAACCTGCAGTGTGCCAGTAGTTCTACCCAGACATAGAGTCTGCGGTCTTTCTCCACCAATAATTAGCTGACCAGAATTGTGTTGGTATGATGCAACTAATATACATTTATAAAATTTCCAAAGTATTTCATGATATTAGTTTATTATATCTTAACAGACATTCCAAAAACAACAACAACAAACACACATAATCTGTCAAATCAAGTTTATCTCAGATATTTGGTTTATTGAGAATTAATTTTAAGATTAATAATGTTTTATGAGTATCGCCACAGGGAAATTATCTTAACTAATATATAAGAGATTAGAAGATTAAGAATACCCGTGTTCCAAAAACCATTTTACAACTTGTAAGTATGCCTTTTTTGAAGCTTTAAATTTGTGTGCTTATTATTTAAGTATATTTCTACCCTGCTCTTAAGTATTACACAAATTGCAGTAAGTGTTTTGATTTTTTATTTATCCTTTTTTTATTTTGGCCAAAATATTGCAAGATTATTATTACCTACGATACCCAACCATAGTGAAGTGTTGATCCACCATTCACTGTGGTGTACAACTTACATATTGAACAGACCAGTTTATGTGAACGCATTTGTCAAGTCAGTCTTTGTGTAGAAGCAATCCATAGGCAACAAGACTATCCAAACTCTTGAACCTTCACCAGCCAAAGCCGCCCTTAGCCCCGGCCCCGCAACCCGACACCCTGCCACCCAGTCCCCACCCACTTTACTCTCCAGTGTTATTGGTTGGATGTTTTCTATATTCTCACACCATTTTGTCTCTATCTAGATGTCTTGATAATATATTCACCAATGTTATTTCCATGATGTAGGCCATTTTTCTTCATTCCTTGTTATGTGTATAAGTCATCCAAATTACACATCCCATCTCACTCCACAAAAAAAAAGTAAATGTTGGCTCAATACTGATTGGTCCATTATTTACATGTAGGTTTTACTTTTTCACAGCACCTTCAACTTTAAAAGTTACATTAATATATTTTTTATAGTTAAAGTCGTACCATTTTTTGTTAACATATGTTTGTTTTTGCATTGTTGAATTGTTTTAAGCACATTGCTTATGTGAACAATTCATGTCAGTTTTAGAAATACTTGGCAGTTTTTCTTGTGCATCTTTGTTAGTACCAGTTTTTAAAAAAAAGATTTATCACATTTTGTTCACATAAACACTCACAGTTGGGTATTTTATATTTTTTGTATCATTTAGTTTAGTTGTGTTTTTTTTTATAATAGATTGTCATTTGTATATTTTCATTTGTACCTATACTAGTTGTCTTTTAATATTTGCTGCAAATATTTTCTAAAATGTGTGACATAGCGATTTGTTCTATAAGTTGTTTGGGTTTTATAGTTTTATAGTACCGGTAATTCTTTATTTATAATATAATATTATGTATTTGAGTATTGTTATTGTCAATTGTAAATGTTTTACATGTTTAAAATGTGTTAAAAATAATATTTTACCTAGTGAAGGGGATGCAAGAAATGCAAGAAATACACCAAGTAGCATTTTTATACTACACATTCACATCCCCTTTAAAAACCTTCATAAATATCATTAAAAAAAATCACAAATGTTTTTGGTAGTAGTTTAAAGAGCCTTAATATGGAGATGTTCTCAATTTAAGCAATTGATTTTCATGTGGGGGATTTAGCTAGCACTTGTCTTTTGTTGTATTTTTAAGTACATCATGACCAGTTATACTCATGATAGCTGCATCCAGCTATTTGTGTGGGGGAAGACCCCAATCAAATGTTAATGGTTGAACCACCATTGCAACACAAGTCATCTGGAAGATCTTCCTTCAATATGTCCATCGCTATAAACGGAACTTAAACCCACACAGTGGGTGTCAAGAAGTCAAAGAAGTCACAAGTTGGCCACCACTAGGCCTTGGATACCCTCCCACATCCCACCATCCTTATTGACAGTTTAAAGTATAAGATGGACAATGTAATATAGTAGATAACCTTATCTAACATCATATAAATACACAAAAACATTGTCTATGACTGTGATGACAACTGACAACATGCATAATTGTGATAAAAGCATTCTTGAGCTTCATGTCTAACTTCACTGAAGCTCATCTTCACACTATTTGCAGTATAAGCACAAGACAGTCAGTGATTGAAGTGTTTATTGGGTTTATTGTCCCCCCGACAGTATTTCAGTTATCTGCTGGAGATAGTGTCCACTTGAAGCAGATATAGTGCTGCCTTCACTGTGTATAGCATGCCGTGAACACCTGGCATGATACCACACCCAGTCACATTATCCTGACACCGGGCCAACCATTCCTTGAAATACCCTTATATTTGCTTGAGCATTAGCAAGAGAGCTATACCACTACCATTTATTACTACTTTGGTATGTCGCGGCCTGGGATTGAACCGGGGGCCTCCCATTCCTGGAGCTGCTTTTGTATGGCATGCATCAAGTGGCATATGTATATTCAGTGGGTGTTCCAAAAGCCTTAAATTAGAAAAGAAAATTCTTCTAATATTTTTTATCTTCATTATTTTGTAAATACATTTATAGTTATCAGATGATCTGTATAATGAGCATTGTGATTCAAGATATTTTGAATGTTCTAATATTCTGGTCAAAACATGTTTTCCAACATTACCCACGGGTAAGATTTTATACTAAAAGGCCTGGAAGGTATAGCTGATACCCTTTGAACTGCTTTTTTATATTTGTATCTGGTTTATAACCAGTCATAAAATGTATGTTTGTTCTATTCCAGGAGAGAGCTGCCAACAATAACACATTTTTATACATAAAGGTACCTGAAGTGTCCCTCAGAGTGTCCTATAAGGTAAGCCTGTATGCATTATTTACTGTTTTGATACCACATGTGATGTACCGGTATGCATGTTAAATTCCTATTAATGCTGTGGTCAAAAAATTATAATATTGCTCTCTGACATAAAGAAAGATGCTCTGTGACTTCTTCAAATTGCTTTCAATGCATTTTAAAAATAGAACATTTATGTTAATTGCAACCTGTGTTTGTTTGTTTACTAGTTATTTCTTTGGCACAATAAAATAAATGCCTTATTCCGTGAAAGGTGATAGCATGTATTGTTGATCGTTGATAAACATAATGTTGGCCTTGTGTTGACAAAATAAGCTTTCACCTTCCTTTGAATATGATAATCACAATCATTGTCACATGGTAGATGTCAAGTTGTTTTAGTGTTAAAAATTTCATGCAGCCTGAATTTGTATCATTAAATTTTGAATATAGTGAACAAAAATGGCAGTTTTATATTTAAGATGACCAGTATGGGGGTTGTGTGTCTGTTGTTGTTATACTTGCAGTCATTCTCTGTTATCAAACTTATGTGTTTACAAGAACCCCCTTCACAACTGATTTCTACACTCCATAAATAAAACATTTAAAATAATCACTATGTAACAAACTGTGTATATTTGTTCTTCCAGGGAGAGAAAGATAAGAACCTTGAAGATGTTCATGACTTCAATCTGGTGCTGCCAACACTTGAATATCACAACTGCATCTGGACATGGTTTGACCTCCTTATGACTATGAAGAATGACAGCAAGAGAGTTCTCATCTCACAGGTACACTCTGACACAGTGGTCTCCCCTGACTACTCTGTCTAGTTACAATGGATTTTTTAAATACATCTCAGCGACACAATTATTGTCATGGAAGTGATCTCTACGAGAATTCCAAAATTTATTTCTTTTACAGGTTTTTTGTTTTAAGCAGTTTGCATAGAATTAGATTGATCTGTGCGTCAAAAGATCACATAATCTTTAATAGATACATAGGTAGACAGAGAGAAAAAGGGAGGCAAACAGACAGACAGGCATGCAGACAGGCAGACAAACAGACAGATGTTGCAAGTGAATACCAACTCTGTGTAAACATAATACCAATATATAAAAAATAACATGAAATCGAACAACGCTGCTATGGCAAGGTTTCAAAAAGCAATATTTATTTGCTTTGTAAAATGGCAATACAAATTATATCTCACACCTTGAACAGGTGTCATTTCTCTGACATTTTTGTACTTTTTCCACTTGTAACCTCGATTATGTTCTGACATTGTTTCCTCTGTATTCAGGCTATCAAACAGAAGCTGCACATGCGCAGTAAGGCGGAAAGTGAGACCGATGTACAACAGGAGGAGGACAAGGCCAAGATGTTACTGGGAGCAAAACTACTGGTAGGTGCATCACAGCTAAAATAGGACACATCTCTTGGAATAAAAATGTCAAGAAAATTAAATTAATTTAATTGGATAATGAGAGTTTTTTTAAGTTTAAGAAATGTATTGAAATATGTAGCCTTGTTCTAATGGCCTGACATTTCTATAAGCTTGATCGAAGAGTATACAATAATTTATTTACAGAGGTCCATTATTATTGTTATATTGGTATAACTATTTTTATTGTTTGTTGTATTGCATTTTCTTCCCCACTTATATCAAGCTTGCATGACCAATATTTTATGACAGCTGGTCCAATTGGAAAATAAAGGGGCTTGATTGGCTGATGCATCAGGAATAATATGAAAGAAAAAGGAGAGATAATTTGATTGGCTTATGCATCAACACTATGACATTGACAGCACATGCCTCCTTTTTAGCATTCTGATATCATCATTTCAAGAAATGGAATCAGAAAATCATGTTGAAAAAAAGAAATATTGGATATTCTTGCAGTCAATATATCTGTTATTAATTGGTTAAATAACCCATAGTATTGACCCTGTTATTTAGTGGCTAGCTTCGGACAGTAATGTTGACCCTTGCCCTACAGGCTCGGCTTATACTACAGTTCTTGATTAAAATAGCTGGGCCAGAAATTATTATTTATTAACATCATAATTATGTAAAAAAAACAACAACAGATAACAAGATGTTAAACTTTGAAATGGTCAGTGTCAAGCACATTAAAAATGTAGCTTAGTTAAATGGCATTAAATATTCCTGTGACTTACGTCTACAGAATTATTCACTTCTTTATACATTAACTTCAAGAAAATGTACAAAATTAAGTAATTTGATTGGAGGCATGCATGTGAACTCTCCCACTTTTGGAGGGAGACTCCCACTTATAAGGTTCAAAATTATCTTAAAATGAAGGGTTTTCAGAAATCTCCCTACTTGGAACTTCCTTCTTTGTTTATATGAAAATAACAAATGTTCCACTTTGTAAGTGAAAATCTCCCACTTTGTCCTCCAAAAAAGTTCACATGTATGTATGTCATGAACCAACCAAAAAAATAAAGTCTTGAAATTCACAAGGACTATTAAATTAAGCTTACAGGTATATTTAAAGTTTATATTAACGAATGTTTGCTTGTGGGATGCTTGTATTCTTTAAGAATTACAGTCAAAGATCTAAAGCATTACTTCCAAATTATCATTATATTAATTCATACACCAATAATGTCATACACTTGATATGTTTTCAATATTTCAGGCACCACAAGAAAAACCAGCCAAGAAAACTTTATTTGGAAAATCTCCCAAGTGATGATGTAGAAAACAATGTCTTCAATAAAGACTGTTATGTGATATTTACTTCAGATGAAAGTTCATGATAAAAATTCTGACGTTGGTGAAGCTGGATTAAGTACAAATGTGTGCAATTTTTAAATGATTTTTTTTCTTTGAATGGGAAACATTTTGTCTCACAAGAAATGAAACTGTGTACAATATTTATGTCAAAATATTCCATAATAATAAAACTGATATATTTTTTTTCTCTAATTCTGCAGAACACTTGATAGCCTTATGTTTTTAGTTGGAAGAGAAATTTATATAATAAGTTTTTACATTTTTTTATTCCTCATTGTATCAAAACTTATGCAAGTAATTTATATTTCTTTCATGCAGTTTCAGAACAGCCGACTTCTTACGTGAAGTGTTATGTAGTTTGTATTTGAGATATAGTACATGTTAAAGTAAATAAAGTTGTGTTTAAGACAATTTTGCCATCTTGATACCAGTTATATTGGTCACTCTCATAGTTATGCATTGATTTTTGTTCAAATTGACATTGTTTTGTTATTTGAGCACTTGTCTCCAAGATGTCTTTTTTGAGAAATGGAAAATCTAAAACAAAAATGGCATAAAAGTAACGTATTACACTAAAAATAATATATATTAATTTAAAAATAAATACATATATATCAATGTTATTAAATATCATGCTTACAAGAAATTATGTTGTTGTTTTTTCAAAGGAGTCCAGTCTAGCACAATGAGTTCCATCCCTAATTTATGACAGCGATTGAATGTTCTTGGTATATCTTTTTATCTTACCTAATGGCATAATACATTGTTATCTTTTTTATGTATTGTTGATATAATGATCTATAATGTCTTATTTTAAAGATTTTGTTCATACAAAACTTAAAATGTATTATATGTTTTAACTAATCCAACTCTTATCAGTTTTTGGCAAATTACAAAAAAAACCAACAACACAATTGTCTAGTAAAATGAAGTAATTGTTGGTTATAGGTTAAAAGACCTTTCTTGAATGATTGGGCTTCTTTCATTGTATACCTGTAGTTATTTTGTGCCATTATATTTTGTTAGGAGTGAAAAATTTAAAGTGAGCACTGTCCACAAAGAGAGTATGTTTCCTTATTTTTCTTCTTGTTTGTTCTTGTTTTTGTTTAGATAAACATGTACTTGTAACATTTTTAACAAAATGGAACTTTCTGTTTTTTTAATAATCTTGCCATTTTTATTCTTTACCTTACAACACAAGCTGACTGTATTAGTTTTTCAGTCAATATGCAGGATTGGGGAGATATCCGACACAGTCAATTAAATTAATTAATGTATTGTGTGGTTAGAGTTACTGAATTGTAACTCCTCAGCTCCTGAATCGTGAGTGTCCGAGCCCTGGTAGGGGGAGAGAACTTTCATGTGGGGAGGTTTTCCAGCTAACCTGCACTGCGCTGGTGATTCTACCCAGGCATAAGTCTGGGGTTTTCCTCCACCAATAATTAGCTGGATGTTGCCAGTATGACCATATTTGTGTCAGGGTGATATAATAACAAAAAAACAACAACAATGTATTGTTATTTTTCAATATTATTAAACCACAACCAATTGCTTGTCAATTTATTTGTCTTTAACCATGGTAAAATAACTTCTGTATGTAAACCACCAACATATAAGGGAGTTAGGGATTTAATCTATTTCAGTAATAGGTTGAACAACAAATATGTCTTGCTACTAAATATATGTATCATACCATATGCTGGCCATGTTTTAGTTAGATAAGATGTATCAATTGTGATGGGTCTGTGCATGATTCTAGTTTTGCACTATTTGTAAATAAAATTTTCTAAATAAGGATCGATTTATACGCAGATAGCTCCACCCTTGTAATAAGGTAGATATTTTTTTTTTCCAGATTTTCTGGAAATTTGTTTATTCATAACATTGGTGCTATATTTATACATGTATACTGTTAACAATATATTTGTTAATTGTTTGCAGTGTTTTGTGCTGTTTTGCTAACCCAGTACTTTTTATAGGCTCCATACTTGAAATTGCTACTGTGTTTTTATTACATTTATTTTATAAAAGGGTATATATATTGTATTTTTATAATATGGATACATGGCTAGTCATTTTAATTTTCTAAATGTAATAATAATAATGATAATACAAGGGTAATAATAAATACAGTAATCATTATTATTCTTTATAATTCTTATTATTATTACCTAGTGTATAATTATAATGATAATGAATATATTCATTACATGGGGTTACACGTTCGTTATTGTTGTTTGTTTTTCTGTCTTTCTTGAGTAACACATGTCTGAGTTGGTAGGTAACAACTGTTAAAATTTGCTTGAATGGAAAAGAATTAATCACTTTGTTATAAAATTTGAACTGTCTTCATATTAAGATATTGGGAAATATTTTTTTTAAATACAAGGAACTAAACAAATTTGGTTTAGGCTATATTTTGGATTAGCCCTGGAAACTTTAAACATTAAGTCATTGTGAAATTAATGTAAAGTTAATTGCACTAACATTGTTTTAATGTTTTCATTTTAAATTGTAAGGAAAGTGCAAGGCTTATAATCATGAATGAATGAGAATATAATGCATTCAGAACTTAAGATTTGATTCTAACTGTCCAATTATTTATATAATTGTTAATAACTTTTAAATATGACTGCCTTTTGAGTGTAGGTTTACTGGATCAGATCCACTTGTCAAGTATCATTTGATAAAATAACTGTAGTTTATTCCACCCTGCTATCCAGAATGGGTGCCCCGTATAAATGGGTACATCATCTAATGGCCGGCTGTCCCTAAATTGAGGATGCCTGGTAATATTTACTACATTTCTACTCTATGCTTATTGCCACTTCACTTTCAGACCTACGCAAGGAGAGACCAAGCAAAAACCTTTAAAGTCATAGGGTTGAACACAAGCAAGTAAACAGTGAAAGGATAGATAATATTTAAATGCCTTTAATCCGATATTTGTTGGTGTTTTTTTATGTGGGTAATATTCAAATGCTTTTCACTGGACATTTGTTTGGGTTTTTCTATGTTAAGATAGTGATAAACTGAAATTGGCTTTGGCTTTATGTTTAAGCATGCAGTTTATAGGAGTTGTAATTATTCTCAACATTATCTGGCCTAACTGCTAAATCACATCCTTATTGTAACATTAAATGTAAGTTCTTTACCAGATGTTTCTGTGAATTGTTGCCTAATTTATAAGTGTGCAATAAAGGTTTTATGTATTTATAAAATTGTTTTTATTATTCATTGATGTTTTGTAAGACACTAGAGATACATGTAGTTGCATGGTTGTCATAGGATTTCTTGATATGTAACTCCTCAGTCCCTCACAGTGTGAGATCATGACACCAGTTGTTGCTTCATGTAGGGAAGTGTTCTGTCAGACCTGTTTGATGTGCAGCTGAATCTACCCAGACAAATCTTATACAGAGGTCACCATGATTACTATAGGTGTTGTTTGCTCAGTGTCTAGCAAAAACAATCAGTGTACAGCTTATGGTCTAGGAAAACAATCAGTGCACTGCTTGGTGTCTAGGAAAACAATCAGTGTACAGCTTAAGGTCTAGGAAAACAATCAGTGCACTGCTTGGTGTCTAGGAAAACAATCAGTGTACAGCTTGGTGTCTAGCAAAACAATCAGTGCACTGCTCAATGTCTCACAAAACAATCAGTGTACAGCTTGGTGTCTAGCAAAACAATCAGTGTACAGCTTGGTGTCTAGGAACACAATCAGTGTACAGCTTGGTGTCTAGGAAAACAATCAGTGTACTGCTTGGTGTCTAGGAAAACAATCAGTGCACTGCTCAATGTCTAGCAAAACAATCTGTGTACTGCTCAATGTCTAGGAAACAATAAGTGTACGACTCAGTGTCTAGCAAAACAATCAGTGCACTGCTCAATGTCTAGCAAAACAATAAGTGTACTGCTCAATGTCTAGCAAAACAATCAGTACACTGCTCAATATCTAGCAAAACAATCAGTACACTGCTCAATGTCTAGGAAAACAATCAGTGCACTGCTCAATGTCTAGCAAAATCACTGCTCAATGTCTAGCAAAACAATCAGTGCACTGCTTAATGTCTAGCAAAACAATCAGTGCACTGCTCAATGTCTAGCAAAACAATCAGTGTACTGCTCAATGTCTAGCAAAACAATCAGTGTACTGCTCAATGTCTAGGAAAACAATCAGTGCACTGCTCAATGTCTAGCAAAACAATCAGTGCACTGCTCAATGTCTAGCAAAACAATCAGTGCACTGCTTAATGTCTAGCAAAACAATCAGTGCACTGCTCAATGTCTAGCAAAACAATCAGTGCACTGCTCAATGTCTAGCAAAACAATCCGTGTACTATCTATTCTTTATCAGACATATCCTATCTATTGAATGATGCTTGATAAAGACAATTTTGCCTGTGAAGGGGGGGGGGGGGTTTCTCTTCATAATATAAAAGTTTGGTTTAACTAAAATTATTTTTAGGATAGATAGTACTGTACTGATCGAGTGACAGATGAAACCAAAAAATGTCATTGTTACCAATACTTCTGATGACATCATTGTAAATGTTGTCAAGCTATATAGATAATATGGGAAAATAAAGCATTGTTACTATCCTGACCTAAATACAATTATATAAAACAACAGTACATCATTGTAAACATTGCTGACTGTAATAGATATAAAAAACAACAAACTTCATTGTTACTGCTGCTGAGCTTATCAATAAAGAACATGTCAAAAAAACAGATAGTATTCATAAATTAGGTGTCTATAAAGTTGAATATATCAAAACTTTACAAAACATTTCAAGAGTTGACAATGAAAACATAAGGTTTCTGTAATGTTTCATATATTCTACATGAAAATTTGAAACAACAAAAGCCAAATGTTATAAAAGTATTGGTCATATACAAGGAAAACAACTTGTTAAAAGATGGTTTTACTGTTATATTTCAAGAAGACGACAGTCAAAGAGAAAAATTAATATACATAATAATATGAGAAGTTGTTGATAAATAGATAATATTGTTGACATTATGTTAGAAACATGATTTTTATTACAATAAGGAGATGGTCAACCATGTAAAATACACATAATACAACATCATAGTAATTTGTCGATCTAACAAGACTTTTCTGCTATAAAAGCTGACAATGATTTGTATAATAATATTATGGAAAAACAGTAAACACATGAAACACAGCCAAGTTATATTGTCCAAACATTGGTCAACAAGTAGTGGCATGCTGAGACTCTGGGTAAACCAGTACAGGATCAATAAGTAGTACAATGTTACACATAGGTTTCAAGAGAGCTGTAACATTTCTTTTTTTAGATTTGTTATGTCCTGGGATTGAACCCGAAACCTTCTGTTTACTGACCACAACACTTGTAGAATGTTCCACATTGGCATCAAGAGAGCTGTAACATTTCTTTTTTTTTAGATTTCTTATGTCCTGGGATTGAACCCGAAACCTTCTGTTTACTGACCACAACACTTAACTAACTGAATTCAAGGGCTGAATTTTTATGAACACATTTATATACCAGAAATTTTAATCTAGTTAAACTCCTAGAAATGGGAAACATTTCTTAATTTAGCATTTGTTATTTCATGTATAACAAAACATTATTATATAAACTTTCTAAGTCTCTCAGGTTGTAACTAAGCCAGGTGACGTGAGCTTGTGAGCTGCCAGATTTTTCTTATAACACTGCAAACTACACAGTGGTACACCAGTCTTGGAACATGAGTATTTCTTAATGTTTTTACATCCAGTCACAAAACATCTGGGTGGAGCTACAAAGGTGGGAGTGGCTTGTGCTGGAAATGGAAACTCAACCCCTTCAGGGACAGATATCGAAATTCCACTGATGCTGTTGATGTATGTTACTTTAGGAGCTTCACTTTTACGCGATGTACGCATCTGTAAATGAAAAAGTGGTAGAGATAGTAAACTTCACACAGGTAAATAAATGTATTTCATAAAGATAGATATCCTTTTTTATACATCAAATGAAATTTTAATCTGCATACTAATGTTCCTGCCACGTCTGTATTGTTGTATTATTGTCATCTTATAAACCAATTGGATTGGTATGCTTTCAAGACAAAAACGTTGGGGCTTTTTAAAAGAATAATTTAAGTAATTAGAACCCTAAGTCCAAGGAATTAAAAAAGTCCAAATAAAGGGAAAAGGTTTAAAAGCACAGCAGCTGTGGTTCTACTTGGAAAGTGTTTTATCATCAATTTCCACTACCAACAGTTGAGTACACATTTTGATTTCCAAATCATGAACATAAACACACCTTAGCTTTTTTGGAGTCCTGCTTCTTCAGAAGTCTATCAATGGTTTGTCGCTGTAAAAGAAAGTATGAAGATTGGATATTTAAGGTTGTTTTCTTGTTTATTAGATTTCTTATAAAATGAGCAATGTAAGAATGTATATGTTCTTTAGCAAGTCGCAGGTGGTATATTTATTTCATCACAGCTCTATTTTAAAAGGAGAAAATAATTGTGCCAGCAAAATAACTCATTTTCAATACATATGTTGAACCTTGAATACATGCCGGAATTTAAGGTTTACAAAAATAAGGATGTATATGTATTGTACAATAAACAATTTGTAGGTATTTCTAGGTCATTACCTTGTCTTTCTCTCGTTTCTCATGGGCCTTCAGTTTTCTCTTGTGAGCCCGCTGTTCTCTCCTCTTTAGTTGCTCTTCTGTCAACTCAACTTGCCTGTAACCTAGTAAAAGGAATGTATACATTGTCAACATGTGTTATACAATCCTAGCAGATTTTTTATATGATGTTTCAGTGGCAACCTACCTCCAAACAATGTTCAAACAAAAGTACACTTTAAACTAAACAGCACATTAATAAAGTGTATTATTTATATGGAAACCACAACAACTCTTCATATTTTATTATAACCCTAGATATGAATTATCAGACAAGTAAGGCCCATCACTTAGCAGTTTGTATATGTGATCTTATAATTCCTCAGTATGGTGAATTTGAGCCTGAAAAGAGAACAAAACCTTCATGTCAGAAGGTCTTCCAGCTGACTTGTGATGTGTCATGAATTCTACCCTGTGAGATGCCCCATCATCAACAATAGCTGGAATATTCTGGGCAATGTACATGGTAACCCAACTTAGTGACAAATAACCATGTACTCAGCAACACACAATCCAGCAGTGTTACCAAGTAACAGAATAAATTACAAAAACTGCTTACCTGTAGGCAGCTGTAACAACTCTTGTTCCTGGGTACCATGTTTTAGTGCTCTCTGCAATAAAATTGTACTTTATGTTAACAAAAAGGATATTAATGCTATAGCTATATAAAATCAAAGCTGTAAATGTTTATGGCAGCAGGAATTGAACATTGGTTGATGATTTGAAAAGCCAGTAGCATAACCATTGAGGTAAAGAGTTGGCTCTCTTTGGCAGTCAGGGTGTTAATTTAGAGAAGCACCCAAATTATGCAAACTAATGGTTTATAATGCTGAAACAGCTTGCCTGTTTCTCTTTGAAGCTAACTGATCTATCTAGCAGTTATGATTGCATGACTGCTTCAAACACCAACTCTCATAGCCAAAGGTCATGGCCATCATCTTCATCTGCCAATGATGATAGATAATGGAAGTAATGCCAGCAGCTACCCTCTGTACAGAACAGCAAACTTTCCAATAGCATAATCCATGACTCTTAGGTTTATGTTTTTATTTATTTGATATCTTGGTGTAATGATCCGCATCATCTTTTATGGTGAAGGAAGATTCCAAACCAATGACTGAGCATAACAATCAATACACCATAAGTCAAGTGGGAGGCCACAAGCCATGAAGCTGCCATGTTGTGGGGTGCTGAGGGGCAATAAGTGAACCAGATTCTCTCATCCACCACAGATGTCCCTTCCATTATTCATAACTGGTATCGACTAATTGTCTGCGAAAGGATAAATGAAAAAAACAAATTTATAAATTTTACTGACCTGTCTAGCTGTCATAAGCGCAGGATCTTTCTGTCCCTTGCTGACTTCCCCATAATCGTCTAGCTCCCCTTTCTCTAGGGCTGTCAGCCATTCCTTTTCTTCATCTGAAGTATCATCACCAGCCTTCTTAGTCTTCTTACTTGGGTCATAGCCATCATCTTCATCTGCATTTGATGATAGATTATCTTGAAATAATACTACACTTACTAGGTGATAAATGAACAACTAAAGATGGATGTTATTTCAGCAGCAACCAAAACTGTTAATTCTCACGTATACCTAGTAGCATGCAACCACTAACATTTAATATTAGTTGTTTTGAGAAAGTTATTTTGGCTTTCAATTTAACATAAATAACAGTGTAGCATTTAGTTTATTCTTTAGAACTCAAAGATATGATGATAAAACAATTATCACTTGTTCTAAGAAAGTTGTTTTGGCTTTCATTTAACTTAAACATATTGACACACACTTTAATGTATTAATTTCTGTAATTAAGAGGGATTGGGATTAGCCGGCATTTTTGCCGATACTGCGCAGCGACATTTCTATCATTATAGCACAGGGGCACTTATGAGGTGCCCAGGGACTGAACCCGGCCGGTCCATTATACTGACACCGACGAGTCAGGCGTAATGCTGTCCCCTTAGCCCCGAGCGTTAGGAGGGAAGCCACTACTACCAACTTTCAAGTCTTTGGTAAGACCCGGCCGGGGTTCGAACCCACGACCTCCCGATCCGCAAGCCGACGCTCTACCACCTGAGCTATTGCGGCCGGTTGTAATTAAGATGGTATGATTTAGTCAATATGTTATCACATTGAATGCAGCAACATATCTATTTCAAGGTGACTGAAAGGTCACTGAAACCAATAAACCACTAAAGACAAGTTCCTTACCCCAAAGGTCATCTGTCACGTTGACAAAAGCATCTGTAGGCTCCTGTTTGACTGTAACCACACTGAAATACACAACAGGCTATACTGGTAAAAAATTTAATTCTATCAACTGCTTCAACATCTACACCATAACAAATGAATTCTGAGTAAACTTGGTGGTAAAATTTGAAGGTCCTTGTCCAAAACTGACTAAACAAAAGAACAAAAACTGGAAAGCGAGTGTCACTATAACTTGTAAAACATTGTTCAATGAAACTTGTTTTTTGTTTTTCAGTGTAAATTCTCAGCTCCAGTTTCATGCAGAAACTGTAGTTTTCACTCAAATCTAAATCTCACTACAAATATAAATACTAACTTGAATGAAAGCAATACATTTTTGTTTCAAAATTAATTTGCTATTTATTTCTACTCTTTGTATAAATATATAAACTTTGAAGAAAACTTACTTTTTAGTTCCTAGTGTTTCAGTTCCAATCTTCAGTTTTAGTTTTATGGGGCCCTTGGGTGACTCTACCATGTCATCCTGATCCCCAAATAGACCCTCCTCCTCAACATTCTCCCTCTTGTGGTGCTTTTTCTTATGTTTTTTGTGCTTTTTGTGACTACTGACTGGAGAGCTGGTCTCATCAGCTGATTCTGTCAACATGAAGAACAACTTTTTAAAGTACTGAGTACTAAGTATAGTGCTGTTAATTGACAGCATTACTCCATATGCATGTACACATCTATTGAATAATAACCATAAAAATGTACAAAAATGCAATTTTTTGATATGGTGGAACCAAGTCTTACAGCAAAGACCTTCACACATAAAGATAGGAATCTTCATCAGCCGATTGACCAGATCTTGCCGATTGACCAGATCTCGCTGATTTCTCACAACAGATGAATTACTAACTGACTGGGAGCCTGTTGGGTCAGTCAACTACCTGCATACCCAAAGAACCCCCACCCTCTCACACATATTGTTACATAACAGCAAATCAATGCTTGTAAGACAGATTTTTCATGAAAAATAAAATAACATCATATATAACTTTAAAATAATATAACTAACTTTTGGTGCTTGTGGTACAAACTCTTTGACTGTTTATAGTCAATTCTTACACTGTAAAAAATGGTATATGGCAATATTAAACAATTTACAGAGATAAGAAAATAACCATATTTATTCAAATGAATAGTATTTATTCACATAACAGAAAAAACAAAAAAATGGTTTGTTGAAAAAACCTTGGCAGATGAAATTGCCCACTCTAAAAACGAAAATATTCATTGAATGTGGATCAGCTCATCCTACTTTTCATTTTGACCAAGTCAGCCCAATTGTTATTCACACAAATAGTATCAGAGGGTAGTAACAAACTGATTTTTTTGTTTGTGTCCTAACATTAGTATTAGCTTATGGTATTGTAGTCCTTTTAAATGATTGAATACATGTGTCTAAAGGCACAAATTAAGCAAACAGATGTCCATGCACAAGATCACATTTTACCTACGTCTCTGATTTTACTAATCAATATTATTTTATTAAATATGATTTCCTATACATGTATACAAATATACTAATTGATGTTATACAAAAGACCTTCACACATAATGATACTATAACAGGGTATTTTCATATTTACAATAAGATGCCACATAACGACCATGCCACTAATGCAACCTCGCCACAATTAAGACCAATTATTCATCAGTACAAACTGTTTGGCTTTTTTATTCAATGAAAAATGTGACCACAATAAGGACATGCCGCTAATCCAGCATAGCTACCAGTTCCTCTAGGACATAGTGTGTATTTCTTATGTAAACACTGACAATCTTAACTAGAAGAACAAGTCACCCATGGTGTTATTTTCAACTGCTAATCGGCAAAATAATGCTCTCCAGAATTTTTCAATTTACAAACTAGGACAGAGGTCATTTCAGGTCATGAACTAAATCAGGAAGGCGCTTATTAACCAGTATAATGAAGTGCTTTACAATCGGATCCAGGTCAATCAAAGAATGTGTGCAATTAACTTGATTGATAAGATTGGACAGACTTATACAGGTAATAAGCACTTTAATTTGTTTGAAATTGTAATACATTTGTTTGCCAGCATTAGTGGGATAATTATACCAAATTATGAGATTAAAGGCTGTTTATTTAGGACATATATGTGCATCTCAGTAGTGCTGATTAAAAAATTAAATAAAATTCTGAAATTTCTTTCCACTGTACAGATTAGCTTTTGGTTTGACTGGGTAAATATGATTATGCACATGACAGACAGCAATCAAAATAAATGCCCATCGTCTGGCTAATTTTTGCTCATTCTTGCTTCTGCATTCTTTCAAAAACATTGCTCTGTTAAAATAAACTATGGAAATAAAGAAGTGAGTTTGCTTGTTGTTGTTTTTTTATTTTACGTCCATTTTCAATGGTCAGAGACATATTAGGCAGACACATAAACAATGCTAGCTTCGCGCTCTTACCCAAACTCACTAACAAGACCAACTCACTATTAAGACCACTTTGAGTAAGAATGGAAGGTGGTCTTAATAGAAGGAATTTATTGCACATATATATACATGTATAAGAAGTAAATGTTTATACTATTTTGTTGAATTTTCTGGATGGGCGATTCTCCTAAAAAGCCATTTAAAATTTTATGTCTTGAAATGTTCTGTGCGTGTACTTGAAAAACTGTCATGTGATATTATTTGTATGCATATTAAATTGTCATCTGGATTTACGGATGTACACATGCAAACTGCTAGGGGGATATTAACCAACTACATGCAGTGGAAGTGTGCCTACTCTAAATAAGCTGTAAAGGAAAGTTTGAAAAATAAGCATATTTGGCTCATTACTGCTTACTTAAATATGGGTGCTGGTCTTAATGTACCATTACAGTAATGTACCAGGACTTACTGTACCATTTTTGGATCGAATGTACCATCTATAGTTTATATAGGGATTATGGTAGGCCTATTGTTCAGTGTGGAGGACCCCATTGAGGGTTGATAATTAGGTGTGAAAATCTCCCTGGGGCATTCTGTTGTGTATTTGTCAATTGATAAACCTGTTTGTTAATACGACAGGCTAGTTTTTAACCATTTATAAATCTGTTTGAAGAATAAACAACAAGTCTTGTATGGGTTATTAACAATTGTTCCATGTGATTAAGAAATTATAAGATTGTTTTACTTGAGTAAAGAATTTATCAATAAACTTTAATAGTAAAAAATAATTAAAAACTAATTAAAATTTCAATACATAAACATTTAAATATCATATACACAAATTTACAACATGTTTTAACTTTATTTGAATTAAAAACAATATATATAAATATAAATAATTCCCTATATATTCTTTATATGGTACATTCGATCCAAAAATGGTACATTAAGTCCTGGTACATTACGGTAATGGTACATTACGTCCTACAACCCTTAAATATAGGCATACTGCATATAGACAATACTCTTGTTTGTTCACAGGCACCTGAAGTTTCTAAGTAAGGTAACTTACTTGAAAATGACTGATATAGCATGAGGGTATAAAAATTATAAGTAGACAGAGTGTATTCCTCATTACTCTACCTCATATTCGTTTACGTTAACTTAAAACTTTTGACGTACATGTATTTAAGTTGCGAACTTTCTCGGGACGAATGAGCTAACTGTTGTTTTGTGTGTTTTATAATTTACTATATAACTTATAACTGCAATAACTGCACGATTATCAAATAGGATCATAAAGAACGAAATCCGTGTTTTATACCATCTTTGACGCGTGAACTTGTGGCTGGATCCCTACGTTTACCCATATTTCATATTATTTGGATTTTCTCAATTATTTTAGTTATCTCCCTTGATTCGATTATTGTGGTGCGTACGATTTACATGCTCGTAAAAGTAACTATTGCATTTTTTTCCGAACGCGTACAGAATGGGTGACGAAGAGGTACAAACGAGTAATAGAATGTTTTGAGCAAGAATGAGAAAAATATTAATATATTATCAAATTAACTTTATGAACGTGTTAAATATGAACAGTGATACAAAACACATATGTTGTTATTATTAGTACTCATGCAAATCTTCCGTAGTCTACACAGGGATTAGTTTGAAAGAGCAGCTTTACCTACTGTAGAATCTACTAATGCCAAATACTTTTTATGCACATTTTAAATGATAATAATAATAATATACATCGGTACATTATTCATCATCATTTATGGCCACTGGGGCGCCTGTGGCGTTGTGGTACTTGTAACTCTTCTGACTGCTTAGCCTCTCACCGCGTGATTTTGAGTCCCGTTTGGGGCGAAGGACTTAATGTGGGAATGTCTTCCAGCTGACTTGCGGTGCGCCGGTGTTTCTACCCGGACATTTGTCTGGGGTCTTCCTTCAACAAAAAGCTAGGTGTTGCTATAATGATCATAGTTGGTCGCTGCGCAATTTATAAAAAATAAAAATAAATAACAAACTTTATGGCCACACAATAAAACAGAGTCAAAGAATGCAATACAGGCACCCAGTTGCTAAATACGAAATGAAAAGCATGACCTCAAATTTACGTCAGGTGTGCATTAGAGCGTAAGCTGAACTAAAGGCGTGAGTCGTATGCCTTTGGTAGATGATACAGGTCTATACGAAAGTCCGATTACAAGGACATTTATCGTAAACACAAAGATATGTATACATGTACTAACAAACATAGATCGTATAGTGAACGTGACAAGATAATATGAAAAAGATGAAGAAAAACAAAATCGGATTGTTTGTTGTTGTGGTTTTGTGTTGTTGTTAGTTTTGTTGTTGTTGTTTTGTTTTTTGTTGCTCTCCCTGGGATATGACCAAAATACCAACCAATCCCAAAATTAAACACATGTTCAAAATTATGCACACATTCAGCAGCAATGTCACCCTCAGCCACAGGTAATAAGAAATTAGCTTTTGTCAAACGTGTTCACGTTTTGACACATGAGTCATGTGAATTTACTTGAAACAAAAGTTATTTTGATCATTGTATATCTAACATCACCATAATAATCGATCGACATCAGCAGCAGCAGCAGCAGCAGTAGCATCGTCGTCGTCATTCTCGTCGTCATCATTATTATAATCATTACCATAAATAACAACACTAACAACAATTAAAAAACAAAACAACAACTTCATTATCTTCATCATCACCACCACCACCTCCAGTACCGCCATGCAACCACATCACTACTCTTATCATTAAAATATCACTTCTAAAATGAAGTTATTAACAATCTTTATATAAATCTATACATATACGTTTATATCTAGTTTAAAAATTATACATCTAAGATGCATGTGTATTCAATTACATTTGAATCATGACTTATAGCCTAATTGATGCAGTTTAATTTCAAGAAGTCCGGCCATTCATGTCGAACGCATTCTTTATTTTTACATGCAGAAAGGCTATGATAATATAAATCCGCTCCCGACCTATTATTATACATTTCAAGGCGATATAACATAATTGTTTTTATTTACAGCGACATCAGACTGGATTTTTTACGTATTATTTATTTATTTATATTTTGTGTGTATAATTACTCTAAACAAATATCTTGGTAGAACCAACTACGCTGCCTGTTCAGCTGGAAAACCTACGGATGTATGTTTCTTGCCAGTCCATACACCAATCGACTGTTTGTGCGCTTGTTTGTACTTTTTGCGCAGTCTTCTATTTGGAGGAAATAAAGCAGGATATTCGGACAGCATTTCGCCCCTCCCAGCCCCCTCCTAGCACCCTCCCAGCACCCGCAAACACAGGAGAAATGTCCAAATAAGCCACCACCTGTAGGATTTATAAAAGATGACCTGAGAGCGGCGAATGTGATAGTAACTTAGTAAGTCATTGTACTTGAAGGTCCTCCTGGTTTGACACTCTTATCAGGAGAGTAATTTATGTTTCCGGTCACTGCACACCAGTGAATAGCAATTGTCAAATGGTCGTCGGTCAAATTATGGACCTAAGGTCGGGTGTCAACTGTATTTTAACAACGTTAGGAATTAAATAGGGATGTTTTATCCAGGAATAGCAAGCACAGAGCTTGCAAACGCCAGCAAAACGATGCCAAGCGGAAAACAAGAAATCAAATACATACACTTCGTTTGTTGTTAGTATTTAATATTATATAGTCAAAATGGATTTTACAAAGACCAAGTATTTTGTCTAGCGTTATCGCGGTCTGTTTTATTTTGTGCTATGATTTCGGAATGTCATATCAGTAAGTCTATTTAATTGCCCAGGGATTCCGTGTTTATCAGTAAGTCCATATAATTGCCCTGTGCTTCCGTGATTATCAGTAAGTCCATATAATTGCCCTGTGATTCCGTGGTTATCAGTTAGTCCATATAATTGCTCTGTGCTTCCGTGGTTATCAGTAAGTCCATATAATTGCCATGTGCTTCCGTGGTTATCAGTTAGTCCATATAATTGCTCTGTGCTTTCCGTGGTTATCAGTAAGTCCATATAATTGCCATGTGCTTCCGTGGTTATCAGTAAGTCCATATAATTGCCATGTGCTTCCGTGGTTATCAGTAAGTCCATATAATTGCCCTGTGATTCCGTGGTTATCAGTAAGTCCAATTAATTGCCCTGTGATTCCGTGTTTATCTGTAAGTCCATTTAAATGCCATGGGATTCTGTGTTTATATGTATCATTAAAAATTTAAATGCCCTGTTAAGCTGTGTTTATCTGTAAGCACATTTATTTGCCCTGGGGTTCCGTATTTATCAGTAAGACCATTTAAATGCCATGGGATGCTGTGTTATTCAATTTATAATCCCCTAGAAGGTGCTAATGAACTCGACGTTCGTGTTTATTTTTCTCACACACTTGTCGGAATAAATATGTCCTATAACTGTATAAACTAATAGATAGTTGCGTAGAACTGAATTAATTAAACGGACATAGAGGTAGAGATAGTGTAAAAAGACAACACTAATTTAATTTGATCCGGGTATGGTTCCGTGAGACATTTTCAGCTAATGCATTTCATAATATTTTTACAATCATTGCCTCGCTGCATCATCCGCCAAACTTCAAATCTGATCTAAAAGGTCGGATAGGGTGAGTTCAAATATCGATCAGTGCCCCCTGTTAGTACTGATCGAACAAACGCGAACAAAAACAGTAAAAATGCACAGTGTTGTACGAATAAGTATACGCTAACCAATGGACTAAAGTCCGAACAGAAACCAGGAAACTACATACATTGTATTTCAGTTCCTGTTTCATTTGACAGCTGTTTGCAGTTTTATTAATTTCATTAATTTATTTTCCTGCTTTAATTTTACCGGCACCCCCCTGACCGTCTCTGAATAACTGACAATTTGTATTAATAGGACAGACTACGCAACAATTAAATACCAACCATAAACCAGCCATATTTCTTCATATTTATACCATACAGCTATTGTCATAGTCACGCAAACCATATATCTTTATATTTATACCAACTCTATACCGTCATATTTATACCAGTCACATATCGTCATATTTATGCCATAATATATCGTATTTAAACATGTAGCTTACAACTATACATATGTATACATATAGCGTACACATATACATATGTATGCATATAGCGTACATATATACATATTTATACATGTAGCGTACATATATGCATATTTATACATATAGCGTACATATGTGCATATTTATACATGTAGCGTACATATATACATATTTATACATGTATCGTACACACACACATATACATATTTATACATGTATCGTACACACACACATATACATATTTATACATGTATCGTACACACACACATATACATATTTATACATGTATCGTACACACACACATATACATATTTATACATGTATCGTACACACACACATATACATATTTATACATGTATCGTTCACACACACATATACATATTTATACATGTATCGTACACACACATATATACATATTTATACATGATGCGTACATATAAACATATTTATACATGATGCGTACATATATGCATATTTATACATGTAGCGTACATATATACATATTTATACATGTAGCGTACATATATACATATTTATACATGTATCGTACACACACATATATACATATTTATACCGTACACATATTGTCATACTTATGTCATACATATCTCGTCATATTTTGTAATTCTTAATAAAAGCATAATAACTGCACTATGCACACGATGACGAGAACTGAATACATGAACATTGACAGTAATCAAAATAATCATGAAAGTATACGGTAAGCAGAAGTAAATGTACATGGTTTCTTTATGAATTCAGAACACCAGACGTGCCAGTCTAATGAAGGCTATGTAAGTATTTACTTAAAAATGGTGTTATAACGTATAACTTACATCGTGCAAACGCTAAAATGGAGTAGACGTACAATTACGCTGTGAGTTCTTCATAATGATTGTACAATTATTTTTTATGTTATGATATATATTATTATATGATGCACAAAATTGGTTTTAGAATCTGCCTAATTAAAAGTCGCTATGCAGGCGTGTTGATCTGTCTTTATTCTAACGGTCGTCCTTATGTGCGGCCAACTGTCCTACTCATAATATCATCTATTTTGCAGATTTCCATTTATATACTGATAGGAGTTGACATATAAGGACTTAAAAGTTAGGCTAGAAAAACAAATATTGGTGAGTTCTGAAATAACACCAGGCTAACGTGGAAGTTAAGATAAAAAACACCATTATTTTATTAAATTTTAATACAACAACCATTAATCCTATACATAACAAACTGTACAAATAGTAGTTAAAGGTGATATCCGACAATTTACATATATCTAATGATATATGCCTACAAATTGCGCTAGGGATATCTGGGAGTGATCACTGACCACAGGTAGGATCTTGATTTTAATTAGCAGGTATGGTCATGATTTTTAATAAACGATTGTAACACTACCTTAATAGTATGATATCGTGAGTCATGAAAATATGTGTTGTTATTTGTTTTTGGTTTTTGTTTTGTTTTTTGTTGTTGTTGTTTTTTAACCAATTTCTGATTTAATTTTAGTTACAATGGGGATTTCTGCTTAATACCTCCTATGACTCTAGCTTAAAACCATATTTTCAAGAAAACAATACGCAGACTAATAGAATTACCAGGTTAATATTTTAACCTAATCCCTGCGTTTGTTGTCATGCATTGCCAAAGTCCATGTTGCTGGTCCTTAAACTAGCTAACTATGTCGAATATACAGCGACAGCTTTCTTCATCAGTGGAATCATGTTTGTAGTGTTGCAGAGTCCACACAAATCAAAGACATGAACGAGCAGCTTTTAGCACCATCTTTTAAGTTAACCATGTCGTGTTGATTTTCGTTGATATGATTTCTGACTCAAAGTGAGATGGATACCACCTTTAATACATACAGACACGCTGGAGTGTTGTAAAGTTTTCTTTTGACGCTTTTCATTCGAATCATTTCATTCCGATCGTACCTAGTCACGTTTAAAGGTACGCCTTATTAGTTTTAAAACTCACAACACCAAGGGTATATGTTGTAGAAGTTAAAGTGAAACAGTATTATAACCGTATATATGTGTTAAAGGGGGTGTCCGACAGTTAGCCTGTACCAAATACGCGTAGCAATATCTAAGCACTGCTTTGTTGAATTTGGGCATACGTTCTGTGTAAACTTATAATTATAAAAACGATTTTGAACACTTACTATATTGTTAGACAATACTGGTCGCGAAAAAAACCCACTCCAAAAGTTCATTATTTCCAACTCTATGTATAGACAGCGCGATAGCAAGAATCTGTGCTTAAAAGTCAGAGCGAATTCTCCGGATGACGCTATAACTATATAAATATCTGAACAGTAAGTCGTCACGTGGTTTTCTTCGTTAAAAAAAAAAGCTCTCTCTGCAGCTAGGCTTGGATAGGATATACCTGTCTGAAATGACAAATATGAATTTATGTTGGATTGTTCACACAGGTCTAGGACACCAATGAACAGCATTTTGCATAACCTTTTCAGGTAAAAGTCCAAAAACTGTTGGATACCACCTTTAACATACCGGTTAATTATGATATGAAGCATACATAAATATGTAAATATCTAGGACTGATCACTGAATAATTGTACAATATCCGTTTCACTTGTTTCCTCTATGTAGCCTACTTCAACTACAATAGTAGGCTTGTATTCGGTCGACTGAATTCGGTGAGAGTAAATATCCTATATAGTGTTGGTTCAATAATCTAGTCGTACCATCCACGCGCCTCGATCCCGCGATTCTACGTAGCTTGTAATCATCCATGAGCAACAGGCGTAAAATTTTCAAACTGAAATAAAACCCCGCCTCGCCTGCATACCTTAAATATCTCAAACTCGGCGAAGTAGGTCAGAAATATCGTATATATATTGTACACAGTTGGGTTAAAAGAATCACGTAGATAAGGTTTCGATGTGGCGTATCCCGTACTGGGTGTATCACATATCTTCTCGATAGTGTCATGTGCTTGCTTATTTAAAATTGTGGTCGACTTCAGTGTGTATCATAGACATGTGTCCTGTTGGTGGAATATAAGGTAAAATACCTTATGCCGATGTAATACAAGTATCACGTAAACATATAATATCTTGATGTGACAAAATGAGAGTGACCCTTAAAGATTTCATAACTTTCTATAATGTATTTTGCCACTGGTTTTTAGACGCTTGAAATCTTCTCTCGTGTTATGGTGTACATGCTTGTGATGACTAATTATTGCTTTAAGAAATGTTTTCTTTTAAAATAATTCTATATTTTATTTAAAAGTTGTGAATTAAATAAAATCAAGCCAATCTCTCTGTATGATAATGGCTGATATGTATATATCGCAGCTGAAAAGAAGACAACATGAACGGTGCATCCATTTTATTCATCTATAAATGTGCTGGTAACATCTATTAAAAACGCCACCGTATAAAATAAAAAATAAAATAAATAAATAGCAACCTATTTTCTTTCGGTTATTTTCTCATAGTATACTTGTGCCTTTTTGTCAGAATACCATATAATATTATGGTACTTTTTATACGAGATACCCCTATTAACATAACTTGTCGAAGATTTCATACAATGACCGATATCTGGAGATGTTTGGTCTTCCTTTGAAAATGGTGTTTTGTTGCTAAATTTGACATACTCTGCGTGGCAAGCGCATTTTTTAAAACGATATAATATGACAAAGAGCGATATTGACAAACTACATAAAGGCAATCTAAATCATTAAATCTTAACACAAGCTAATTTTTTTTCCAAATATATACACAACCACTCCAGTCATTTGAAGGTTGAACATTTAGGTATTTCTATGTGATGAAGTCTTAGGATCTAAATAATCAACGAGTATTAGGTGGCATAATATATCTCACGATATTGAGATAGTGTTTGCTGTACATTACAGATTAAATAAAACAATATGTTTGAAAGAAACGGAATCTGTCAGTGATATTTTTACTTTTAATAGAATCGCTCTTTAGCGAAAATTTAAGCGTGTGGTTTAATTTGTGTGGTTAAGATAACAAGGCCTACCTAGGTCTATGACTTACAACCATCCCATGCCATTCCCGAGTTCGATAAGTGCATTTTGATCCTTAATTTGTCAACATTTCAAACGTGTTTCATTAACAAAGAAATGGATTGATAGTACTTAAAAAAAACAACAAGTTGAATGTTTGCCATCAAGTTTATATTCATCGTGCCACACGTGCGTGAACCTTTGCTAAAATGCACTGGAGATATATAATGTTATGTTTTAATTTAAAATGCGTCAATTTCACAAATGATTTAAAGGCACGTTGAAAAGTGAGTCTTATGCATTTAATAGCACGAATAATGAATGCATGATGTTAATACTTCATCGCATCTTTCAAAACTATGTATACAATGTCTAAAATTAACCAATCAAATTGAAGGAGTTTGTTCACTGCAGAACTGCAGAAATTTCCGGTGACGTAATGTGATACTCTACTTTTAACCGAAGCACAAAATTACGACCTATTTTATTGTAATTAATATTCAATACAAAATACGACAGGATTAACCGAAGAACAGGTTTAGATTGTAGATTGGAAATATTCTTCTTAAATCAAAACATTGAATCCTAAAATAGACGCGCAAGGGCTTTGGGTCGAGAGCGCATGTCTATTATCGGCCATATTGAAAACAGGATTGGAATTTACCATTGTATTTTGAGGAGCCTGAACAGGCTTTTGCTTGATTGAAGACGACTTTGGATGCATTAACCACACATATACGGTACGTATGGTGTTTAATATTGTATGCAAGTTGCATTAAGCGATTGCATTGTAATTCATTTAAGCTGCAGCCTCGATTATAATTCTGACAAAGGACTTGAGGGGTACCTATTTTCTTCCTGTCAATCTCCTAATGTATCCAGTGAAAATATTCTCTGAAATTTCTCAATACAAGGAAACTGAACATGGCTTATGTGCTATATAGTATACTTATGGTCATTTATTGTATTGTTGTGTTTTTATTTATATTTTATTTTCGCTTTCTGGATTTTTCTGATTTAAAATGACCTGTCATTAAATGTCAGAGTGCAGTTGGATGTTTTCATGTTCAATCTTTGAATATTATGTGATTTAAACACTGTTTATACATAACATGCAACTAAAAAGCTTGTCACTGTCATTTTAATATTTGCTCTTGATATTTATTGCCTCATGCTTGCATTTATGATAGGCATTTTTTAATGGCAAGGAAGTGAATGGTGTTAGTTGTTAGTTTTTGGTCAGTTATGAATAAATGACTTATTTAATGGCGAAAATTCAAAACACATCATTGAAAGTAAATGACCTTTGTTCAGAAGACATTCACAATGCTTTCTTGGTGAAGTCTGCCAACTGATCAGCAGTGGTGATCAGTCCATACCATAGCCAAATGCCAAATGGGATATTTAGTATATGACCAAGAAGGCCCAATTCAGGATAGTCCAGGTGGGAATGTAGCATTTTCATAGGTAGTTCATTTACAGAGCATAGAAGTACAGTTAGTAGAGCATCCTGTTAGTTTTCAGTGTTTTTTTCCCCAATGGTAAAAGGTTCCGCTTCCCATACATTTGTGAGATTTTCGCGCCGTAAGATCTTTAAATTGGGACAAAAATTAGTCGCGAAACGGGGTAAATTGGGAATTTTTCAAATTTCATGTAAATTCACACCAGGGGTTTTATTCAGCATTACAAACAATCTTAATAACAATCTTTGATTTCAGTTATAATATTTAATTATAATATGTCAAAAAATGGTAATATTAAATAATATCCAACATGTTTCTTCAAAACTCAGTCAATAAACAGTCACTGTAACTATAACATTATCTCCCTTCTCTTATGTTGCGGAAGAGATCGATGATACTATCTTTTTTTCAATATCTGTTAGACATTTTTTCTCCAAGCAACACAGCCTCCTGAGAGATGACAGAGTTTGCTGGCCTAGTCACATTAACGGGGGAAATAGAAGGCGCTGTAGATCTATGTGATGATACAAAGCCAAAATCATGCAAGGATCCATTCTGCGTCGTGTTTAGCCGCTTCCGATAATATATCGAATTATGGCTCATTGTTCACGCTGAGCGGAAGTTAACTTTCAGGTTAGGTAGACTGGCTTTCTCACTTTAGTTTTATCCTTAAAAGCAGTCAACTTACAATCATTGACCGTAAAGCAGTCTGGAAAAAAGGACGTGTATAAAAAGCGGATCGGATCTTAGACTGTTTTACTGCGCATGTCGGTATGTTATTTAATGATAATGACTAAGTAAAAGTTTAACCCAATCAATGACGATAGGAGTCACTCCGAATGGTACGGTATCGTTCGTTAATTATGATGCACAACATTTCTACTTTCTAGCGAAAATCTCTTAATTGGGAAACAGCTGTTTTTGGGGATTAGGAAAGGTCCAGTGCTTCAAATTGGGAAGACTCCGGTCGGCTTTGGGAATGGTACCATTCAGGGGAGGTAGTTAAAGAAGGAAAAAAATGCTGGTTTCAGGGAAGTACTTATAAAGTCTTAATGATAAGACCCTGTTTTTTATCCCAAAATATGATTTTTATAAAGTTCTTCCCTTTTTCCCGAACCAAAATTGACCCTTATACTAAACTCACTGCAGAGAAAATCGCCGATAGTATCGGCCATAGACAGCTGTACTGTACTGTGCTATTTTAGGAAATATTGTTTTTACCCAAAAAATTTCATATTTAAAGTAAAAATTGACATTTAAATTCGTTTATTTAGAAAAATATCAGCGGGTAAGTAATTACATAAGTGCGTAGAAATAATTGTTTGTTAGCAGTCACTTCAATACCGTGGTGTGAAAGTAAAATAACTACATTATAAAGCCTTAAGTTGTTATTTTGTCATTTGTGTGTTTGTCCCATGTGTTAAGAACTTAATAATCGACAGAGAACTTAATTGTTTTTTGACATGCTGGAGAAGTACATACTTAAGTTGAGGAACTGGTCTCACTCGTCGCTTTCTGTTCTCAGACAGCTTCACTTGCAATTGTCTTATTGACCTTGCAATTGTCACAACTGACTGCCGTCAAAATTTTACCTTGCAAACTTTGCAATTGTCACATTCTACTTTGATCATAACCACAAAATGGGAAAGGAGCGTTGTTCTTACACAGCTGCAGAAAAACTCGCTGCAGTGCAGTACGATGAAGCCCACGGGAATCGCGCTGCTGAATGAGAATTCAATGTCAACGAGTGCTCGATTAGGCAGTGGCGACAGAAGAAAGACCAACTTCAGAAGATGCCGAAGACCGAGAAGACCAATCGTCGACGTGAACCTTTTCATCAAGAATTGGAAAAGAAACTGCTGGATTGGCTACATGATAGGCGATCGCAAGGAATCACCTTAACTGGCTTCGAGCTTCGCCTTAAAGCAAGGCTGCTGGCAAAGGAGTCTTGCTCCACATTAAAGGCCTCTCTTGGTTGGAGCTACGGTTTTATGAAGCGTCATCAGCTTAGCTTCAGAAGGAGAACCCACATAGCGCAGAAGCTTCCCAAAGACTTTGATGACAAGCTTCAAGAATTTTAGCGCTTCATCATCAAAATGCGACAACAGCATGGCTATCTTCTCTCCCAGATGGGGAATGCGGATCAAACATCCCTGACGTTTAATCTACCTCAGTTGATCACCATCAACAAAACGAGAAGCAGAGATGTCAACATCTGCACTACAGGCAATAAAAGAAAACGGTTTACAGTCACGCTGGCCTGTACAACCGACCGGGGAAAGCTCCCCCCTTACATCGTATGTAAGAAGAAGACATAGCCCAAAGGCATGAAGTGGCCCAAGGGGGTGATTGTCCATTGACAGGACAGTGGATGGTTTGATGATCGCCTGTTGGTAGACTGGGTCAAGGCGGTCTGGGCCAAACAACTGGCTGGAGCGATCAACAGAGGCCTGCTGGTGCTAGGCGCCTTCAAGCGCCATAAATCAAGTCAAGTAAAAGAGACCCTGCGCCGCAACGTCAACTCCCACATGGCGATTATACCTGGAGGTATGACATCGATGTTGCAGCCCCTAAATGTCAGCATCAACCAGCCCATGGAGGCACTATTACGTAACATATGGACAACTTGGTATGCCGAGGGCCAGCATACATTTACACCTTCCGGGAAAATTAGAAAGCCAGAACTTGAAGAAATATGTCAATGGATTAAGGAGGTTTGGGACGAAATCGACCCAGGTATGATCAAACACTCCTTCAAGAAGTGCTGCATCAAACAGCATGGATGAACAAGAAGATGACATCCTCTGGGCCGACATGCAGCAACAGAAGGAAGACTATAATAAAGATGACCAGAAGGCCGATGACTTCTTCCAGGAAACTCCACTGACGATGACAGACAAGGAATTTGCCAAATTGTTCTAAAGCGATGACGTCGATGATGGATTTGACAGCTTCTAGATGAAACTCCACAACAATCAACGTTCCTTTCAGGACCAAACAACGGCCCTTTTCAGGGCCACAAATTCGCACGAAAAGTTTGCCTTCAATTGTCAAAAACGAAAATCAATCCCCCGATCGATTTTAAAAAACAACATATTATTCCCCCGATCTTCTTTATTTTAGTTATTGACTTGATCATTATCATTCATCTCTCAATTGTGTAGTGCTGGTATAGCCGTGAGAACATCCTGTGTGAACGTGTGAAGGATATACTGGGACAGAGTGTCATTACTTAACACAATACACACATGTCTTAGGCAAACAGACTCGATGTATCATTCATGCCACTTAGTGAATAATAAGCACTCAGTGCACACACTGATTTACAAGCGATTAGGCTACGCGGAATTGCTTCAGTGGGGGCTGGCTGGATTAGTGAATAGGGGATGCGTCTTATCTTTGAGAATTTGCTTTTTTCCTTGAATCTAGACCTCGAAGAAAAAAGTCTTATCTTTGTGTGAGTCTTATCAATAAAACTTTACGGTATGTTGTTTAAACTCGGTGGAGGCTCTCTTCTTGTTCTTCTGTTACATAAGGTGCTATGACCTACAGTAGTAGCCTGTTTGTATTGTGATATGTAATAGTGCATTAGAGGTAGAACCAGAGATGAGATTCATGGTGAATTTTATTGACTAAGGAGGAAGGAGTGTAGCAGTTTCATTGGTAGTTTGTTCACAGAGCTTCTATAGCTCAGTTGGTAAAGCTTCCCACAAGTTTTGATGTGGTCTGGGTTTTGAATTTCGGTGGAGGCTCACTTTTTCCACTCCAGTTTACAGAAAGGCCAGGTTACTTGGCCCGTCCAGGTCAGAACGACCTACTTTTTAAAATGATCAAAACAAGCAATACAACCAAATTTTTTTTTAAAGAAAACATTTTTTTTTTCAAATTAATGGTAAAGAGTTGCGTAAGAAATGAACAGGTAAAAAAAGCATGCAATGACAATACAGGGATTTCATTAGACATCAAATCCTGCGTTTTGACGCAAGCAAATTGCCATTTGTCCACTTTTGACACGACCGGAATTAATCTTGCTAGTTTTCCTGATGCAAGATCATTTTAGCTCATGCGTTAGTCAGCAACACACATCATGTTTCAAAAGAGGGACAGCAAGCACTTAGTCAAAACGATAGGCAAACATTTTGCAGATAAACCAATGACAGCGTCTGTGGGCAGAGCTGAGCTCAGTTGTGAACTTATTGACCCTAATTGATAGGAAAATGCGATCACATCCAAAATGAAATGTAAAGACATATTGTAGAGCAACTGTGTTTCATTTTGACATACTGTAGAATAACTGTGTTTCATTTTGATAAGAGAAAACTTATTGCCCGACAAAAACTCAACCTCTGTCAATCTTACGGGAATAACATTTACTTTATAAATATCAGTCACAGTCTAAGTGACGCTAATTATTATTCAAATTGGCAGAAGTCATTTAACAATTTACGAAACTAGCAACTGATAGCGTAATTGTATTGGAAAATAAAATATGTCTAGGTGATTTAGAGAAATGCCGTCATAGTTGAGTTGGCGATGTGACTCGGAGCAAAACGAATTAGCTGAGAATATATAAAACCGCCCTCATTGCTTACTAAATTTAAATACTAAAGTGTTAAAGTAGGCCTACATGATCGGGGAAATGTGATAAAGAAACAGTTTGCTAACAAGCCAAATGAAGTTTCAATGTGCAAACAGTAGTCTTTGTTAGGATTGATAAGCATGCAATTATTAAAGCGGAACCGAATATATTTGTCTTTTTCTACAGATAATATATTGCTCTCGGGGCCTTTTAGTATAAAACCATTATTTGGTTTCCAGGTACGACAAGCACGGTAAAGTGAGGTAAATAGACAAGTACAACAGCCCGACGCGGCACAGGAAATGCATTTCAAACCAAATTAATCCCCTGTGTGTATTGCAAGACCGTGATATGATATCTTAACGGCAGGGTGACGTTTTCACCGGACAGTCTGCCTGAGGGCAGCATATATGGTCAGGATAAAGGCAGCAGGGTGCATCATAAATCCACTCTAGATAATTTATAACACTATACCACCTCAACTTATGGCCGGGTGCACGTAAAATCCGATCATTTAGACCCATAAAATCCCCCTCAACTTAAGAGCGAAGTAGACTTATGGGTGAGTAAATACGGTAAGTTCAGAGTCTGCTGCACACTGATATGATTTGAAAAGGATTCTTACATTGTCCAATCACTAGCTCCATTAAATCTAACTGAAATGATGTCTGGGTTGTTGTTAATATACACAAAGGTTGTTGAGACACTTTTTAATCATGTAACCTCTGACCCTTATAGTTTTTATTTCCAGTGATGAAAATACAATACTTACCTTGATTTAGTGATTGTCTAGACTCTTAACATTCTTTTTGACTGACTTGTTTAGGTTGTAGAAAATCTGCACACATTGGACCTTTTGTTCGTCCTGCTGCCTCAACAATTTGCTTGTGAACACTCTAGAGGCTAGAGTTTTGATTCAGTTTTCACCAACTTGGTCAGAATATTTCTCGGCATGAAATATTAGATCATTACTAGGTCACGTAAGGTCAAATTTTAGAGAAAATTAATGGCTAAACCTTCACCAAACTTATGTTTGTCTGCATAAAATCTTGCATAAGTTTGAAACTTAGTGACATGGGGACAAATATAGATCAAATTTAAGAAATATCTTGTGGCCCAATCTTCACCAAAGTAGGTAAGAATGTTTTTCTGCATGTTATCTTAGATGAGTTTGAAAATCGGTCAGGTTAAGTCAAAAGTAGTTCACTAAGTCAAATTTTATAAAAATCTTGTTAACACTAATGGGGCCACAGTAATGGCCCAATCTTCATCAAAATTGGTCAGAATGTTTCATGAAATCTTGGATGAGATTTTAGTGGGGTCATATGAGGTATTTAAGTAGGTAAGAAGACCAAGTTTAAAATAAAACTTGTGAACACTATAAAGACTACATTTAAGGCACAGTCTAAACCAAACTTGGCCAGAATGTTTATTAACATAAAATCTTGCATGAGATTTTTAAACCACTCCAAAGGCCAGGGTCCACAAGTGAGAGATTCAGGGCTATCATGACCCTCTTGTTTGTTTGTAGGAATATATATCCTGGTCAGCAGACATAAATTGTTCCGTTTTTTTATTTAGGAAGCAGAGAATTTCTTTTAGATAAAATATAACTTTGACAACAGAATGTAGCTTAGTTATTTTAAACCAGGAAGTTGAAATGTTGAAATGTTCTTGAGTGAGTGCCCAGTGTAACATAAGTGTAAATTAATAATTAACTAGCAAACAATTAAATTCAGTAATATTTGATGCAAATTTGGTTTTTGAAAGCTTTTTTCCATGCCAAAAGGCTCCTACTGTTGGGCTATGTTCTATTACTTATGCCATTTAAGGAGAACAACAACGAATTATGCTTAGCCACTATGTGTAACTTTGAAGAAATTTGTGACTTCTGCATCATTGTTTGATAAGTTGGTCCTAACTTTAATAATGTTTTTAAAGTTGGATTTTTATCTCTTTGCTGAAGTCTTGATGAACATGAACATGTTGAAAAATTTGTTGCAGTTGCTCTTATTCAACATAAAAGTTCTGACCTACATGTAAAGAAAATCATTAATTTATTTATTGGGTTTATTGTCCCACCAACAGTATTTCAGTTATCTGGAGACGGTGTTCACTTGAAGCAGATACAGTGCTGCCTTCATTGTGTATAGCATGCAGTGAAAACCTGGCATGATGCCACTCCCAGTCACATCATCCTCAGGGCATTCGGTTGACCCGAGCTCCAGGGTTTTGATGCTCGAAAATTTGGAAATACCCCTAACTGAGGCACATCTATAAAGCGGCAGGGGTCATTTATACCCGTGACAATTTCTACCCGTGCGCCGGTCAAAATCACATACAGCTTCATAAGAAGCGGGGAAAGATGACAATGGGCAGAGTCTGCATATTAATGAGAACGGATTCCCCACGCATCGATTACCTTCTGCTCGGAGAAAAACAATACAGTAGGCGGAGCCTGCATAATTAATAATTAATGGCTGTTATTCTGCCAATCGACACATTTGCTTGTGTGCGTGGCTAATTTCAATATGGCGTTTTGACAGAGGTGTAGAAAAGTAATAAATCTTAATTGACCGGCATCTGTTTACTCGTAAAACATGTCTGTAGCATCCATAAGCATTGGAAGCAATTAAGGACGATTGTATCCATTGTATAAATACTTGATTAGGCCACCTAATTGTGTGATTACTGAAAAGGTGCGAAGCGGTGCGTCCGAGTATAATGTAATTTGACAGCGATTTAGAACTATGCACACTAAAATGGCAAATCGATTTATCGTATCTACGAAAGAAGTACTTGTTACTTGAAGGGTGGAAATTATGGCAAAAAATGCTTGTTTGACGTTTTGATATTTCAGAATTACTTTTGGGCACAGACTACAGTTTGACACAGCACATTTTGTGCTGAAAACCAGGTTCTTGTTGCCTTGCCTGATGGTGCCTTAGATATATTTAGTTAGGAAATAATACTTGTTATATGCGTTATTGGGTGGCCGAGAACGTTGACTCTTATATTTATAATTAGTTTTGGAGTGACGTCAGTTTTGAGAAGCGATATCATTTTTTAACGGTGACAATGTAACAAAGTTAGTTGAGATTTTTTTATTTGATTGTCATAATGTAGATGCAGAAAAAAAACCCCACTATTAAGCAATATTTTGTTTATTTACTTGTCCCTAGTAAACTTTTAGAAGTATCAATAATTCCCATCAAGGCTTATTTATGCAAAATGTGGTCGTCGATGATATAATTATATATACAATTATAGATATATACAAAAAATGATGAATTATATGTTTTAAACAGAAAAAGAAAAAGGTAAAGTTCTGAAGAAAAACCTAAATTATAAAAAAAAAAGAAAAATTAATTAACTGCAAATAGTAAAACACAATAAACACTGCTATAACAGCACATTTGCGCTTTTATGATGTGATACAGGACACACAGATATGACCCTCAGAAATTTAATTTGACCTCTGAAAATTTTGACCGATTGCGCTACCAGGTCCAGTAAATATTTGTATTTATTCTTTGTTTGTAACTTCCACGCAGAGGAGGTATTTTTACTTTTTAAATTTCTAAACACTAATGTACATCTGACGGTTATACTTGTAAATGAAGACATGTTTGTCCCTTTTTTAGGATTGTAGTTGTACATATAAGTAGCCTTATATATCAGAATTAAATTATTCCAGTGATTTTAATGTTTAATTAATAATTTAAATCAGTCATATCTAAATTTCTAATAAATATTATTTTTCATTGTTGCGTCGCCCTTTGATGCTTCGCATCAATGCTTTTCTTGTCACTAATTTGATTTCTATAACAAGACGCACAACAGAAACAGGCCAACATTTTTTAAATATTTCAAAGGTAATTATAATAAAATAAGCTCCCTATGTGAAAAGATAAGGTCAATTCTTATAATTTGATTGCAGTGGAAATAATAAATCAGTTGATATTAATCCTGTGACCATCTGTTATATTGTAGGAAGTACAATCGTGTATCGTAATATGCATCTTGAGAATTATAGTTTTAACTACCCTAAAAAAAACCCATATGAGACTGAATAATGTCTTGTAAATCTCTAGTAAGGCAGTAGATACAGCATTAGCTCCCATGGTGAGAGGGTGCATATTAAATAAATTTCCAAGGCATGCTAACAAAATGTACTTGACTTGCAGCTCTGCGAGTGTTCAAGTATATATATAATGTTCTCCTTAGGCCATAATTGCCAGTCGATTACCTGCTAACAAAACAGAATTTATTTAAACTTTGGTACCAAACTCAAGATCAACGTTTCAGGAAAAGTTGAATTCAGTTGGTTTAGTTGTAAGACCTCAAATTTTGACCAATAACCCTGTTTTCTACAGCACTGTATGCTGCTTACACACAATTTCACATAAATCTGTTGTCTCGCACAGCACTATCTGCTGCTTACACACAATTTCACATAAATCTGTTGTCTCTCACAGCACTATATGCTGCTTACACACAATTTCACATAAATTTGTTGTCTTGCACAGTGTTATATGCTGCTTGTACACAATCTCACATAAATCTTTTTTCTCGCACAGCACTATATGCTGCTTGTACACAATTTTACATAAATCTTGTCTCGCACAGCACTATATGCTGCTTACACACAATTTCACATAAATCTGTTGTCTCGCACAGCACTAGCCCCCTCATCATTTTTTTTGCGGGTGATTTACTGGCAAGCATCTGAGAGACGTAGATTTTTGTGTCAGGGAGACACTAATCTTGAACTTAAGTTAGTCAATTATACATTACACAGGCAGCCAATATGAGGTAGGAATAAGATGTGGCCAACTGAGTAGGTAGTAATATATAATATCAGATGTCAGTTCATTTTTCTGCATGAAGAGAGACAGTGTTGTCTTTTCTCCTTCCTTTGCATAGCAAACACACTTTCTTTTACATTACAGTGCATAAGATCAGATCTAGGTGATCTCATTTTGCAATGTAAACCTTTAAAATTCTTAATACCTTTGAATTAACTTGAAGTACAAAATAGTTGCAGTGCCTATGTTAACAAACAGTCAAATACACATTATACATTTTGAGCATTATGCCATGATATCATATCCAGCACATTTAACAGAGAGTTGTATAAGGTAAACACATTCTTTCTAAATTGAAAATTTAATAATGTCTTTTCAAATGAAACATTCGTAAAACTGGCAGTTGATTTCAATCCTTTTTTGTATTGTACACATCAAACAATGCCTAAATGAAAACTATTTTGAATGTGACATAAAAAATATCATGGAACTGTTATTTGACAAATAAAATAGTCTAAAATCTTGGTCTGTTTCCATCTTTACATATCCAAAACCCGATAAATTTTCTAAAAAAGTCGCAAACTAGCTCAACTAGGTAAAACATACAATAAGGAAAGTTTTCTGGATAAAGAGAAAAAGTTTGTGTGTCAGTGAACAGGTTTCATTCCAGCTTAAAAGGGAATTATTCATGACTGTTGCTTAAAGGATTTGCTACCTGTGGATAACTCCCTGGTAACTACAATTCCAGATTACACAATTTCAAAATATATTTGACATTTTACCAATTTACAATGCCTTTATAACGGTTGACCAGTGATTCAAGCTATGGATTACATGTTGTGGACGAGGAAGTACAACTGGTTGACAGAACTGACTAGCTTTTGTTGACTAAGGTATAAAGTGGAGGGCATAAATGAACTCAAAGTTTGTAAACGGTATGTGAATGCTGACTTGACAGCTCCTGTTTGTTGCTTTATACATTGTCATGTCTGCCCAAGTCTTATGATTATGTTTTGTACTACACAGAGGTCTTGAGGTAATGTCTTGGATGAGACACAGTTTGTTGATTAGTTATAATATGGCAGTACAAATATGATAAAGAAAATGACACTCTACACGTAATTGATACTTGAAGAAAGTTAACAATATCAAATCATATAGATTTAAATGGTGTTGTATAAAGAACAAACCCTGAGTAATACTTAATATGTGTACTGCATGACGTTAATCCAAATCTAAAACTCCTGATATGATACTGAGATACATTAAAAATAGCAGTATTTAAGTTTACGTTAGAAAAATGTCAAATGAGACATTGCTCCAGAATCACCCTATGTGCCATTGCATCATGTCTTAATAAAAAAAACCAAAAAAACTGGGAAGAACCTTTGTTAAAATCACTGTTATCATTTTTATCTTCTGTTCCAGGCAGTTGTGCCATGTAGCCTGTGTGCTGGGGCACCAGTATAGAGGCTGACTGGGGGAAGGGCCCCGAGAGACACAGGGTACTGCCTTGACACACGGTGTCGCACCAGTCTCCTGTGAACCATGCCGTCAAGACCAGGCAACCTCAAGGATCCGGAGGTGGCTGGGCTCTTCTCCACAGAAGATCCCGAGAAAATCTTTGCAGACCTCCGAGAGATTGGCCATGGCAGCTTTGGAGCAGTATACTTTGTATGTGATCTAGCCTTAATGTTCTCTTTTGTTGCTTCTATATAGAACTTTTAGAGTCTTTAACGACTATTCTCTCATTCCCCCAGCTGAGTGGGTTTAAAACTGCCAGGCCCAAACTGCCATGTCAGTAGGTTTTCAAGCAGACCCTCAGGTGTACCCCAACATAAGTCTGCAGTTGCATGTTATGCTAAATGCTGAAGTCACCATAAAGACCCATTTTTTGTCAGTGCATTGTTATTTCACACTTTCACATATGATGCTTTGTAAGATTTTTTGTGTATTTTTGTTTTGTTTATAACATTAACATGTCACATTCACTTTCTTTGAATTTTCACCTTTGTCTGATTTTTTTAGGCTCGAAATCTGGTTACCAAAGAGATTGTTGCAATAAAAAAGATGTCCTATAGTGGAAAACAGTCAGCTGAGGTATGTAATCGTTTAAAAACATTTTTGTCTGATTTGAGTTGTATTTTTTTTTTACTTTCGTTCTATTTCATGCCTAACCATCTTTATTTCCTTGAAGGGCGGCATATGGCTGTTGCACTGTCCATTCCTTTCATTAGACTGATCTATTTGTCTAATATGAGGCCACTTTTGGGGTGTTATAATTCTGGGGTTAGTTTTGTTCATTTGGATATTTTTGGATTAAATTTTTTTTTTTATTAATTATAAATGGTTTATATAACAAATGACACTATCCTACAAACACCTCTCCCAAACACTTTGTATATCCAATCCATTTCTATGTCCATTACCATTACTTTCATATTATTTACAGTACTTTAATCATCTAACATACATACCTTTTTGAGGGAGTGTCCTGCATAACAATTACAATGCAGCTATAATGGTTAACACTATGGTTTGTTCCTTACAAATGGCTACTCATGCTCTACAACCTGCGGCAATAGCTGAAGTGGTAGACCGTCGGCTTGCGGATAGGGAAGTCGTGGGTTCAAACCCCGGCCGGGCCAAACCAAAAACTTTATAGTTGGTAGAAGTGGCTTCCTTCCCTAATGCTCGGGGCTAAGGGGACAGCATTATGCCTGACTCGTCAGTGTCAGTATAATGGAGCGGCTGCGTTCAGTCCCTGGGCACCTCATAAGTGCCTCTGCTATTATGGTAGAAATTTTGCAGCACAGTATCGGCAAAAATGCCGGCAAATCCCATCTCATTCTCTACATTGCCAAATTTTATTTGTATTCAATGTAATTTTCCATCTTACTGATTTTCAAGGTTTTCCCATGTGTCATTGCAAGCAGATATCTCTAGGTCAAGGTCATATTTGAGGCTGTTGCATCTTTTAGGGGCATATGTTAATTTCAGTTATATATATATTTTTTTGTTAGAACTGAACAGAACCTGGAAATTAAATGCTTAACTATTAGCTTCTGCACGATCACTTCAAAGACTGTACTTAGTACTCTATCTTACAACTTGGTAATGTTACAGAAATGGCAGGACATCATCAAAGAAGTAAAATTTCTTCGCACATTGAAGCACAAACATATCATAGATTACAAAGGGTGCTACCTCCGAGAACACACAGCATGGCTGGTAATGGAGTATTGTTTGGGCTCAGCCTCAGACATTATTGAAGGTAAGCTGTAGCAATTGTTGGTTTGTAGTCAGGTTTGTATTAGTTTTTTATCATATTTCAAAAACATTTAGGTAGAGAAACTTTTTCATATTTCTTTAAAGATAGAACCTGAAATATAGATTCATTAGCTTGTCAGTACATTGAACATAAGTCATAAGGTAGTTTTAGATGAGAGCCGTACAGCCATGGGTCTTGATTGAGCATAAATACACGAAATAACAAATGAATATAATAACTGGTTTAATTATAATAAATTATATTTATATATTGGGAGCCGATAGAAGCAGAATGTTTATATGTTTTATGTTACATATAAAACAGGACTGACCAAATTAGAGACACTTGTATTGTTTAAACTAGTATTGCTAATGCATTGTACTATTTTTTTTTTGACATTTGTATGTCTTGTTGAACTGTTTACCATCTTATTAAATTTACCATCTTATTAAACTTTTGCTGAATTAATGCTCAGATCACTATATTGTTGTCAGACTTGAAAGGAGTATTATTCCTTGACTAGAAGGTGACAAGCATTTCTTAAAACCTTGCACATATATTAAATATATAAAATATGAATACCCTCAAACAATTTTTTTAGTCACAATGTTGTAATGCTATCTTGTGTATTTCAGTTCACAAGAAGCCATTGAAAGAGTGTGAAATTGCCACAATCTGCCATGATGCCCTGAGAGGGCTGGTATACCTCCATAGTCAGGGCAAGATACACCGCGATGTCAAGGCAGGCAATATTCTTCTCACAGAAAACGGCACAGTCAAACTAGGTGAGAAGAACATAGGTGTTTGTCATACAAATAATTTTAGCCTTCAGTGCAAAATGTATTGGGCTCAGGCAAATTTTGCAGGTTAGCCATTTCCCCTCAGATCATGATCTACAATGTTAAAAGATGAGTTTTTAACATTTTAAAATTGCAAAAAACTGCAATATAGAAAACATGGATTAAACATGTAGCTGGGAAAGTGGTTTAAAGGCTGCATGAGGGTTATTTAGAGGGCTCAAGGGCTCTTAGGTGGGTATATTCATAGACTTTCCCAGCTCCATATATAGTTGCAATTATAAAATCCTACTTAGGAATATACCTGGGCATAGAATACAGTCAATGAACAAGGTGTAAAATATCAGTTGAGAATATTATGTTGAAATCAGCCTATAGAAACTGAACATTGGCCTTTGCTTGCAGTTATTGTGCTGCTTGAAATTTTTATGTCAAAGAACTAGTATTATCTAATGATTAAGTGCGATGTAAAAAATAACAAAAACTACCACTCAGAAATGGATTTTCTTCAGTTATGACATACCATTTAAGCTCATTTTTGTGTCTTTTCCTATGTAAAATATGTCTTCTGTATACTTTCAGCTGACTTTGGGTCTGCATCACTGTCATGTCCTGCAAATTCTTTTGTGGGGACGCCATATTGGATGGCCCCAGAGGTTATACTGGCAATGGAGGAAGGGCACTACGATGGGAAGGCAGATGTCTGGTCACTTGGCATCATGTGTATAGAATTAGGTTTGTAGATAGAATAAGGCTTTACCCAGGAAAGGCTGAGTCGGGGAAGTTTAACAAAAGCTGCTTACTGGTACCTTAAAGTCTTATTGATAAGCCACCATTGAAGCAATTCCCGCATTGCCGATCACTTGATTTGACTCAAAGGAACATCCATAAATCGGTTTTTGCGCTGAGAGGTTGAATAATACTGTTTGTCAAATATGACCTTGTGTATTGTGTTACGTTATGACACTCTGCCCCAGTATATTGCTATCCCAGCCCTACCCAATTTAGAGATGCAGCAGCATGTCAAAAAACAATTTCTCTGTAATGATTTTATGGGCTAATAATTTTCTTACACAGCATTTCTAAACAGCTAAATGGTCATAATAAGCAGGAAATAAAAATGATCATCCCCATTTCAAATTAATCTTTACATTTGTAGACAAGAAAATAAAATAACCACTGTTACCTACTCACTTCATCTAAGACCTCATTTAAAGCTGTTTATTTTTTCACCTGTAGCTGAGAGGAAACCTCCTCTGTTCAACATGAATGCTATGAGTGCCCTGTACCACATTGCACAGAATGATCCACCAGCACTTGCAGGGGGAGAATGGTCTGATGACTTCCGACACTTCGTAGACTCGTGTCTTTGTAAGAATACGGAAGACAGGCCCACAGCAGAACAGCTGTTAAAGGTAGGGAGGAAAGAACAGGCCAGTTGAACAGCTGCTAGGAGGTGACTGCTCTAACAAATGTATTTTACTAATTAGCAATGCTAATTAAACCAGTATTTCACAAGTCCCCAAACACTGTTTAATTTTTAAAGCCAGCAGAACATGATTGATATATGTTGTGTGTCTGGACTCATTTGACAGGATGCTAGATAATATCCATTTACTTATATATGCACCTTAATTGCTTTAAGAGAACCATGTCTTAACATAAAGGAAGTTCTTTTTTTTGTGTGTTGGACAAACATAATGAGTAGTACTTGAGTGTACAAGCCTGGGGTGTGCAGATTCTGTAATGAGTGGGGTCAGTGAGAGAGTACTCTGCAATGCTTAAATCCATTATGTAACCTATGTTGCAGTACCCGTTTATTCTAAATGCTGATACAATCACTGTGATAATGGACCTGATCCAGCGGACAAAGAATGCTGTACGGGAGCTGGATAATCTTCAGTACAGACGCATGAAGAAGATCCTAATGGCAGAAACACCATCAGAAGACAGCGCAAGTCTCAACGGACCTGACAGCATGCCAGGAGATGATTCCTCACAGGTCTCAGTTAGTCATACTTTGAACCTTTTCAACCTTTTTCTGAAACTTCACAACCAATACACAGTCAGACAGAATTGCATACAAACTTAAATTCATATGTTTATGTTTATTACATTATGACACTTAATATTACAGTCACTGAATTGACAAAGAACATTTTAACACTAACACATTAAAGGAAAATAGAATGCAAAATTAACATGCTTTTAATGTCAGCACTCTTTTTTTTTACTTAAACAGATAGATAAACAAATCAAGAAAAGTTACTAGAAAAGAAATACTGTTACAAAAATAAATTAAGATGAAACCATAACTAATCTGTATAAACACAACCCTATACCCCATTGAGTCTTGCAGTAATGACTTTAATCAAACCACCCTACAACAGATGTACTGCACATGTCTTCTTTACAGGATGAGTACCTGGACAGCAGCAAGTCCAACAGCCTTGCAAGTCAACAGAGTACCCATAGTAACAGTATTGTGAGCACAAGCAGCCGTAGCAGCAGTATGAACAGTCTACCTGGGGCTAGCAGTGATGATGTCATCACCTTCTCCCGTGACCGCAGTGTGAGTATTACTGCCAGGGTTTATAGAATAGCAACAAGGGGCATATAACCATTAAATCTAGAGGTCTTGTATAAATTCATTTTTTTTTTTTTTTAATTTTTTTTTTTTTTCACTTGAAGTAAGATAACACATACAGGATGTTAACATCAGTTGTATACTTGTTAATGATTAGACCATACTACAATAGCTAGGTGATGAATCACACATGAAACTTCCCAGTTTGTATATTTGTTGTCAATCCACCACTCGACAATATTTGTATGTGTGTGGATACTTACCATCTGTATAGTTCTAATATTATTTGAGTTTTACAGATGATCTGTTCCTGCACTTATTGGCTTTGCTCATGCGAGTGGAGTCTGTTTAGTCTTGGTCTTGTCTGTCGAAGTGTGCATTTAAGTGTCATTTTTTGAAGAAAAACAGTGTTGCTATTGTCATGGCCCTCTTGTCAGCATCAGGGTTGGTGAATCTTTTTGGTAAGGTTACTTCTTGCAAACCTTCAAAGGAAATTTATTTCGAACTTGGAATGCCTGTCCTCTATCAAAAGGGGAACAAATTCTTTTGAGGTTGGTTGTACTAAAAGAAATTTTGGCACAGTTATGCCTTTTTTATCAACTTAAAATACTATGTTTTGGTTATCATTAAACTACCCAGTACTAAGAAATGTGGAACATGCTAGCTATTGACAGGTGTTGTTAGTGAATATTATAGACCAGATATCAAATAACTTCAGACTGTATCATCTTTTATGGTTTTTGAACAACAGTCTTATAAATGTTCTTTTGTCAAAATGCATTCTCATGCTTCTTTTTTTTCTTTATACTTTGTATTATAGTCAGAGCCAGTATTTCAACGTCAGCCATCAGTTCCATTTGTGAGAACATGCATTTTTTTTTTATTTCTTCTTGATTTGTCAAAATTATTGTTCTTTGTTTTCTTGATCTTAATTTTGAAACTGGCCCACACAGCAGCTTTGTTTGCATTCCTTTTGTTAAATCATTCTGCTTGAGGACTTGGAATTTTCTATGCTTGTTTTCATTCCAAACTTCTTCTTTTTTTATTAACTTTTGTTATTTTTGTGAACATTTCTATTTTGATGATAAAATAAGGATAACATTGTTATGTAATTTTTATTTAAGGGTAATTTTTAAATGTTTTTACTTGTGAACTGTATATTTTATGTCTTAAATGCAGGTGTTGTATGCCAGCTGCTAAAATTTATTATAGGGCATAGTTATTTTTAGCTGTTTCAGATATTTCATCTACGTTTTAAGGGGAGGGGTGGGGGTCATTCAATAGAGGCTGTTAATATTGATTTTTTATTATCTTGTGTTAATTTTCCATATCCATCAGACTGTGGTTAAAGAGACAATGGTTTCCATTACAAGTCAAACACCAGAGAATAGAGATTGAGATCATGTTGTCTATTTCTTGTTTCAATTATCAGATAGACAGATGCCAAAAGTATTCTTTACATTTTGCTAATTGGAACAAGTATGTGGTTGATTATCAATTCGAGAGTGTGATTGGTAACACCATGCGGTCCCATGGTCTCACATTTTTCCACATGCATTGCCACCACAAACCAGGACGAAGTTGAAATCAAATCAACTATTTTTTACAATCGTAAATTATTTTCCTTAACCATGGTGCTTTGGTGGCTATAATTTCTTGTGCCTTTTCTTGCCTAGCCGTCTCCACCTGCCCTGCCTCCCAGATCTCCTAAACAGGTGCAGGTATGCGTCCAGGTACATACTGTACAGCATGTGTCTTGTCTGTATGTCTGTACATGCCTAGAGCTACAGAGAAAAGGGAGTATCTCTGATATTAAAATCTTAAGAGGGTCACTCTCTTCTTGAATCCTTCCTTTTGACGTCAAGGTTAGGCAAACATTTTCATATTTTGAGGTCTTATCTGCCGTGTCATGGTTCTACCTAGACATTTGTCTAGGGGGCCTCCACCATAAATGGACATCACTATAATGACCATTACTATGGTGTGCATCAAAATTAACACAAATCCTCTATGGCCCTTGCCACCATAATAGTGAGTACTGATTGATATTGTCTTATCGACACAATTTCAGTGACGACCGACAACGTAGTTTTGGGTTAAGATTTATAAGATGTATTGCAAATGACAACCCCATAAATCGGACCTACTCTCTACATCTGGAACTCAGCATGTGGCTCAGACGGCCATTTGTTCGACCAGTTGTTCAAATGCATGTGGCTTTGCAGATAAATTCTGTATGGTTATCTTCATATCAGCATTAGAGGCTAAACTTCATCTCGTCTTAAATGGTTGCATTCATTTTATATATGGATGTTTAAAAGTTGAAATAATAATTTACAGGAGTTAATTTCTGAGTCATAGTGAGTTGGAGTCACTATCGCTAGTAAGAGAAGAATTGTGCAAAGAAGTGTGCATGAACACTTTCAATTAGCTTACAAGTAAAAGAAAAGACAAAACCCAAGCCATTGCATTTCTTCATTAAAAAAGGAAATATCACTAGGTTTACAGTTTTCTGTGCTTACATTTTGCAAACAGAGAGTATAAAGGGTTCTACAGGGGGGATATTGTTGTCAGATTGTTGTTGCATGTTGTTGAATGATTGTTGTACCTGCCCATCCCTGTTTAACGTGCATCACTCATGTATGTTGATTTCTTTTGCATTTGATGTTTATTGATATATTCTCAGCTGATAGTTATGTATTGGATTTATCTGTTGCTCTGTTTTGTCATATGAGCTCTCCTGCTACCATTTTTTATATGTAACTATAAGGATTATTTAAGTACTGCCAGTTATTTCTTTCTTTGGTTATTTTTTGCCAGCATGAATACTGGTATCAAAGAATAGGATGTAAAAATGCAATATAACTATGCATTTAACATTTTTTTGGAAAAAGAAATCAACTTAATCTCAAATTTATTAAATTAACTTTTATTAAACACAGTATCTCATAAAAATAATTTAAGTAAAATAAATCCTTGTTTGTGAAGTATTTATTACTAACAAATTGTAGCTATGGTACTGTTTTACAACTTTGATCTGTAATATATGCTATTATAGAGGTCTCCTATTGTTCGGATTCATTTTATCAGTCTTGACAATCAGCAACTGCTGCATGTTGTTAGCTTAGCTTTTTGACAAAAATGGTTTAGTGCTGCATGAAATTGTACGATAGAAATCACACAAGAGCACAAAGGTGACCAGGCTGCAACATACCAGTCATTAAAAATGGTAGTGGTATAGCTCTCTTCCTAATGCTCAAGCAAATATTAGGGTAGTTCCATGACTGGTTGGCCCAGTGTCAGTATAATGTAACTGGGTTTGGTAGCATGCCTGGTGTTCACAGCATGATATACACGGTGAAGGCAGCACTGTATCTGCTTCAAGTGGACACCGTTTCCAGATTACTGAAATACTGATGAGACGAGATATTAACATGGGGTTAAATGGTCTACAGTACAAGAGGAACATTAGTACTTGAGAGATTGCTTTCAATGTTCCATTTCTAGACATTGTCCTGTATTGTATGATAAAGCATCTGTTCATTGCAAATCATGCTCATTTTAGTTACATTCGCCTCTTTTAGTAATCAGGCTCATTTTAGTTACATTCACCTCTTTTAGTAATCAGGGGATAATTGAGTTTTCTTGAATATTTAAAAACATTGCCCAGAAATAAGTTTGATAAGGTTATTGAAAATGGCAAATCGTTATTATGCTTTCAATCAGTATAAAAAATAATGGTCAATTAACAGTTGAAAGTGTAATAACCAATAATTAATATTTTAAACTTAACTGTTTTATGCCAAGCAAAAATTCAATGGTCCCTGTGACATGATTTACAGAGCAGTTTTGGAAAAATATCCCTTTTATCTAACATGTTATTTCATCATTATTTGGATAGGGATTGTAATGTTAATGATAAAAATTTATAATTTCAGATTAACATCTATTTATATTATATGGGTATTCTTTGAAACATTATGATATAAACATTGTTGATGTCTGGCTTTAGCAGACAACCCAATTGTGCTTATTTATACAAAATCAGTTTCTGCAGAGATTACACACCAATACACCCAAAATGGCCTGGAGTCAGAACTTGTAACATTAATTTGATATTGGAAAACTAAATCACCTTAAAAAAAAAGCCATTTTTGCATGTCAAAACAGTAAATTTAAAACAATTAGTTTAAGTATTTTTTTTAAATATTGCTCTCTCACAGTTGAATGTTTTTCATTCTTTTAATGCCATATTTAGAACATTGTTTAAAATGCATGTTTATTAAGTTTTACTTTTTTTATTGTGTAATTGCTTTTGTGCATTGTGACAGATTATTACATGTTTTGAAGTCACATCTTTTAAATATCAGTTTAAATAAAAATCGCACTATTTAAAGTATTGGTTTTGTTGCCGTAAATTAATGTTATGCACAACTTACATGTGTCATGGACAGAAGGGATTATTCCTTTTGTGCTTAAAATTACAGTTTCAGTCTTGTATGGTATAATATTGTTTTCATTATATGATAGTGCTGTTTTGGTGGGAAAAAAGTAAAGATGTTCAATGGTTAATGAAATAAGCTTACAGTTAATAACAATAAGATTTAATACTTGCTATTTTTATTTGTGTTTTATTCATTTAATTATACTGGTTATCAGGGTCTGCAACAAAAATTTGCCATTTTTGTACAGGTAAATTTTAAAATGATGACTTGAAGTAATTGTTAACAAAGAATTATGTTATTTTTGTGTGTGCAAGTTTATAAAATAATCAACCAGAATAAAGGTGTTACCATATGCTAAGATTTAAATCAATCAAATCTATGATAAATGACCTGGACTACTTCTTTGTACTGAAGGACTGGCCACCTCCAGCACGTCCTGTCTCCCATGGCAACCTGGGATACCCCAAGGTAACTGGCCCAGCCTGATTGTCAGACGTCATTCTGTAGGCATCTTGTGTAACCGTGCATGGCATCCCATGTTATTTATATACTTGTACCATTCTTGACAGTCTCATATTGAGGAAGTATATTTCTTTGCCTGTATCTGTAACATCCTATCCAAATCATACCTTATTTGTTCTCACTTGAATCTTGGCCATGGCCAAGTAGTAAAGTCACTCACTTGTATCTTCTCCGACTAACTGCCTATAACTGTACAGGTTTGAGAACTCCTCTGACTGTTACTGCCTATAACTGTACAGGTTTGAGATCTCCTCTGACTGTTACTGCCTATAACTGTACAGGTTTGAGATCTTCTCTGACTGTTACTGCCTGTAATTGTACAGGTTTGAGATCTCCTCTGACTTACTGCCTATAACTGTACAGGTTTGAGATCTCCTCTGACTGTTACTGCCTATAACTGTACAGGTTTGAGATCTCCTCTGACTGTTACTGCCTATAACTGTACAGGTTTGAGATATCCTCTGACTTACTGCTTATAACTGTACAGGTTTGAGATCTCCTGACTGTTACTGCCTATAACTGTACAGGTTTGAGATCTCCTCTGACTGTTACTGCCTATAACTGTACAGGTTTGAGATCTCTGACTTACTGCCTGTAACTGTACAGGTTTGAGATCTCCTCTGACTGTTACTGCCTACAACTGTACAGGTTTGAGATCTCCTCTGACTGTTACTGCCTATAACTGTACAGGTTTGAGATCTCCTCTGACTGTTACTGCCTGTACCTGTACAGGTTTGAGATCTCCTCCGATTTACTGCCTTTAACTGTACAGGTTTGAGATCTCCTCTGACTGTTACTGCCTGTAACTGTACAGGTTTGAGATCTCCTCTGACTTACTGCCTATAACTGTACAGGTTTGAGATCTCCTCTGACTGTTACTGCCTGTAACTGTACAGGTTTGAGATCTCCTGACTGTTACTGCCTATAACTGTACAGGTTTGAGATCTCCTCTGACTGTTACTGCCTGTAACTGTACAGGTTTGAGATCTCCAATTTACTGCCTATAACTGTACAGGTTTGAGATCTCCCCTGACTGTTGCTGCCTATAACTGTACAGGTTTGAGATCTCCTCTGACTGTTACTGCCTATAACTGTACAGGTTTGAGATCTCCTCTGACTGTTACTGCCTATAACTGTACAGGTTTGAAATCTCCTCTGACTGTTACTGCCTATAACTGTACAGGTTTGAGATCTTCTCCGACTTACTGCCTATAACTGTACAGGTTTGAGATCTCGTGACTTTTACTCTATAGCTGTACAGGTTTGAGTCGACTATGGGGGGAAAACATGGTGGGAAGGTCTCCTGGCTTACCTGTGGAGTGCCAGTGGGTCTACCCAGATACAGATCGAGGGTAATCCTTTCCGAAAAATAGCCAGATATCACAATTATGACAATTGTTAAGTTGTTGCAATGTATTTGCAGAAACAAAAGGATTATGAATTGTGATCATTGTGATACTGAATACATCTGCATGATGCTAGTACTCTGTAGAATAGTCAAAGGTTATGTATTTTAAAAAGTTCTGTAATGGAGGGTATAGTTTAAACCACATTTTTTCAGAAATTGCATATAAACTTATATACACATATAGGGACCATGGGGTTTGGGTTGAAATTAACTGAAAATCTTGGAATACTTGTACACATCAGAATTATTTCAAGCTTTTTAATTATAAGCTGGTCTGGATCATTGCAAGCTTGCTATTGTAAGGACTATCAACAACCTGTGGTATAATTGGGAATGAAGGGATATTAAACTTACCTAACCTTTTAGTGCTGTCAAATATAAGGGTCATCTTACTAGAAATTATTACTCTCAACCTGCCAAGCAGAATAAATCAAGATAATGTAAATAGTGTAAATTCAGATCCGCCAACTCAAAGCAAGAGCTTGTACATATCTGATCTGGAACTTCACTATTTGCAGCTAAATCTGTATTAATTCTGAGAATTATCGGAAGCATAGCTACATGACATCAGAGTTACTTCTCTTACCCTGACCTCAGTGTTAATTATTCATTAATTTGTCTTCTGCACTCTGGTATTGTATCACAAATATGTTTTAGTTGTTAACTGAAGTCTTTTTCTTCTCATTGTATTATTTGTCAGAATGTTTTATATCTTGTTTCTCATGTTTTATTACTTCTAATGTTTGCATGAACTTTACATTTGTATGTTAATCTTAATAATTAGGTGCATGCCATATATTGATAACATTCCTTTGCTATTTGTGAATGCAATTAAAATTTGAAATCTGAGTAAAGCACACGATCCACTACACTAGGATCTGATACCAATGCATTATGGGTCACCTTCTGGTGACGATTCAGCCAGTCACAGCCTTGCTTAGATTCTGGAAGTCTTCGTTAAACACTGGGAACCCAGTTGCGATTGTTACAGGTAGTAAATATACACAACGGTCAAAATGGCTGATACACCTGTAAAAACAAACTTGTGTTTTGATTGCAGTTTTATTTGTGGATTTGTGTTCCAGAGCATAGAAATCACACCACTACATTGAAATAAAACTGGGTTTCTGATTGGCCATTCTGTTGTATTACACAGCTAAATCTATAAATAGCAACTTGAAAAGAGGGCAGTTTATGATTGGTGGTTTTCAAATCTACCTGAAGGGAAGATCATGTGCCTTAGTCAGATTGTTCAAATTGGGATGTATTTTCTTGTTAAATGCATGTGACCTTGTATTCTTTCATTTTTTGTTAAAACGGAATTTTCTGACTTTTTTTGCATTTTGCAATCAGTTGTGTTGTATGTTTATTTCTTGAGTGTGATTGTAAACATTTTCTTGTGGAACAATATATGTTTCAAATTTCATAGTCATTAAAATGTTTTTCTTGTTTTGTTACAAAAACATCAACAACAAAAACCTATTGTATTATGTTGAAGCATGGTATTTACTTGCATTGTGTGTTTGGTATAGTAGATGTGTCTCCTTGAATGTACCATTTAGATGTTTAAACATATTTTAAATTGTGCTATCTTAAATTAACATAAACAATAACAATCTGTATAAATGATGTGAAGCAAATACATTGTATATTTATATTTATGACTAAGGTTAATTTTATCTATTCACTTGATGGTCAGATGTTTTGAATTGTGCTACCTCTATAAAGATAAAATTTTTGTACACTTTTCAGCAGTGTGTTTAAGCAAAATCCCACAAGAATACCTGCTACAAAATAGTTTGATAAACTTGTCTTGGCATACAGGTAGTTTGTAAAGCCTTACAACCCCTTGAATAACTTATGATTGTATGACTTAAAAATGAATTCAATCCCTTACACTGCACAATGTACACTTGCCAGTTTTGTTTGCATCCATTTTCACTGTGTATAGTCAAACTGCAAAAGGGATGTAACTTCTGTTTGAAGAAAAAGTTTTACTAAAATAGTAAATAATTTATTAACTGGTATGCTTTTGCAGGCTGCTGGGAAGGTAGAGGCGGGCGCCAACAACTTTGCCACTATCCGCACGACGTCTATTGTGACGAAGCAGATGCAGGAACATGAACACTCTAATGAACTTAAAGAACAGTTCGCTGGATACAAACGCATGAGGAAACAGCATCAGAAACAGATGCAGCAGGTAGGGTAGTGAGACAGATTACTTTTGATTAGTTGAACAGTGATTATTTTATCGTTATCTTTGTGTAGTTAATTGCTGTATTGTTGTGTTTTTGTTTTTGTTTTTTTTCGTTTTTGTTTTGTTTTTTGTTGTTGTTCTTTTAGCTCCCCTGAGCACAATGTGCTCGAGGGAAGCTTTTGTGATACCGCTTCGTCCGGCGTTCGTCATCAACATTTTAGCTTGTCAACACACTAGAGGCCACAGTTTTTATCCAATCTTCATCAAACTTGGTCAGAATGTTTGTCTGCATGAAATCTTGGATAAGTTAATTATTGGGTCACCTGGGGTCAAAAAGTAGGTCACTCACTAGGTCAAATTTTAAGAAAAACTTGTGGACAAATAGAGACCACATTTATAGCCCAGTCTTCACCAAACTTGGTCAGAATGTTTGTCTGCATAAAAGCTTGGATGAGTTCGTAACTGGGTGATGTTGGGTCAAAAAGTAGGTCACTAGGTCAAATCTTAGAAAAAACTTGTGAACACACTAGAGGCCATATTTATAGGCCAATCAATAAACTTGGTCAGAATGTTTGTCTTCATGAAATCATGGATGAGTTCGTTATTGGGTCATGGGGGGTCTAAAAGTAGGTCACTAGGTCAAATTTTAGAAAAAGCTTGTGAACACTCTAGAGACCACATTTATGGCCCAATCTTCACCAAACTTCGTCAGAATGTTTGACTGCATGAAACCTTGAATGAATTCGTAACTGGGTCGCGGTGGGGTCAAAAAGTAGGTCATTAGATCAAATCTAAGAAAAAGCTTGTGAACACACTAGTGACCACATTTATAGCCCAATCTTGTCTTAACTTGGTCAGAATGTTTGTCTGCATGAAATCTTGGACGAGTTCATTATTGGGTCATGTGGGGTCAAAATGTAGGTCAGTAGGTCAAATTTTAGAAAAAGCTTGTGAACTCACTAGAGACCACATTTATGGCCCAATCTTCACCAAACTTGATCAGAATGTTTGCCTGCATGAAATCTTGGATGAGTTCATAACTGGGTCACGTGGGGTCAAAAAGTAGGTCACAAGGTCAAACTTTAGAAAAAGCTTGTGAACACACTACAGACCACATTTATAGCCCAATCTTCACCAAACTTGATCAGATTGTTTGTCTGCATCAAATCTTTGATGATTATATTATTGGGTCACTTGGGGTGAAAATTAGGTTACTAGGTCACATTTTAGAAAAACCTTGTGAAAACATAAGCCACATTGATGGCCCAATCTTCACCAAACTTGGCCAGCATGTTTGCCAGTATGAAATCTTACATATGTTTTGAAGTGAGTCATGTGTATTCAGTAGGTTACTTGGTAAATTTCTAGAAAATGTTATCAACCCAGTGGCCACACTAATCTTCACCGAGATTTTTAAAGTAAATAAATCTTACTTACATGATGCCAGGTTTGAGCCTACTTTAAGCCTGTGTCATTAGGTGAGCGATTAAGGGTCATCATGGCCCTCTTGTTTTTTAAGGCTTACTGAAACTCCCTTTACTTATTTGGAGATTTGTTTAAGCTCCCTCTACTAATTTAGGTGTTTTTTTTTTTAAAGTTTTATTCAAGTTCCCTTTGTTTAATTCGAGACTCCTTGACCTATTGAAACTTGTATTTTTGTTCCATTTACTTATTTAAGCTTTATTCAGGTTCCCATACATAAACTTATTAAAACTTTATTCAAGCTCCAATTGCCTATTTAAGCTTTATCTTTATTCTTAATGGTCAAATTTTTACATTTGGCTTCCCATGGCATAGTGGTAAGAGTCACCGATTTGTAACTTCTCTGACTGCTTAGCCTCTCACCATTTGGGTTTGAGTCCCTTTCAAGGCGAAGGACTTAATGTGGAAAGGTATTCTAGCTGTCCTGCGGTGTGCTAGTGGTTCTACCTAGACATTTGTTTGGGGTCTTCCTCCACCAAAATAGCTGGATATCGCTATAAAAACAAAACAATTTTCTACCATTGTCTTCTTTGCTGCATGTTATAACTTTTTTGCTGGTTTTTCAAAAGTACGAGTCTATACTATTTTCCATGTTATGTGTAGATGGAGTCCAAGTTTCGAGCGGAGATGGAGGACCATAAACAGAAGCTAGACAAGGAGTACGAGTCGACCCGTCAGAACTTCACCATGGAGATCGACAAGTTGAAGCGCAAGATTGTACAAGACCTAGAGAAAAAGGTTGTTAATGGTTTTATTTGCTGCAGAATTACATTAAGAAAGTTCATTTGTATCTTGATCAGTCATAGAGTTGTTTCTGTTTTAAAGTGTATACAGGAGGCTTTTATCACTTTCTGTCTATCTGTAAATTGTCCGAATTTCATGTCTCAGCCACAACTGCCATATTACTAATTATGTTTCAATCAAACATTAAAAACATGCAGTTTTAGATTAACAAATGCAACTGTTAATGTCTAGGTCTTATTAAAGGTCTATTTATTTATTTTTGGAGAATGTCAATCTCAATATCTTCCTTCTGACTTTGACTTGAACTTGAGCTTTGTAGTTTAAACTCTAACCATACTGCCATACTGTACATAGGTTTACCCATGCAGTGCTTGCCAAAATTATTATACCTTGCTATATATGGAATAAAGCCCATGCTCAGACCCACCTCTCCCAAATATACATTGTTGAAAACTTTAAATATTCTGACTGTGTTCTGGACTTGACAGCTTTGTTACAATACAAACAAATAAAAATATTGATTAAACTTTGGTTAATGTCCTTGTAAGGGATAGTCACAACATAAAATTTACTTTTAAGTTATGTAAATTTGTAGGCTTCTTTTTCTAGACTGTTGTATTTCTGGTCTATGCCATGATCTGGCTATGTCCTTTTGGTGTAACATGCTGTTATCTGTTTCTGTTGTCATGATCTGGCCATGTCCTTTTGGTGTAACATGCTGTTATCTGTTTCTGTTGTCATGATCTGGCCATGTCCTTATGGTGTAACATGCTGTTATCTGTTTCTGTTGCCATGATCTGGCCATGTCCTTATGGTGTAATATGCTGTTATCTGTTTCTGTTGTCATGATCTGGCCATGTCCTTATGGTGTAACATGCTGTTATCTGTTTCGGTTGTCATGATCTGGCCATGTCCTTATGGTGTAATATGCTGTTATCTGATTCTGTTGTCTTGATCTGGCCATGTCCTTATGGTGTAACATGCTGTTATCTGATTCTGTTGTCATGATCTGGCTATGTCCTTATGGTGTAACATGCTGTTATCTGTTTCTGTTGTCATGATCTGGCCATGTCCTTATGGTGTAACATGCTGTTATCTGTTTCGGTTGTCATGATCTGGCCATGTCCTTATGGTGTAACATGCTGTTATCTGATTCTGTTGTCATGATCTGGCCATGTCCTTATGGTGTAACATGCTGTTATCTGTTTCTGTTGTCATGATCTGGCCATGTCCTTATGGTGTAACATGCTGTTATCTGTTTCTGTTGTCATGATCTGGCCATGTCCTTATGGTGTAACATGCTGTTATCTGATTCTGTTCTGCAGCAAAAGAGTAACCAGGATCAAGAAAAGAAGCTCCTGAGGCAGATCCAGAGCGAACAAGAGAAGGAGCGGAAGGGGTTCATTGCTCAACAGAAGAAGGAATACAAACAGACAAAGGAACAAATGAAGCAGGTAAGTCTTTACCATTGTCCTAAAAATCTAATGCGGTTATGAAGTACAAAGTACAGATAATATCTTAAAGCTGAATTTGTTAAACTGCTTCAATACTTGGCAGACCTATAATAAGGTAAGAGAGTTTAAGGTCATAAGGTCAACTTAAATTGTAAAGTTTTCCTATGGCCATATGTTTCCAGTTAAGAAGTAATCATCAATGTGAATGCTATTTATGTCATCAAGCAAAGCTCGAGGGCATATAGGGATCATACTGGGTTTACTTTCTGCACCAAACAATGCAGCATCAAGAGTTAGTTTGTACTTGGATTAATTGGTGTCATGGCTGCAAGGATAGTTGTTGTTTTTTTTTTCATAACCTTTTTATTATTAATGAAGGTGATTGTTGCTTTTATTGCAAAGTCCATCATTTCATCGTGGAAGAAAACAGTAACATTTATGATGAAATGGTTTTGATGAAGGATCAGACCTAATAAATATTTAAGGCTGGTAGGTGTAGATGTATGCAGAAAAACAGGTAGAGATGTATCTTTATTAATAAAGTTAGGCTATGTGCCTGTTGAAATTTCCTAACGTAGTGATAGTGGAAATGGTTAAAAAATGAAACTGACAACACAGGTTCAAACAAGAATAATAAAACTCAATGCGTCATAAATGGAATTGGCCACTTATAAAATATAGCGGGAAACTCACTAAAGCTGAATGTAAACTGCACAGAAAGTGCGGGAAACGAGGCAGCCATTTGACCATTTCAAAGCAGACACGAAATGTGAAATATTCAGTTTGTTCTTTAGCCTACATAGGTGTGTGCAGTATATTGAGGAAACTTTCACACCTAAAACAACTGAACATTGCCTGTGTCATTAGTGATTGCTTGTGTTAACAAAAAGAACAAATAGTCAAATGGGTCTGACCTAGTTGTCGATTTAGGATGGTCCTCACTGGTACCGCGGTAGTTAGATCAAATTTTGCAGTAATATATAATGTTGACATTTCCCTTAATTATATGTTGTCAGTGTGGGGATATTGATGAATTTCACGAAAACTAAGCAAAGTATAAAAACAGCTTAACCAAACAAACACATAGCCCAAAAATCAGATGAGGCCAACATTTTTGCAGTGTGGCATATGTTAAATGAATTGCAAACATGCATTTGATAGAAAGCACTATGTCTTTAAGTTCTTAGTTTTACTCTTTTAATTTTAATTTAATTGTGAATGACTATGGATTGGTGTTAACTTAATGGAATTTGAATGAATATGAAATCAGAAGCCAGAATCTTAAATTCCGTTTGTGATTTCAGAAAACAGTACAGTAACTATAATGTGATGATCTAGGATAATACCTTTTATTAAATTTGCAAGATTTTCACAACATTTTCTTACAATTTAACATAATAAAAGTACAATTTTATATAGGACTTGGGTCAACCTATGGGAAATGTAATTATTTCTTATTTTTTTACAGCAAATTGATTCAAACACACCAAAGAAGGAGCGCGATGATGCCATGCGCATCCAGAAGGAGTCCATGACGCAACGCCAGCGAGAGTCAGAGGGGCAGTTAGGGCAGAAACAGAAGAAGAAACTAGATATTGAAATACGCAAGTTCCGACGTAGACGCTACCTGCTTCATCATCAACTGGAGCAGGAACTTCTCAGGGAGGTATGTTGAAAGGTGGTGAAAGTCAGACATGTCCTACATATGCTACATAATATCACACCCATTTACATTTTTATCTCTGACTCTGGTTCTGCTGTCATTGAAATACCCAGGTAATAAGTGAGATCTAAGGTTAACCTAAACTGTAAGATTCTCCTGTGTATGGGGAAATTGTCATCTTGGAAGCTCTCTGTTCGACAATGCTGTGATGCATGGGCCACAGCTTGTTCAAGTGAAAGGCTTTTAATGAAAAGTCATGCGCATAAGTGAATCTATTAGTCATGTGAGAGATTATTCCCCAATAAACATACATTTCCATCAGTTATTAAGTGAGTGACGGAGCCATAGCTGACATTGACCGTCAATCCTAACAGTGTTCTTCAGATGCACCGGCGGTATCGCCTGATAATTGTGAAATAAGCGCCGGCTACTTTCTCAAAAAAAAAATGGTTTCGCATAAACAGAAACCGAAAATACATCGACAAAAGTATCGACAAAACACTTCCCGGATTTTATTGTTTTACTGCGCATCCGTTTGCGCAGGTCTGATGCAGAATGTACGTATTATTTCCAAATGATGCCGAAATTCATAAACTGAGCATTCGTCTTTCTTCGACATTTTCCGCCAAATTGGTAAAAACAAAGTCGTGTGTAACCGTGAAAAATGCATATACAGTTAGCTATAAATAGATGTTTCGTCTGCATTCTTCGCAAAATATATGTATATAAGCCTCTGAAATGCCACCAAAAAAAGAAAATACAAAATGAAAATCAAACAAATCAGAGAAAAATGTCAGATTTTTGGACGAAAGGTTATGTGTACACTTCGATATTGAATGATTGCGTGCAGGTGATTTTCAGTTTTACTTCAATGAAATTATATTTTATAAAAAAAGCCATCATATTTATGCCGGTCATACCCCACCCATCCAGCAATACTGAAAATTTGAAATAGATCTTTTCCTGAAAATCAGTAACTAAACTCTGTCCGCACTTTTAAGAAAACAAATTAATTTGATGATTTTTTAAAGTAAAGAATGATACTGTATCATTGAAGAAACTTATACTTGGAGCAGAGATGTAGACCTTAGTGTAGACCCCCAAATATATCACTTTTATTTCAAAAGTTGCTTGCAGTATTTTACAATCAAATCAGGGTTATAAAACCTATATTTGCAGTATGATGTTATAGATTCCAGAGTTATAGTTACATGAGTTTGATCACTCTGATTTTTAAACTGTCATTTAATAAAAGTGATTAATTTTGAAAAATGGTTTTGGTTTTGTATAAAACTGTTGCTTTTAGAAGACAACAAAATAGCTTTAAAATGCACCATTCTGCACCGTTCAAACAAAGAAATTTCGGGGGAGGCCCCTTAGCATGAGGAGAAACCCCTCCCGCAGCCCCCTTGCCGTGCCCCTCGCCGCTTCGCGGCTTGACATATGATAATGCAGCCTGCTACTTTAAAAAAAACCCTGCTACTTTTTATTTTCTGGAGAACACTGTCCTTAAGTTTGTAACGATATGCAAAATATGCAAAATGACCATATCAACCTGATTGGCTAGTTGAACAAAAAAATAACCCACTGACCAATAACTTAGGCATATTTGCTTATGAAAAAATGTCTCAAGTTATGTCTCTTTTAAAAAGTAAAATACTAGTCAAAAGATTTAAACTAAGCACACACCCATGTTAAATCCTAGTCAAAGGATTTAAACTAAGCACACAGCCATGTTAAATACTAGTCAAAGGATTTAAACTAAGCACACACCCATATAAATACTAGTCAAACGATTTAAACTAAGCACACACCCATGTTAAATACTAGTCAAAAGATTTAAACTAAGCACACAACCATGTTAAATACTAGTCAAAAGATTTAAACTAAGCACACACCCATGTTAAATCCTAGTCAAAAGATTTAAACTAAGCACACAGCCATGTTAAATACTAGTCAAAAGATTTAAACTAAGCACACACCCATGTTAAATCCAAGTCAAAAGATTTAAACTAAGCACACAACCATGTTAAATACTAGTCAAAAGATTTAAACTAAGCACACACCCATGTTAAATCCTAGTCAAAAGATTTAAATTAAGCACACACTCATGTTAAATACTAGTCAAAAGATTTAAACTAAGCACACACCCATGTTAAATCCTAGTCAAAAGATTTAAATTAAGCACACACCCATGGTAAATCCTAGTCAAAAGATTTAAACTAAGCACACACCCATGTTAAATACTAGTCAAAAGATTTAAACTAAGCACACACCCATAAAGATTTAAACTAAGCACACACCCATGTTAAATCCTAGTCAAAAGATTTAAATTAAGCACACACCCATATTAAATACTAGTCAAAAGATTTAAACTAAGCACACACCCATATTAAATACTAGTCAAAAGATTTAAACTAAGCACACACCCATGTTAAATTCTAGTCAAAAGATTTAAACTAAGCACACACCAATGTTAAATACTAGTCAAAAGATTTAAACTAAGCACACACCCATGTTAAATTCTAGTCAAAAGATTAAAACTAAGCACACACCAATGTTAAATACTAGTCAAAAGATTTAAACTAAGCACACACACATATTAAATACTAGTCAAAAGATTTAAACTAAGCACACACCCATGTTAAATTCTAGTCAAAAGATTTAAACTAAGCACACACCAATGTTAAATACTAGTCAAAAGATTTAAACTAAGCACACACCCATGTTAAATACTAGTCAAAAGATTTAAACTAAGCACACACCCATGTTAAATACGAGTCAAAAGATTTAAACTAAGCACACACCCCATTGTCATATTTTTATCAGAAGAATATAATCATACAATTAAGCATATCACAAGAATGCTCTGTTTCTGTCACCAGGAATTGAACAAGCGTCAGGCCCAGTTAGAGTATGAACACTCAATGTTACTTCGGCACCACGAGTCTACACGGGAGCTGGAGATGAAACACCTTGAGTGTATCCATCGTCTTCATGACGACCACCTGAAGAAGCAGCACCAGACGGAACGTAGCAATCAACAGAATTATAACACTAAGGCTGAGCAGGACCTCCGCAAGAAACATGCATTAGAACAGAAGCAACAACCTAGAAGTTTACGGGTATGGCGTTAAAAAACCCAAATATTTTTTTTTTTTAATGTACAAATGCAACTCGGGATGATCTGTAAGGACACGGAAAACCTTAAGCAGTTGAAAGTTCGCTTTTCTCTTTCAAATTACTTTAATGAATTATTTGAAAATTTTTGATACCTGTTTTGTTTGTTTGTGTTGGTAAAAACAAAAACAAAACCCAGTAAATATTAATTTCTGCCTGAAGTGAATACAAAAAATTATAATGAATAATGCATTTATATTTATACACTGCTAATAACAAGAATTTAAGATCTAAATGAACAGAAAAAAATAATGTTATTTACTACTTCTTAAGATTTGAACATACCTTTTTAGCAAAAGGAATTGCAAATACGGCGGCAGTTCCATGACGCCGTTAAAACCCAAGAGAAACAATATAAGGCTTTGAAAGAACAGATACTTACTACAACGCCAAAAAGTGAATCCAAGCCGGTGATCAAGCAAATTAAAGACGAACAGATGAGGAGGCTGGCAAAACTAGGGGAGCAGTATGAACAGAGCATAGCAGAGATGCTACAGCAGCAAAATGTAAGTAGATATTCAACAATATCCACTGGCAGGTGCTTGGAGATATAGTCCAGAAATTATGTCAATATTAACAACTGTTGCTTAACACAAAACTTAATATTTTTTACTGCGAGAAATGGTGCATTTGTTGTACAAACAAAACGGTATATAAGTAAGTTGATGAAATTATGTGATAATCTCACATGTTGTGGTGTATTAATATGGCCATAATCCATCTAGGTCTGTTTTATTTACACAACAATTTTCTGATTTCTAAAGTAAATAACAAATACTTGGCGCGAGATATAAGGGCCATCGTGACCCTCTTGTTGTGACAAGCATGTGTGAACTACACTTGGGCCCTGTTTTAGTCATTTTGGGTGTATACATTAGATATTATTGTAGTATATTTTTTACCATATATGGTGCAACTTCGGAATTGTACTTTAAGCAAGAGGTATAAAAATTACCATGTTAACTATCTGGCTCAGATTGATTAATTTGTATATCTTTTTAAGTTAAATTACGGCAGGATTATGTAGATTTGGGTCAAACTTAATGTTACATTTTAAAAGAAAGTAAATGGTTACGTTGTATCAATATGGAAAATTGACTGCCACAGCCGGGAATCAAACTGCGGGCCTCTTGATTACCGGTCAAGCGGGCTACCACTACACCACAGCGGCCACGTCAAATCTTTCATGTTAATTATATATTCATAGGTTGTATCATTGCTTCTTCAGAATGCTCCCATAAGGGATTGGCAGCTGTTAGGAAGGGATCAGGTGTATTTATTGCCTGCTCAGCACATAGCCTATCTACCAAACGTATAAGTACGGTGAATATGCCTAATTGAGAAGCTAAGTTATATACTGTTATAGATAAGGTTTGGTGAGGACAAAACCCTTCACTGCGGTAAATCTTCTACCTGACCTGTGGTGCAATGCATCTGACATGTATGTGACAGAAGTCAGTCCACCAATAAAAGGGGGACACAATTATAATGACTACGGATGTGTTGGTTATATTTTCATTATCATTATCTGTTTTGCACATGCTTGCCAAGGTTCTGTGTTGCTTGTTTGTCTATGGAATATTTCAGTCTCTTGCCCATTTGTGTTGGTGTGATGTAAAAGCAAAATAAGTAAACTATCTCACTTTACTTACACTGTACACACAGATGCGGCTGGACGACTCACAGGTAGCAGAGGCGCATGAGCTGAAGAAACGTCTACAGAGCGAGCTGGAGTTACTGATGGCATATCAAAGTAAAATCAAAATGCAACATGATGCTCAACACATGAAGGAGCGCAAACAGCTTGAGGAACGGGTATCCCTGCGACGGGCGCTTCTAGAACAGAAGGTATGGAGAGTCCTGTTTCTTCTCTTTTTTTTATTTCAGCTTATAAACTTTCAGCTTTTAAACTTTCAGCTTGTCAACTTTGTTAATTGGTTATCAGCAATATCTTTGTCTTTGAGCATTAACAAAACAGATGACAATACATAATATGAATGTGTGAAAAAAGAAGAAAACATATTGTGAAAAAATTAACTGTGGCAAATACAATATACATACCAAACTATGTGTAATAAAAATGAAACTGTTGCGATTCAGATATACAAATGCATTTAAATCTGTTAACACAAGAAGATTATAACAAAGAGAAGAACAGTTTTATAAATGAGTGAAGAATCAATAATAGAATATGAAGTACTGTAAAGCAAATATGCTGTCAAGACAAATTATACATACTTATCAAAGCAACTTATACAAGATTTTTTTCAAAATTTGGTACCAAAGCAGTAAGTCTACTGCTTCTATAGCCCAGCATATAGGAAGCACACATAATCGGTAGTAAAGGGGCTAATTTAAGCCTAGGACAAGAAAAGCATATAAAAATGTTCATTTCCATATTGGTTGTGTTGGAACTCCATGTCTCCATGAATAAAAGAGTGACATAGCTCAGTATGAGCCCTGTACATTCCAGAAAAATTTTCTCGTGTATTCCTTTCTGTATGCACTCTGCAAACTGCAAGCATATGTTGACAATGATCTTTTAGTATGCAGTGCATATTTTGACAATGAACTGTGAGTATGCTGTGCATATGTTGACAATGATATGTGAGTATGCTGTGCATATGTTGACAATGATCTGTGAGTATGCTGTGCATATGTTGACAATGATATGTGAATATGCAGTGCATATGTTGACAATGATCTGTGAGTATGCTGTGCATATGTTGACAATGATATGTGAGTATGCTGTGCATATGTTGACAATGATCTGTGAGTATGCTGTGCATATGTTGACAATGATCTGTGAGTATGCTGTGCATATGTTGACAATGATATGTGAGTATGCAGTGCATATGTTGACAATGATCTGTGAGTATGCTGTGCATATGTTGACAATGATATGTGAGTATGCAGTGCATAATTATGTTGACAATGATATGTGAGTATGCTGTGCATATGTTGACAATGATATGTGAGTATGCAGTGCATATGTTGACAATGATCTGTGAGTATGATGTGCATATGTTGACAATGATCTGTGAGTATGCAGTGCATATGTTGACAATGATCTGTGAGTATGCTGTGCATATGTTGACAATGATATGTGAGTATGCTGTGCATATGTTGACAATGATCTGTGAGTATGCTGTGCATATGTTGACAATGATATGTGAGTATGCAGTGCATATGTTGACAATGATCTGTGAGTATGCTGTGCATATGTTGACAATGATCTGTGAGTATGCTGTGCATATTTTGACAATGAACTGTGAGTATGCTGTGCATATGTTGACAATGATCTGTGAGTATGCTGTGCATATGTTGACAATGATCTGTGAGTATGCTGTGCATATTTTGACAATGATCTGTGAGTATGCTGTGCATATGTTGACAATGATCTGTGAGTATGCTGTGCATATGTTGACAATGATATGTGAGTATGCTGTGCATATGTTGACAATGATCTGTGAGTATGCTGTGCATATGTTGACAATGATATGTGAGTATGCAGTGCATATGTTGACAATGATCTGTGAGTATGCTGTGCATATGTTGACAATGATCTGTGAGTATGCTGTGCATATGTTGACAATGATCTGTGAGTATGCTGTGCATATGTTGACAATGATCTGTGAGTATGCGGTGCATATGTTGGCAATGATCTGTGAGTATGCTGTGCATATGTTGACAATGATCTGAGTATGCTGTGCATATGTTGGCAATGATCTGTGAGTATGCTGTGCATATGTTGACAATGATATGTGAGTATGCATGCATATGTTGACAATGATCTGTGAGTATGCCGTGCATATGTTGACAATGATCTGTGAGTATGCGGTGCATATGTTGGCAATGAACTGTGAGTATGCTGTGCATATGTTGACAATGATCTGTGAGTATGCTGTGCATATGTAGACAATGATCTGTGAGTATGCTGTGCATATGTTGGCAATGATCTGTGAGTATGCTGTGCATATGTTGACAATGATATGTGAGTATGCAGTGCATATGTTGACAATGATCTATGAGTATGCTGTGCATATGTTGACAATGATCTGTGAGTATGCTGTGCATATGTTGACAATGATCTATGAGTATGCTGTGCATATGTTGACAATGATATGTGAGTATGCTGTGCATATGTTGGCAATGATCTGTGAGTATGCGGTGCATATGTTGGCAATGATCTGTGAGTATGCAGTGCATATGTTGGCAATGATCTGTGAGTATGCAGTGCATATGTTGGCAATGATCTGTGAGTATGCTGTGCATATGTTGGCAATGATCTGTGAGTATGTGGTGCATATGTTGACAATGATCTGTGAGTATGCTGTGCATATGTTGACAATGATCTGTGAGTATGCAGTGCACATGTTGACAATGATATGTGAGTATGCTGTGCATATGTTGACAATGATCTGTGAGTATGCTGTGCACATGTTGACAATGATATGTGAGTATGCAGTGCATATGTTGACAATGATTTGTGAGTATGCTGTGCATTTGTTGACAATGATCAGTGAGTATGCTGTGCATATGTTGACAATGATTGTGAGTATGCTGTGCATTGTGCCAATGATCTGTGAGTATGTGTGCATATGTTGATGTGAGTACTTCAGTGGCTGTGGCAAGGCTTTGCTAGTGCTAAAGCTTTTAGTGGTCCTGTATTTCTGTGTATGTCACTATGTTTGGAAATCTCCTGTAGAGAATTATACAACTCTTATTTACTGGTTAACTTTGCCAAGGCACATTTTATCATGATGCAAATTTCCTTGTGCCTTTTATCTGTTCCAGTTTTTCCTTTTCAGAAGCTAAATTTCTTAGTACACTTTTTCGTTTCTTCGATCATAGGCATTTCTTTCTTCTTTCACATTGAAGAACTGTAAATTGGCCCTCATAGAGCAAGACTGTTGATCAAGAAGTTCTTCTGACGGTACTGTTAAGTGCTATGATCCACTTTCATTACAAATTTTGTCTCATAATGTTGATTTCTTCACATAACTGGCTATCATAAGCTTGACTAGCCTCAATGTCGTTGATGGCCTGAGACTCAAGTTGTATCACCCGTGTATCCACACAGGTCATTTTCTATTGGCTAACACACAGACTTGGATTTACAAAGGGCAGATGTTGTACTTACCTATTGATGAAAGCATCTTGCAGACTTGGCTGCAATAAACCATGTACGATACTTGTTTTCATAGGAGTCAGCAAGACGGCCATGTTGATTGTAGTGTGCTCGTTTTGGCTCGACCTTGTTGGCTGTATGGTTGGCTTCTTACCCGCCCTGATGTAATGTCCTACGACCACTATAATACATAATAAAACACTTTTATACGGCATATGTGAATTTAGATTAGAGAGAAACTAAGTTGATGCTTGAAGTTCACTTCAAGAAAAAATTCCGCCTGCCATGTTTCTTGACTGTGCTTAAATAACATGAGATTTCTTTGTGTGGGTTCACGTTAATTCCCAAGTGCTTTAATTATGTTCTGTGTAGTTATTTATGTTCTATAACTTAGTTTTATAGTTTAATTATTTGGGTCCATTTTAAATCACAAATTTGTATTCTTCCTGTCCCGAAAATACCATTTTCAGCATTGTGTGCATAAAAAATATTGGCAGCTGTAATGAAGGAACATGAATAAACTAGTGCCTATTTCCACTTTTAAACATCTCTTCTTTCTTTTTTTTCCAGATGGACGAAGAGAAAGCTAAATTTGAGACTGAAAAAGCTGAGCGTATCCGTCGCTGCAAAGAACGACAGGACCATGAAATGGACGAGTTCGATAATGAAACTGTGCTGCTAGGGATGGATTCATTGGACATCACACAGGCGTCCTTAAGAGACAGTCAGTATGACGACCTAAGCATACGAGGCAGTGTGATCAGTTTAAGTGCCAGTAGCAGTAGTAGTTCTTTCACCTCCCACAATTCTCAAATGTACACCTCCTAATGAAACGTTCAGTGATGAAGAGATGGGGGAGTGAACTATGGATGTGTATTAGTGTTGCTTATAGTCAAGATAGGGGATATAAGTTACTCTGGAAGGGTTTGCTGACTTAAGACAAGTGACAAAGTAGAAAGAAATGGATGAAAAAGTGGAGGTTACTTTTAGTGTGATATCATTGCCTAGACTTATTATAATTATGTTATGATTTATTATTATAAATGAAGCTAAAAACAATAAGGGTGGGATGTTAAACAGTTTTTGTCATTGATTGTCCTAACCATTTAACGATCAGTTATTCCAAGTGTAAGATTAATATTCTGTACAGTTAATAGTATACCTATATGAAATGTATATTACTAAACGGGGTTTAATTAAAAGTCTGCAAGTAGGAAATGTTCAAAGCAGCTGGGATTATTCATAAAAAAGACTAAGCGAGTTGTTATGTATGCAAATATATAGTTCACAGAATGGGGGACATGTTTTTTTTTTTTCTTTAATGCATTAGTTATTAAGACAGTAGATAGCAATTTTGTTGATGAAAAGATCTTACTGGTGCATAGAGAATTTTGAATTGAACTTGTTGGAAAGTTGTTTTTATTGCCATATTGTAGAAGAATGTTAGTAAAGTTATAACTTGTTATTTGAGAAATTGAGTAGACATTCTGAAAGTGCTGCTATTGTGATAACTTTATCCAGTGGTTATTTGTTAGGTGTTCTTCTTTCCATGCATAACTTTTGTAGGCATATATCAGATATCCGGACTAATGGCAGTATCTCTGAGTCCTCATTCCATTTTTACTTTACCTCCTTCCCTCATCATTCAAATGGTTCTAGTCCCATTGGAGAACATTTTCCAATCAAGAGGTTTTCTGGCTGACCTGTAGTACCAATACTGTATTTTTACTCAAATATTTGTATATGGTCATCGTCTAATACCCTCAGGTGAGAAAAAATGGAATGCTGCCTTGCTTTGAAAATCTCGGTGTGGAGGATCTTTAACCACTTAGTATGCACTTGGTGTCATATGATTTGATTCATTTGTGTTGGTCAGCGAGTATTAACTGAAACATCTAAACCTAATGGCACCTAAAGGAGCCACCGACCAGCAAGTATTGTCTGAAATATCTAAACCTAATGGCACCTAAAGGAGCCACCGACCGGCGAGTATTAACTGAAATATCTAAACCTAATGGCACCTAAAGGAGTCACCGACCAGCAAGTATTGTCTGAAATATCTAAACCTAATGGCACCTAAAGGAGCCACCGACCGGCGAGTATTAACTGAAATATCTAAACCTAATGGCACCTAAAGGAGCCACCGACCAGCAAGTATTGTCTGAAATATCTAAACCTAATGGCACCTAAAGGAGCCACCAGCTGTTGGCTGGCTGGGTAGACCCTTTATTTAAACAGCATGTTGCCATAAACCTCACTTTAAATGCCCTCAAAGCTGGACTTCACCAAAATGACAAACAATTGTTTGCCAATATGACCATTTTTGATCGTGGAAACAACAGAAACATTTCTAACTCCTTTATTACATTAAATCTTTTAATATTGTAATTGTAATAATATTATTGAAGCCCTGCATAGTAGGATTTATTAGAGAACTGTAGGATGTAGAGTCAGATTTACTTGCCCTAATCTGGAGTTATGAAAACAGTTAACAGCAATCTGTGTGGGGAATATCATTTAATTATACCTAAACCATATTTATTTAAAAAATGGTATTGGCTTTAGTCTTGAAAGTATTGCTAAACTAGTTATTATAAAATTTGTTTAACTTTATTTCTTTCAAACATTTTTCACTTAATTTTTTTACTGTGATTTTGTCACAAAATATGTAAACAAGCTCTTTAAAAAATTATTTTGTCTATGCCTATTATTGTTAAGCTGAAAATGCCTTGATGTACAATTTAACCTTACAAAATATCAGTGCTAGATTTTAATCTTTTTTTTGCAGGATAAATAAAAGGAAAACTGGTTTTCCAGTTAACTGCTGATTTATTATAATTTGTATATTGAAAAATCTGCAGTATATTTGGATTGTTTTATATATTTTGTTTTGTAAGACACTATTTATATTATTTTTTGTCCTTTTGTTTTTCCTTTTTCGGCAAGGTCTGGTCAAGGTTAATTGCTAAGGGTTGTGTGACCTTTGACCTGTTAGGTCTTTTGATGACCTTGAGTTCTTAGGTCACATGACCTTGACCCAGTCATTAAGAATCAAATGCTGGTCTCAAAACCAGTTGGGATGTAGCAACATTTTTGAAATGGTAGCAAGGAGAGGTTACTTTAATTTTTTTTTTTTTAGGTTTGCAAAAGATTCCATTTTTTGTGTCTTTCATACATTTTCCTTTAGTTCCCATTATAAATATTATTGTAATTATTATTCATACCATTATTTATAGGGCTTACCTTTTGTATACTATTCTGTATTCCAGTTGGTATCCTATCATTTGACATTTATTTGATTGCATGATATTCTAAAACAAAAAATTGGGAAATAGAAAGCCAAAAACTTGCTTTGTGACACAAAAATCTGATATAGTGCAATCATTTTGCTTTTGTCCATATTATTTCAATACATTAAACAACTTAAGAAATCAATGTACAATATTCTTTTTGGTTTGTTTTTTGGTTTGTCTGCCAAACTTTTCTTTGTGCTTAAGTAGAAAATAATTAGGGGAAGTTCAACACAAGTTGATACTCGTTTTCAATAAGGTGACTTGCCTTTAACGGTGTCAGTATATTCAATTGATATGTTGATAGGTTATCAATAATATTGTTGACTCTTGTTATGTTACCCTTTGCTCATATCTGCTTATCATCTCATTGTAAAATTGCTAATGATATTTTACTTCCATTTAAATTGCTTAGACTAAGAGACCTAAACCGGTGGTTGACACAAACTTTTAGCCAGGTATCCCAAATAAACACCTGCTGTGAAATAAACTAATCTCTTCAGAAAAGTTGATGTCTTTTAAAATGGTTTGAGGCAAAGGTTTTTTCTTTAAAAAATAAAACCCCACAGCATGCAAATTCTTACTAGACGTCCTTATATGAACATTTAATAAAGAAAAAGAATTTGCAACAGATGTGGATGTTCAGTACCTTTTAATAAGAAAGTCATTGCTTTGATGGAATGACTGGCATATCAGTTCTGAAGTCCCTTACCAAATTTCATTGTTTAGGATCCTGGTACAATTTTAGTGCTGACTGCTGTGGATGCAGAAAGGCCAGTGCCTCTTCAGACCTGTAGTGCTAAAACAACCATGTCTTGTAGGTTTCACAAAGCTGCAGGTTCAGGGGAGTGTATCTCATAATAAATTGAATAAATTGGTTTTCCCCTTCCCAAACTCTGTATTGATGGTACTTTTTGAACACTGTTTTATTCTAACATATTATATTGGCAACTTCAAAAATGTAAAAAAAAAGTTACTTGAGAGAGTTTTTTAAAAGCATTGAACCAGCAGTATGTCAACACAAGCCTTTAATTACCTGTGCAACAGCGCTTATAGGTTTAAGTGCACCGACTGATTTAAACATCGCTAACAGTGGAATGTTCTACACATAAATGATGATGACTCTACATACATTAAACACTCAACATGCTATTGGTAATTTTATTTGTAAAAAAAAAAAAGATGTATTTTTAACTTATACCTAGACTGTACACCTGCTTAGCACTAATTGATCATGTTACAAATATTGTAGACCCAGAAAGGCTAGCTCCTGCACTATTTGCTATCAAGTCTCTGGGAATATGTCTTGATACCTTTGAATGTAGCTATGAGCAAATAACTAATACGTTTTTTTGTTGATTATTGACTGTAACTTAATAAGTGTTAACAACATTCGACTTTTGCCAATATCATTAACAACTATGTTATACTAGACTTGATTTAGACATTTATCTATTAATGAGATTTACCTCCCCTATCTGGAGCTCTCTATGTTATCTACTTTGTTGTTAATTAGTTCACTGTATAACTGTAAATGATTTTTTTTCATGCCACTCATACTTTGCTTTCATTGCCAAATAGTTATTGACAGGAACCATGTTACGGTGAGGGTCAAATGTATTGCCAAGTGTATCAAATGTAACAGTACCTAATATTTATAGTGCGGTGTATTACAATAACAATGTTACCTGGCAGAAGTTGTATAACAGAGATTATAGAAGAATGTTCCAGACTATTGCCAAATTGTAGAGTGCTTGATCGATGGGAGAAAATGTCCTTTATGAAGAAAAAGGAGTGAAAATGTTAATTAAATGTATAGTTGCCTAATTGATTGTTAGTGTCTGCATGTTATTGTGTATGCGTGTCTATGTGTAATACTTCTACACATAGCCCTTCAAATAAAACTTTTTGCAAAATAAATAAAGATACATAACTCCTGACTGGAGTATTTTGCTTACATATACATTAGGTTTATTAGCATAAAAGAAGCATTATTTACAGATTTTATGACAACATATCATTTGATGCTGCACTATTTGCCATAACCCATCTACAGTTTTAATATATTTAATCTGAAATATCTTTGAAATTTGAGTACACAATATGACTTTAAACAAGGAAATAGGAAAGTAAAAAATTTCTTGTTTTTGTCATGTTACAAAACACAAACTTTCATTTTACAACACTATTGTTACTGTTGTAATTTTAACAAACAAAATTTGTTTGCATTTAATTTGCAGTGAAATAGATTAACAAGTTGTATGTTTATTACTGTTTAGGCTTTCAAAAAGATACCCGTTAAACATACATATAAACAGATAATTAATCACTTTTATCACTAACAACTATTATTTTAAATATTTATTCTGACGTGCTAATTTCTCATAAACTTGATAACAGATGAATGCCATTTTAAACAAACCTGGTACTATTAAAACATTTATAAAGTCCGTAAAACCTCTGAGCTAAACTAAATATTTATATTTTTTTCTAAATTGGTTTTTGGTTACCATTGAATAATGTTTTGTTTGTTTTATGTTCAAACTAGTTTAAGGTTGAAATGAACTCATTAAATTCATTGTCCGGAAAACAACTATATTTTCCCTAGTAAAAGAGTCCTGCTCTTATCATTTGAAATAAACCAATGCAGTCCTATAGGTCTTGTCTGCCAGCTGTTCAGAAGAACTGTATGCCTGATGCACTTTAGACTTTATATTTTTTCCACAATCAAAATTAGTAATAGAATAAAAATGAAAAGTAACTTCTTGGATAGTTCTTTAAACAGAAATTGGAAAGATATTTTGATTATGTTAACCAAACTAACAATATTTATACACAGCAGGTAAGTAACATCTGTTAGGATGGTCCAGAGGTTGAGCTATTTTGAGGAATTTTAGAAATAACAACATACTGACAGACAGGACCTTACATAGTTATGTGGAACAGTGATTAATAGTCTCGCAATGCTCAGTGCGTGGATTCTATCCTTTTGCTTTAATTAGGGGAACAAATGCAGTCATTGTTAATCTGTGACCTCCAATACCACTGGATACATAATAATGCCCGTCTCCAGATAACTAAAATACTGTTGGTGGGACAATAAATTCAACAAACATATAACATGGAAACATGTTACACGAACCTGCAAAGATGTACTTTTGTGTGAGCAAAAAATGATAACCTAACAACAACAGATTGAAGTCATGCATATCATGACTAAGGGCTTATGTGAAGACTGGTTCAGCCTTAAATCTATTATTCCAAGTTGAACATACATTTATAAAAATCCTTGCATCTCTTTAATGAGAAACAACAAAGTCAAGTGAATTTTCAAAATTATATTTGAACTAGTGAAAGGGTTAAGTTCTGTTAGTAATTGCAAGATGCTACATATATATATGTACGTGTGTAAGGACTTGACTTGGAATCCTGTTAACAGATTATTATTTATCATATATTTATTGACAGAGAGTGTAGAATTTATGAGTAAAAAAAAAGTCATAGTTACCATATGTACCATGTATTGAAAATGTGCACATGATTTTTTTTTGTAAAACAACAATTAACCATATGTACCATGTAGTATTTGACAGTGTGCAGATGTAAATGTGTTTATCAAAACTGGAATGTTGCCCTGTGTTTGTAGTATAGGTCAGATTATAATAACCATTATATTACTATCATCACATCTATGCAGAAACTGATTATGTATTCTAAACATGATTTAATATTCTGTATCTTGTACACACCTTTCACAATGTTTTCTGTCCATGCTGATGTACTTTTAAGGAGAAATCTTTATGCAGACGTGTTTTCCGAGTCCATTCATACAAGGCTTGTGAAATAACCCATCTTTTGTTGTTTTATATTATTGTTTAATATTGTTAAGAAAATTATTAAATTTCACTTGTTTTTCTACATTGAATATCTGCTCCAATTTGGATCGAACATCATGAACCACACTTTTTTTAATAATTTAAATTAATTTTTAATTAAAAAACTATGCCATCTTAATGATACTTTTTGCTGTAAAAGTATACAGACTTCGCTAATATATGACTAAATTGTGTACTGACCCACTTGACGCCAGGTTTATGTTTACAAAACTTTGATCAGACATGCTAGACTATTTGATTATTTATGCTGAATTTCTTCTTCTGTAAGGTAATAAAGAAAGTTTCAGATTTTGGCCAAGATTTTTGCATGTAATATTCAGCTGACGTCCATCACATAGCTGAAGTGTTCCTGTGTACATTCCTTACCATAACCCTTATTCATTGGAAAGCCTAACTTGTAACGTTCTCATTATAGTCATTATGTTCTGTGCGCATTTAGGGAGAAAAAATTCTGACTAATAACATTATGCAGAAATATTTTGGTTTAAGATTTTTATTCACTGGTGACTATTTTCAAGAATCTAATTTCTGAGATTATAATCAAAGAAAAGATATAATAACACGAAATGATTTACTGAAATGGGTAACAGATTTTAGTTGAAGGTTCAATAATCTTTGACTAAGGTATAGAAAAACATTTTAATAATAAATGACTTCCCTTTAGGGGCACCTTCTAAGACTATGTTATTTCGGAAACACCAGGAATGTGAGCAGTCTTTAACCCCATTTAAACCTGCAATCAATAGATGATAAAGAATGTGTACCAATTATCTAAAATCCACATCATACCATTATTAGAATTTGAAGATTAAAAGCCAAGAAAAACCCCACTATATACTTGTTTTTTCTGTGTCTTTGTCATTATGACATTTGGAGAGCCAAACTACGTTTATGATTTATGTTGAAATACAAATTAATTTGCTGATCATGATGTCAAAATAACCTTGTTGATTGCTTTTGCAACAGGCTATGTCAGTACATTTGCCATAAGCAGCTTAGTGTAAGCCAATAAGCACTGAATATTTTTAAATAAATTGTTATGATTGACAGTTGATTGTGATCACAATGGCAATTACCTCAACATTTTATAGTAATGCTTTTGTTGTTCACAAACATGCAATTCTTTTCATGTTTTGTTTTTGCTTAATTTTCTCTTTTTCTAAAAAATAAAAATAAAACCCTTTTTTTAGCAATAACAGGTTCCATATTTGCAGTCATCATTTTTTGTTAGATTTTATATACAAGTATGAGATTGAATTTGAGTCTGTACTCCATCTATTCAGGAAATTTCCCCATTTGTCAATTCATTTTCAGCATCATTACCAGCCTCATTATCATCATTACACATATACAATTACCACCTTGCTCATCCTATTTTCTTTCTATTTTCGTTCATAAGCATGTTTTGTTTTCCTTATTTACTTCTAAGAAGGTTTCTTTTACTGTGTATTTGATACTGTATTGCTATATATAAATAAACAACCAACATTACACATTTATTTGTTTACCATGTTTTCATTCTGTTCACACTGAGTTGGAGTGGACTGCTTCCATGTCTCACTCAACCAAGGTACCTATGTCTGACTTGACACAGTATCCACCATTATCTCTATATATAACTACATTTAAAAAGTAATTCCTTGCCTTTTCATGAATTATTATGCCTAGGTCTGTCATTAACTTTTGGGTTTTATAAATTTGGTTAAAGGTGGGTTTCGCAAATTAAGTTTGATAGTTTCAACTGTAGTTCGACAGGGCAGATTAGCTCAGTACCTCTGTCCCATTTTCATGTCATGGCCTTGACTGCCATAGTATTTAGAGTACTTCAGTCAAACTTCACCATGGTACAGACTTTAACTTAAATGTATGTTACATGTGACATTTACATGAGCAACCTTTTAGGTCAATGGTCATATTTAAGGTCTTTATAAATGGTTACTGTGTGCTTATAGATCAGGCAAATCTCACCATCTTCCTGCTGTACACAAAGATCATGATACGTCTCGCATATCATTTGCCAATAAATTGAAGATCATTGCATCTCTTGTCTATTCCAGTGACAGTAGGTTGTTGTAAACTGAAAGAATACCAGTGAATTTGCTTCCTTATAGCTAGGAATGGCAACAGCTAAGAAATCGTTAACCGGATATGTATGCATAAATTGAAAATACATATGCAGTTCTTTCGTGAAACTTTGCCCTTATTTAAACAATTTAATTTTTGAACAATTTTGCCTGGGGATTGGGGGATAATTAAACATAAAATTGAACTAGTCTGATTTAAGAAATATTCCTTCAAACCTTGGTTGACTTGCAGGAGATATAAGAATAAAACTACATCAAATACCACCCTACCCCCAACCTTTAAATTCATTTCACTCCATCTCCTGCAAGAGCACATTTTCTGACTTAGTGGACGAGCCAAACTATGTTCTATAAGTAAATATTTAGTTGTCTAACAAAAAAAACTTAACTTGATAAGTTCATAAATAAAGTGGCACCTGTATCATAGTGGTAGAGTCGCCGCTTTGTAACTCCTCTGACTGCTTAGCCTTCCACCGTGTGGGTTCAATACCCGGTCAGAGTGAAGGACTAAATGTGGGAAGGTCTTCCAGGTGACTGGCGCTGTGCAGGTGGTTCTTCCCAGATATTTGTGTGGGTCTTCCTCCACTAAAACCGGTGGATGTCAGCTGTAATGGTCATAATTGGTTGCTGCAATGTATCTTAAAAACAAAACAAAGAAAGACAATAGTCAAACAGGATTTGATTAAAAGTTGTTTGTTTATTGGGTTTATCATCCCACCAACAGTATTTCAGTTGTCTGGAAACGGGTGTCCACTTATATAGATATAGCGCAGCCTTCACTGTATAGCATGCTGTGAACACCTGGCTTGATACCACACCTAGTCACATTATCCTGACACCAGGCCAGTCGTGGAACTAACCTTATATTTGCTTGACATTTAGCAAAGGAGCTACACCACTACCATTGTTTATGACTGGTATGTTGAGGCGCGGTATCGAACCCCGGGCCTCCCGTACCTGGAGCCAACGTCTGGTCTGGTAATCAAGGGTTGTATTATGACACTATTTTAACAAATTATGCATAACTTTCAATTTACATAATTGCAGAAAAAAATGAATTAGACCACATAAAAACTTACTTGACTTCTCATTGGAAAAGGATTTTTTAACACTTTTCTTAATAAAGTCTTTTTTTAATTAGCATTTTTGTGGGTGAAAAAACTGTTTCTAACACTTAGTCAGGTGTGATAACAAAAATAACCCTGAATATTAATTCTGCAATTTATTAAAAAAAAAATTACATGCGCAGTGTGTAGCTGTTCTGTCCCTCAAACCTGAGAACCTTTTCATATGGACCCCTTGCCTACTCTTGCCCTAAAACCTAGCTACGTTGACCCTGGGCAACTTTTATCCTCGAACATCCACGGGCTATATGCTCCACAAACTCTTCACAAGTACCTGTACTGTAAGAACTGCAGGTTACATTTGGGTGCACTTGGGAAGAAAATATGCAGCCAGTCTTCTTATAACCCCAGGACCAATCGGTTACAGCGCGCATGCTCTCAAAACTGAGTTCAGCTAGTCGCATACACATTGTTTTTCCAATAACCTAGCTACGGCTTGTCTCGGTATAAAATAATTTTGTTATGTAATGCACAATATAAACAATATAACAAATATATTCGATACAGATGGCCAGTTCATTATTTAGGACGTTACTAAGAAAGACAACTCTCACAGGCCTAATTCTTATTCATTGTTACTGTTTCTACTTCTGTCCCTTTAAGGACGTTAAGTGAGTTAACGATGTCTTTGTTCTCTGTCAAACAATGAATTGTAAATATTTATCTATTTTTTTTTAACGTTTACACGTATTTTGTGATTTATTAATATGCTATTACTTTAACTGGCTATTTTACCAAACTAAATAGCATTTAGTAAAATGTGAAGAAACTGGTGACCCAGTTATAACTGAAATTAGCGTCCTTATTTGTTTAATTTTAATTACTACCTTTTATTTTACTGTTCAAGCTAACTTATAACATTTAAAATTTTGATATAATCAAATACTGTATGTCTGAAATTGAACGAACATACTGGCCAGGAGTTCATAATAAATATGAATTCATAAATAGACTAAGTGGTGAAAAAAGAGCATGATAAATAATTTGTTCGTTTATTTTTATTTTACAAGGAACGCAGTTATTGTTCTGAAGGTTAAAATGATTCTTTTGTGAGTCACCATATAACTAAAACCCCAGTTAACACACCTTTAATTAGTAGCATAAACAATAATCTCGCACCTTGCTAACTTTGACCTCCGTGACGTTGCATCCTGGGTAATATACAAGGCTAAGTCACGTGACTTCTTTGTGTGCTCGTCTCGCGGCGTGTGAGTCAGTGTACCATCAAACCACTTCGTTATATGGAAATTTCTTCTTTTCTGTGCCATTATTCATCGGATGTATGCTGTAAAAGGCTAGAGGAATAATTTCTCTACGTGCTTATGTCAGAATTGGATATGCTTTCAAGATAACCAGTGCATCTAAGGAGATTTCCTACCGACCTTTTCGGTCCCGATGTTGACAATGCCAATGGCGATAGTGGGCCAGAGGCACGCAAGACAAATGATGGCATTTTCTGGCCCACCCGCGCCCGTTCCTTCACAACATGCTATCTTGACCGCTGCTGTAGCGGTTCCTTATTACCAAGTTGTGCCCCCACAAGATATTCAGCCCGACAGGCCCATCGGTTATGGAGCATTCGGTGTTGTTTGGTAAGTACCCCCTTTTCAAATAACAGGGGCAAAGAGCAGAGTAAGCCCCTTTATTTAACCAAACAAAGAGCATTATTTACAATAACCAAGAGGTTGATAACAATAAATACCTATTTACATATTCTTCAATGCTTAAAAATCCTCATTTCATTCATGGATTTATTTTTCTTTAAGTAAAATCGGGGAATAACGGAAGAAATATAAGGAGGCCTTTGTTTGCAATCAGCTGACTTTTGTCACAACTTGTCTGGCTGGGCGGGGGTGGGGTGGCTTGGTAGCCCTTGTTGTGATAGGGTTTCTCTTTGACATGTAACCTGCAAGAATTCAGGTTATGTCCAGACCTACAATAATGACTTCTTTTCTTGACCTGTCTGTCTTCAAGAGTATAATTTAAATACAGGCTGGCTTTTGATACATTTTATTTAGTTGAGTATGGAATGTTGATGATGCAATTAGTCATTGCTGTTTCACATAAAGATTCATTTACTAGTTAACTAGTTTTATGCCTAGAACAAACATCAGTAGCAGTATAATGAGTATTTATAAAACTGTACTAAATTTTATTTGACCTTATTTTTTCTGTTTTTTTTTTTTCTTGTTGGATTTGCATAGTTGACATTACTGGATTTGTCGTAACCTAGTCCTGAAAATAAGTTGTGTAAAATTTATGATTAACACTTTTATATGCTTATATAAACCTTTTAATTTTTATTTGATATGTGAATTCTTACTACTGGCGTTCCCTGAAATAAAATAAAAAACTCAAAAAGTATTGTGCCAGACAGCTGACAAAAAAGTCATGGTTTTTGTTAAAGAGTGATATCATGATTATCATTCTCACAAAAATTTACTACATTAGCCCAGAAAAGAAGAAAATGGAACTTTTTATTTGGCATAGCGTATCACATTGTTTGGTCATTTTCTACCCTCTTGTAGCAGTTAATACATAAGAAGGAATGCAAAAGCAGAATTTTTTTTTTAAAATACTTTTGACAATGCCTTCATCTTTCAACCTGCATTGAGGAAATGTTTCATCCAAAAAGAAATTCTTATTGATTATTCCAACTTAGGTATTATCATTGTGGGTTCACATTGGTCGTTAAAGAAAGGTTAAGGGCATGTTAAGTGTTCATATGTAAAGAAATTGGTCAATCGAGGAAAATGGGTTTATCTCTCTGGAATACATAAGAAAATGAGAGAAGTTGACGCCCCAAGCAGCACATTATAATTGACATGCTGAGTGTAACATGGGACAGTATGGGTGGCAAAATGCAACATGCGAACAAAGATAAAAATATATATGTTTACAGGGAAATATGAAAGGTTTTCTCAGGGCTTGTCATAACTACAAACATGATCACTATTTTCTATGAAAAGCTTTCTGAAGAGGCATAAGAATGCTTATGCTTACATCCTTGCCCTATTCATTGTAGTGTAGTGCATATAGGAACATCCAACAGCCTTGGTGTTGGGTTAACCCTTTAGCGACCTAGTTAGGGACAGGATTTTTTTCCATCCAGAATTACTTTAATGGTGTCAGAAATTATTGACTGACTCAGATTGGTGTATGCATGGTCATTCAGAAGAGCTTATCAGCTCTGAAAAGTAAAGGAGAGGAAGTATAGTGCTTATAGACACTTCCAACAGCCCTGCTGTTGGGTTAACCCCTTAGAGATCTTGATGAGTGTCTGCCTACAGAACTAGAGGCCTGCTGTCCATCCCAGTCAGGGACAGGATTTTTCTCCGTCCAGAATTACCTTAGTACTTTGTCTGTTAGCCTGGCCTGCTCCCACCTTGAAAGTATGACACCATCCACAACATAGTGCGATTGAGCTGAACTAAGACCCAGTAATTGAGCTTAATACATGTTAATAGGAGTTGCTTACCAAAACATGGGTTAACCACCAGGTTTTTTATTAATTCATTTTTCAACCAAATCTTACTTTGCCCATCAACTATAAAAGTTCCAAAACCATATTACACAACTCATCAGATAGACCTTGCAGCTTAACTGATGTACCAGAAATGTTATTTTCTGGCCCTGTATTATAGCTGATTGATATAGATGTTCAAAGGTACAAAAGATATAAAAAGTATTACAGCACATCTCAGTAAATCAATCTCTTTGGAAGCACTAGATGTCTAGTTTGGTAAGCTCCAGCTGTTCCTAGTCTTAGGGCCCTGCCTTATCCCTTTACAAATTATAACAGATCTCAAGATAACAGGAATGTAAATATAATTTAGTGTCAATAGATGTATTCCATGGTTATCAACCAAACACCTGGTTGATGATACCCACTTTATTAAATATGATAATGAATATGTTGCTTTATTCCATACCCACATGGAAGATTGGATCTATCCAACTGAATAGTCTGATAAAATAAACTAACTCGCTTGAATCGTGTCACGAACACCATTCAGATGAGTACCATCAATATAGGGGACTGCTGGAGGAATATGGGCCAGGAGTTAGTCACTCCATTTATATGTCAGCATCTGTGTACAGTGTACCAAACATGCTGGGAGAAACAGACATAATGCTTTTACATGTAAAGTAACCCATTCTGACTTTAAGACTGGAAAAAAGAGGGATGTCCAAGCCTAAATAAGCCTTAGGCATGGTATTGATTGGAAGGAGGCACCAATGTAATTGAGTTTTATGAAGGCATTTTCATATCAAAATATTTCTAGAGATGGTTTATATTGTGTGTATGTTTGTTTCTGTTAGGGTTTGCTTTGTCTATTTTTATTGCAAATAGTACAAAAAAATCAGAAGAAAGAATTAGTTTTGTGAAAATGTTGTTTGTATACATGCCTCACTGACTTGTTGTGTCAATTTTCAACAATGATTAGTCATGCTTCATTTTTATCATCTTATAGTGATTACTAATGGATAAATCCTTTTTATGCAAACATACCCCAACATACCCCATGTGTTACAGGAGCAATGGTCATGCCAAGATGCAACTTTTAGCTCATGCAGGGTATGCATTTTTAATAGAATATTTAAAAAATGACAAGTAGCAGAAATATGAAGTACTTTTTTATGAAGACCACTATTTGCATATAAAAGCCTTTCAAAATTTTGGCACATATAATATATAGATATATCTAACTAAAAACAGAAAGTAATCTCTAGATTAAGCCTAGGTTTGGCTGTTGGTGAGACCTATCCTCCACACAATCTCCGCTTCTTTCAATAAAGCAACTATCAATTATATATAAAGATTGTACATTGACTACAATATCATGTAATTTGTCACATGAATATTTTTTTTAGATAGGGTTTTGGAGCTATCCTTTCAGGATCTGTACTATTTGCTCACGAATCTCTAGGAATATTTCTAGGCAGCTTTCTTGTCATTTGATTATGTTTATGTATATAACTTATCTTCCACAATTCTGTATTCAGAGTTGGACAAGCTTTTTTGTCATGAACAAGTCCTTTTTATTGATTGTTGTCATATACTCCTCATATAAATGTAAATTATGAAGCGATGTATTGAAAGGAGAAACCTTAAGGTTTCATTTTCCATGCTAAAGTAACCTTACTAGTGTCATCTTAGTATTATGAAATTATGTAGAATTTCAAAAGGAAGTTTTGTCAATTTCCCCTAGGTAGATTTCTCAAAATACTTTGTCTCCTCAAAAACTGGTTAAATGAAGTTTCTCTAAATCCCCCTATTAAGTTAAAATATGTTTCCTTATAATTAAGGATAAGGGCTCCTTCCCTGTTTAAAAACACACACCTGAGGTAATTTTATACAGGTGTTTCAGCTGTTTGTGCTTTAATGCCCTTAATGTAGACTAAAAGGAGTGCTATAATGCCCTTAATGTAGATTAATAGGAAACCACACTGTGTGTAGAGTATTATCTATATTTCCAACAACGCCATTCGGTCATACAGCTAATTAACAATAAATGTCTATGGAGATTCTCTTGTCAATACAAACAATCTTATTATCAAAGAGCTTATACTTGTTCATTGAAAGATTTGTTTGTTTCTTTTGTGACAGAGAACTGTATAATCTTGTATATTGTATGACTGTAACAACAAATACAAATTTCTCTGCTCTAAACAATCAGGTTTTCCTACCTCTGTTATAAAAGGTCAGTGAACCTATGCTTAGTATGCTAAATATACAGGTATTTCCCCCCTACCTTTGCTTTTTATTACTGACCATAGGTAAACTGCCCCTAAAGCTTCAGATGTATTTCTCCAACTAAACCAGATAACATTCCAAATTGCTTATGTCTTCTCAATATACCCTCAGCCCTTTTTTGAGGTTTTGAAGGAAAGGTGGTGGGTCCTCTTGAAGGTGAAACATTTCAAAAAGGAACACTTTTACTGATGAAAATATAAAAATCAACACAATCTCAGTTGCCAGACACTACAGGCCACCACGTTTTTCATTCATCATGTTACATTACATAGCTAGGTTGTTTTTTGTGTGTGTGTTTTGTCAAAATGAAAAAAAATTCAGGGGAATTTTAAGATGATATTGGGGGAAGAATATATACTTTTTCATTAGGGGTATGGGGCCGATATTCGGCCCCAATAACGGCTTTAAAAAAGACCTTTCCCAGTACGTCATAGTCATAAGAATCGTCTCAATGGGACAATCCTAATGAGTAGCATTAGTTTATGGTTTGGATTGAGAATTATTGGATATTTTTACTTATCAATTCTAATGTACTCCTCTTATCATGACCTCTGGTACCATGCTGTGTTGGCAAGGCTAATAAATGGCTGTCCTAGTAAATCAAGGTCACTGACCTACTGAGGCTGTGGGGAGAAATATATTTTATAGCTAACACTCACTGAGAACATTGACCTAATAACTCAAGGTTTTTGCTCTGTTTATCTGATTTGCCCAATTGTTTATCTAGAAGAAAGAAAATCAGTGATAGTCAATAAAATTAAAATATGAATGCATAAACTAGAAATCTTAATACAAAATATAAATGGAAACAGTTTTAGGCTGTAAAAGTATAACATTTATATGTCAATTTTTTATTATAACATTTAATAGAATAAGTTTACTTATATTATAAACTTTTAAGGTTGATGTACCTTTTTTCTTTTGAAGCATACTTAAAGGTGTCAATTTGTCATATTTTACCCTCACACACACACACACACACACATACACACATATATATATATATATATATATATATATATATATATATATATATATATATATATATAAATCCGCAACATCCTGTTTATGTAATATATTTGTATGAATTTAAAAGATGTTAGTGTCAATGTAGCTTACATATATATTTATAGCTTATCTAGTTAGTTAGTAATAGCTACACTAACATCTTTCGAATTCATACAGGTTTTGCTATAATACATTACATATACAGGATGTTGGGGATTTAAATACACAATGATGCACTGAATACATTTGTATTGTATACTTCTATACTTTGATATTGTACATGATATAACATTTTTAAAATGTAGGGGACGAAGAGTATGCTTAGGTATTGTCTCAATGCCTTATTGTTGTATGTCAGGGCGTTCGGTAGACTCTGAACTTCAAGGGTCATTGACCCCTCAGTCAAAATTTTCAAGGGTCAAATTCTAATATTTTGGAGTCAGTTTTGTGCGTCATGCATCACATAAAACACAATTATGAGTGTTATAGCGACATGTGGCTTATGTCATATTATTTACAGTTAATCATTCTGCTCTTTATTTAGTATTCAGAATATTATTTTTATTTTTTTCTTCAAATCTTTCTCATTTTCTATAGAAGACATTTCATTATCTTTTTTGTGGAATATTGTTATGTCATTGATGACCACATTTTGTTATAAACATCCTCCTTTATGGAAATGATTGATACTGCTGTTAGTTCATTAGTTTATTTGGGACAAGTAAATAAACAGATTATTGCTTAATATTTATTTATTTTCCTGCATCTCAATTTTGACAAATCAAATGAAAAAAATACAGCATAACAATTAACATTATTACATACATCCCCAGACATCATTTCTTTTGAATTGAATACAACCTTAAACACTTAAAATGCTTAGCTACAATGAATTGATAACATCTGCAAACATATTTTCCTGTTTTTAAATAAGCGAACCTTCTTAACCCAACAACACTAAAATAAATACCTAAGCAAATTAGAACCTGAAAACATTTGAAAGCACATGTAATAATATTACTATATATATATATATATATATATATATATATATATATATATATATATATATATATATATATATATATATAATACATGGGAGTAAGCTATTGTTAATGCTTATCATACCGAATCTCACCTGTAAAAAAAACTTGAAACATAAATAATAATATACAGAGCACATATAGTATTTACATATATCTAAAGGCACCATCAGACAATAAAACCAGACCTGGTAGCGCAATCGGTAGACCATTGGCTCTAGGTATGGGATGCCCCGGGTTCGATCCCGGCAGCAACATACTAAAGTCATTAAATATGGTAGTGGTATTGCTTACTTGCTAAATATAAGTGTAGTTCAACAACTGGTTGGTCCGGTGTAAGGATAATATGACTGGGTGTGGTCTCATGCCAGGTGTTCACGGCATGCAATACACAGTGACAGCAGCAATATATCTGCTTCAAGTAAACACCCTATCCAATTAACTGAAATACTGATGGTGGGATGATAAACTCAATATACAAAACCATCAGAGAACACAAGACAACAAGAAGAATCGGGTTTTTAGACTTGGACATAAGATGTAGTGATGTACTGAGTCTAATTGTAGTCTGTGCTCAAATTTTTTTTCGTAATTTTAAAACAATAATTAGTTGAAACATCTTGCTAAAAAAATGGCTGTTATATTTAACTTAACATTTATTTCCTTTTCACTTAATACTTAGGAAATCCAACTTCAGCTTTAGGCTTCCCCTGCTCAGTTGGTATGATGCACAAAAATTCACTGTCATTGTACCTCCAAACCCTACATCAAACAGGTTTTTCTGAGCCATAATCTCAACCATTCAAGTTACTAGCACATTGGTAATTATCTTTGGTAGATATAACTTATTTTGTAAATAAGATTTTTATTTGCTGTGTGCACAGTTTCTAAATCGCTGTCAACAATGACACAGATCTCGCCACTAACCAGAACAGAACAGAACCTGTTATTACTTTATGACTGCAAGCATCCGACACAAAAAAAAAGCAATCATTGTCAAAAATAATGTATGTTCATGCTTAAACTAAAAAGTTTAAAAAAGTAATGCAATCTGTTGAGCCAAGCCTAAGACAATAGAAGCTATACTAGTATCCTTGTAAAGTCTGTTGTTTTGGCTTGGCATTGAGATGGCAACACCTACAATTTTGAGACAAGATTCAAGCCGTATCTCAGCCAGATCACTCTGAAATGAAGCTCTTTTGATTTTTTGCTGTTTGTTATTGCTATCTGTTTGCAAAGTTCAGAAACCTACCTTCCCCTTTGTTTACTGAAATGTCTTAAAAAATATTAAAATTTTAGTCATAGTTTAATTAAAAAATCACAAATAATGTTTAGTCTCTACCTAAGTGATTATTTTAAGATCAAGAACATTATCCATCTTAACTTATATGCATGAGCATAACATTTAATTTTTTTTTTTGTCTTCTGTTCTTCAGGTCTGTGACGGACCCAAGGGATGGTAAGCGGGTGGCCCTGAAGAAAATGCCGAGCGTCTTCCAGAACATGGTCTCATGTAAGCGTGTCTACAGAGAACTAAAAATGCTGTGTCAGTTCAAACATGACAATGTAAGTACTTATCTAAGAAGAAGTTGCAGTGTATGCAATATAAAATAGTACTTGTTTTCTTTCCTTTGTTCTAAATTGTTGTTTCTTTTTAAACATGACACTGTAAGTACATTTGTGAGTAGAAGATGCAGTGTATGCAATATTATATATTAGGATTGAAAGATCACCTTTGGTACTTAGCTGAAGTTGCTCTGTCGCCCTTGTTGTAAAGTTGTTCTACAGGCAGCTTTCATTCTGTGTCACTTTAAAAACAAATATAACATGTAACTAACCTTTGATAACATTTTAATATCTCTCTCTCTCTCTCTCTCTCTAGTAGTGTAAATCTCTTAGCTTGCTAAGCATGTATTTATGACAAAGTCCTATGAGCATTGCAGCATATACCAAACTCTGAAAAGGCACAGGACAAATGTATTCACATGCAAGCTAAATATAAAACTAAGAACAAATCTGTGATGAATCATTAAACAAAAAGTGCTGACACAACATTTACATATGACAAGGTTAATACTTTTCTAGCATGAAGAAATCAAACAGTGAAACTATATAATGTGCAATTATAAAATTATAAAAACTAACTTTTGATTAAAAAACAAACATTTAAAATGCTTTATTTGTACAAACAGCAGCTGTGATTTAAGTAAAAACATTTCTTCAGACTTATTTCTCTCAATCTTTTCCTAAGTAACGCCGGTACTTGTTCTAATCGTCTTAATGTGATAGTGTAGAGTTTTGAGACGATGGGAGTGGTTTTTAGCCTAACAAATAATTGCTTAAATTTAATTTAAATCTCTAGTCATAATTATGCTGAGTAACGTTAAGTAACAAAGCAAATTGACTGAATGGTGGTGTATGTATATACCTTTGTCTGTCTCTTATCTATATTTAAATATATGTTAAAATCCCTATTAGAACCCTGTTATATTTTTGTGTTGAGTTGCTTGAGTTCAATGATTGTCAACAGAATTTGTCACAGAGTAACTTAAATGTTTCAATTAGTGATAACCCACATATACTGAGAGTAGGATCTTATTTTGTCAACTTACTAATAATCTACGTCTGATAGGGATTAAAATCAAATCACACTTTGGGATATACTTTAACCTAGTTCACCCACTCACATGAAGTCAGTTCATGCTTGAATATATTGAGAATCAGTTATTTTCTTTAAATATTATAATCATGTCTGCATGGGGACAACATTTCTGTCTAATGAAGTCATTAAAATTGTAAGTAATAATCAACTGAACTGCCTTAACAAACAAATGAAAAGTACAAATTTTATCCGCAATAACAAAATTTCGAACACTAATTATTCCACCCCCACAGTAACCTAGTCTTGTAAACTATGTCATTCCTTTTTCATTTAAATTTCTACCATTACACCTCTTCACTTGACAGCCATGTTTAAACAATACCCTCTCAAGTTTTGACAAAATCTAGAGACTACTTTGAAAGCTATACTCAAATATTTTTTTCACAACAATTTTTTTAAGTTTTCTTGAAAAAAAAATCCATTCAAGCACCACTTGTTTAACACTCATAAATGATTTGAATGATTCATTAAAATTTCTTGATAATTTGATTAAATCTCTTCCCAGTAACCACACTACAGTCATATTTATACACTTCTTTTCCACAAGGGGTAGAAGCTGTAAGATTTTGGTTGTGTTGACCTGGGTAGCTGGGTTAGGCCCTCCTAACATTGCTGGGAGTGTACAAATATTTGTCCATGTCTGATAGCACCCACCCACTTAACTCCTTCCATGCTAAACTCAAATTAATCATTAGACAGTTGTGCTCCAGATCAGCCAGCTTTCTTTGGCCAGGATATAGACAATTTATTGCTTAATTTCTATCATTAAGCCTTGCATATACATTATGAGATGGTGTAGAACTTGAGGAATTTAATCAGTGTTACTTACAAATGAAACAGGCTAAGGGTTTACATTGATCTAACATTCATTCAGATAAAAAGTGGGGTGGAAGGTCGAACAGTGAGGTAAACTGTGAGTGTATGCTACATTTGATAGTTGAGTTGGGTAACACACTCTCTAGCTAACTGGGGCACCAAGTATGTATTAGCAACTATTGCTACATGATGATTTAAGCTTTCAGTTGGGTCTGCCTCATCCTAAAGTTCTTAAAACAACCATATATCAAGGCCAATCAATTAAATTCATTACACTGTTCTTAACACAACCATATATCATAAAGAATCAATTAAATTCATTACACTGTGTTGATTCTGTAAAGTAACAGCAATATAAAGTTTAGAGAGAAAAATACAAAAACATTTAGAGCAAAAAAAAAAAAGTTTTTAAGTTGTTTGCCATAAGCATAATGATTTTGTCCCATGAGTATGACATCAGTATGAGGTTCTCTGTTAATGTGATTGTAGCTGTACGGTCTGGGCGACCACACTTGTACAGTCTTGAATAATTATCATAACTTTTTTTGTTGGAAAGATCAATGTTCAAGATAAAGATAAATGTGAAGCCTGCTTAGGAATGTTGATAAATGGTCAGATTATCTACTATAGCTACCTCAAAAGATAACCCTTTGAGACAAGGAAAACATGATTTCTTCAATCATACACATTTTGGTAACGATTTTATAATCGCTGTATGAAAATATCATAGACATTTCTTAATACAAAGGTTATTCACTGTAGAATATGGGTTCATTTAGATTGACAGTGCACATCCTTGGAATCTGAAGTTTTTCAATTTCTTAAATAAAATAAAAATGAGCTGATGTAGAAGAATCGGAAATACAATACCAATAAATTTGTACATTTTGTAGCTGATGTTACAACTGTTTTGTAATATACTATAAAAGTCTTGTTGCATTAGATAAAACAAGGACACATATTAGACAAACCATAAAACTAATAAACACAATGTCATGTCTTCTGTGAAATAAATGTCGGTCAGACATCATTCCACTGATAGTTTGACAGGCAGACATTAGAGTGTACCACTGTATTGAAACAGTATTTCTGTCTCTGTTGACATTTGTGTAAACCTCAAATCTGCTGATGCTCACTATGTCAAGGTCACCACATAGCTTCAGGCTGTCAGATGTGAGCCTGCCCGGTGTCTTGTCGACTTTGTTGAAGTCCTGATTTCATGCCTGTTTTGTTGTTGAATGTATCATTGTATGCTAGTTTTATGTAATAAAAGCTACAGACACAATTGCTGTTTTGCAAGCATGGTATCTTTTTGTTCTCAATAGACAAAACTTTGTAAGTTCAATTTTGTATGCCACATACTATTTCATGTCCACATAAGTAGGACTTGACTTACTGCTGTTTTGTTAGACCCATTCAGTGTCTACAATTTGATGAGGCATCGAGAAACTCCAGATTCTGAAACTGCCCCAGTAATATGGTGTTCATTACACTGGTAGCATGGTGATTATTCTGCTGAGTTTGAGGAATGTAGGTTTGGAGGGAAAATAAAGGATAAATGATGAAAATTCATAGAGTGTACCTGGGAAAATGTTGCTTGCCGAGTCTTATATTTAGTGCTGTGTTTACACTTTCTGAAACATCTGCGAAATTGTCTGTTCAGATGCATTCTATTATCTCTCTCAAAACCAAACAGTGTTTCCATATACTTATTTAATTTATTTATGAAGATTATTAAGTGCATATTTATATCAGTGCATGCCAAGGATACAAAAGATTTTTCCAGATTTCTTTTTTCTCAAGAATGTTTTTCCAAGATAAAAAGACCTTATCGGGTAAAAAATTATTATGTTTTGAAGTGTTATTAATAAAATTTAAATAATTACTCCCTCTCAAAAAGATTTACAAGTTAATGCAGATAATAAAATTAATATACAGACTTGAATTAATTAATTTCACTTTCTGTAATGTTCTTGACAGGAATGTTCCTGTTGGTTTCAACAAGAGCTTGTAAATTCTTGTGTCCTGAAACATATTTTTGCCTTTTTCATCCACTGTAAAATATATAAATATTTGAATTCCTATGCAGGATTTAATCTGTAAATAAATTATTTCTGTTGTGATTATAAGATAACTTGTCACCATAGATGGTGCATGACCTAAAGTTTGTCTTTTGACAGCTGGCATTGTTCCCCAGGGGGGTTGAGAATGACTGAGACACAATGATATATCAATAGCCTCTGGCATTCTGCATCCAGGGGTCTCGCTTGTGTGGGGGTGGTCATATCATTGACTATTCAGCCTTTTAGCACTTTTTTTTCCCCAACCTGTTTTGGATCAAAGAATACATTTTCTAATAACACTCTATCCTAAAATTGAAATAGCATCAATGGCAATGCTACAAATAAAACACACTAATAACAACAATAATAAAAAGGAATAAAAAATACCAAAACATTTGTAATAATGATGATGATGATGATGATGATGATGATGATGATAAAAAAATAGCAGTAATGAAAACATGCTTTTGCTATGATGCTCCACATTTAAGACTTACTAACCATTTTTATCTTTTTTTCTATTTGTGTCACATTGCTTACACAATTTGAAGACATTTGTCCCACATTGTTACATTTTTACCATTGTTTATACATTAGCACCATTGTTTACATATTGCCATGTGTTTATTAGCATGTCTGTCTTGTCTTCCACAGGTGCTGGCAGCCCTGGACATTCTTCAACCTCCTCACAACATAGACTACTTCCAAGAAGTGTATCCTTTACTGGATAACATGTTCAACAGCAACACACACACACTTACACACCCCAGCAATGTCACAAGAAACAACATCAGCCACAATTATAACCAAAAACAAACTGGACTCAAACTCTCCTTCCACCACTGTCCTTAACATTAACATTATCATTAACATCACCAAACTTGCTAACACTATCACAACAGTCATTAGTTTACCACCACCATTCAATTTTACCACTATCACCACAAGTACCAGCACTACCATGCCTATCACTACCACCACCATCATTGTAGCAGAAAGAGTGAGTTTCAGAGATGACATCCTAGCCACCAGGGTTTGTTTTTGAGTGTTGTCAGACATGTTTGATCAGTCTGTTTATTGTAAGCATTTAAAAATGTTAACATTTCTTGTAGAATGTCTTTTTATATGAGTGCTTTTATCAGGAAACTAGACAGTAGTATATGTCTTAAAACACCGCATGGAAGTAAACATGTTTGTTTCTGAGAAATTTTTAGTATGTTGGAAGTCATGTAGAGTTTTGTTCACAATATACAAAAGTGATACATTTGCTTCATGTACTTTCACAATACTTAATTATTAACAGAATATTTCAGTTGATATTAAATATATTTTAGCTACAATTTTAAAGGTGGTTATCCGACAGTTTGGACCAAAATCATTTTCTTTAGACATCTTAATTAACTATTGCTAAACTGAACAGATGTCGCAAAATGCTGTTCATTGATTTCCAACACTTGTCAGAAAAGTGTGCCATAATTCAACAATCATCATTACAAACATTTATTTCCTGTCTGAGGCATGCTGCACAGTTAGCTATTTTTAAACTAAGACAATCACATGACCACTTAGGTTTTAGCTCATCCATGTCATCACTTTGACGTTGGTGTCTATTTTAAGCAGAAATCCAAATTATTCTTATTTATAGATTAGAAAAAAAGAAACATTTTAAATGTTGATTAACGAGTTTTACTGCCCATTTATTGTCTTCTGCATGGGATTATTATTCCAGAATTGCATTCAGGCATGAAAGAAAGATCTAGCACCATAAAAAGAGCTATGAACTTTTTGTTAGAAGCTGAATGCCACACATATAGTTAGGTCACTGTTACTCTAACATGGTGCAATGGCATATAAATTATGCACAGTAACGATCATTGATAGCTAAACACACTTGTTTTGTAATTGACAACTATAGTGTTGCCATGGTAGCTTTTGCGACTTCAGTGATAATGCTGTAGTGTGATTACCAACTATTACCATGCTTATCACTTAATAATCTCGGGTGAAATATGTCTGCCATATATGCTGCTAATTAAAAAAAATAATAATTTAGTATGTTTAATATAAAAATTGGTATTGATAAAAATTATCTCGGTATCCATATATTGGCTACAAGCTCAGACAATGACAATATTTGCAAAAGTTCTAAAGTTATTATTAAGGATCAACAGCTGTGGTTTTGATGGCTGCAAAGGCTTATTACTTCCCTAAATTAATGCAAGGTACATTGGGAATATAGAAGACTTCCTGCAACGAGCAAGCTTCCCCTGAGAATGCTTGCAAGATAATATTCTACATTTTATTGAATTTTTGTTTGTGAGATAATATCAAATTTGTTAAAAACAGCATTGTAATGTGAAGTTTATTACTTTGCACCTTTTTTGTATTTGTATTGTGCTGTGGTGTTTATTTTTAATAAGAACAAAAGGTATTCTAGACTAAAATTTCTAAAAATACATATTTTGTTGGTATTTGTTGCCCTTGAAGTGTTAACATCTTGGCTTTCTAGAAATACTTTTTCAGACCATTTTTGTGTTGCCTGGATAGGCGACATATAGGGATTACTTTGTCGGCAGCGTTCTAGTTGATCATAACTGAGACTGGTGTTCTATTTAGTAATGATACTCCTGCACTGTTTTCTAACAGTGGACTTCTATCTATTTAAATTAACTTGTGTTAATTACATATAAGACATTATTTACCCCTTAAATGCTGAAGATTTTTTTCGTAAAAAGCCAAGACTTTGGTTTCCCAGTGAAGGAAGATGTTAATGTTTATGCTATTTTTTTTTATACGAAATTATTAAATTAGCCGTCATCAAGCCTGAAGTTTTTTCAGAAATAAGACAACTATGTCTACGATGACAAAAAAAAACTTACCCAGACTATCAAAAGAACAGCTGAAAACATGTCTTGTTAAGGCAGACTTCCTAGACTGTTTTCTAGGTTTTGCTGCCTGGAGGGTATTGATCCGACATCTATACTTCCCTTATATATCTTAACCTGCTGCCTTTGTTGATAAACCGTTCTCAATTTGTAGTCTGGCTTATACAGACATGGAACCAATTTGCCCAAAACTATGCAGCCAGAATGCAGAATCTGGGACCTGTCTGACCTGAATCTACACTGTTTGTCTAAGTCTGGTCATTTAATGCTTAGGATGCTAACATATAACAGGTGAACAGTTTCCCAGTCTGCAGTTGAAACCATAGCTGATGTATTTGTTTCCCCCCTGATGGTTGTGGTTGTTTTCTTGTAACTATAATTTGTGGTATTTGTGGCTCAGCATATTCCCTTATAAAACAGGAGTGGAAATTGTTAACAAAATAACGGTATGATGTGAAGAGTTTTGTTTTGTTTTGATTTAAGGTATTTTAACTATGAGGATGGTTTTTGTTGTATTTTGGTTGAATAAAGGTGGTAACCCATGGTGGGCCAATTTTTTAAACCACTAGATTGGGTAACGTTAACTGAAAAGATTGTGTAAAATGTTTTTTATTGATATCCTTTATCATGTGACAGGTAAACCATAACACCCCAATCTCAATAATTTTGTTTTCATGATTTATACCTTCTTATAATTGAGTTAGCATTCAGAATAATATTTACTTATATTTAAATTTGAGTTTATGCAGTTTATCAATAATTATGATCATATTCCATCCAAAAGGGGTGAGATTTTTGTTTCATCTATATGCCATAGGCAGTCTGTTGAATATATCACCCATAACTACACAGATGATGTTAGTAAATGTTAAAAGAAGTATCACTGACATCTATGTAAACCTGCTGAAAATTTGTCTTTTTATTAAGGTTTTAACCTGGTATGATGTTATTGTAGGTAAAGGTTGAAAATTAGTGATATCTTAAAGACTTTTGTTGTGGATTGTGACTTTTGTTGTGGATTGTGGCTTTCTTGTTATTTTATTGAGTGGAACTACAATATACCCTACTACTTACTTACTACTAGCAAGAATCCAGTACAGAGTTCAACAAACTGAAACAATGAAAAGGAAACAATTATAGCTGCACACCACACATACTCAGGCAATCATGCACAGTGAAGATGTCTCAGCCAATGCTTTTAGGGACAAAAAAGGAGAGGAAAAACCCATTCATCTGGGGATTCCTAAAGTAAGCCACTTTCTTATGCCTCATTCTTCTCACTGTTGTGATTGTTAATAAGGCAGGTTACCATGGTGATATTTTTCAATCAATTTTTCATCAGATGTAGACTGAGTCCCCTATTGCATGTAAGCTTAGTTTAAAAATTGGGTGAGAAAAACCAAGATGATGATGAGGGAATTAGTGACTTTCTAATTAAAAAATATGGATGATAATTAATAATTCATAGACCAAGATAGAACAGTTATCACGAATGTGGCATATTGTTTTTATAATGAGACTATGTATAATAAGTCCTAAATCGCTTTGTCACAAAGTGCCTAAGCATGCAGTGTTTATTATTACTGGTCATAAAAATGCTTGAAATGAAAGTGTAAAAAAAGTATACAAATAGTGGCTCTAGTGGGATCTAAAGGACAGCTGAAAACTATTCAGTGATGGGTTATTTATGTGTGTTAATTAAAAAAATAGTTCCTGCATTATAAAGTAGTTCCCTGCCTTATGAATTGTAATGAAGAGGTTTGGGGTCACAAAACATAATCTGTGAGTTTAAAGGTCAGTTTGAGTTCCCTGGCCTCATGAAAGCAATACTAAAGTAGCTGGCAAGCTCATTATTCCCCCACCCTAACCTAGCTTCACTCTCTTGGTGGCAATCACATTTTGGATTGACTGGACACATGCTATGCTATTGCTAGATTGTACTTCTTCTCTATCTTTGTTGAGATTGATTTGACTAACTCGTAACCTGCTGGGCAGGAACTGACCAGACCTCAGCAAATAGTGAAGATAAAGATCACACATTTCATACTTGGAGCTGCAATGTTTCGTTAGGATTTGCTCTGTTTGATGAAGTCTCCTGCAGGAAATTTTTATTTTTTAAGAGTATAGCTTAGGCACTATTTATTGAAGATTTATTACAAATGTGGCAGAAAGGGATAAATATTCCTCTTCTAGGCTGACATGGTAAATGGTGTATGGTCAGTTGCCATACAGATTTATAGCAATTTTTTCAGGGATCTTTTGCTATGGAATTGATTGACTATTGTCAATGAGTAGGCAAGGGAGGGGGGTCTGAGAAGCTGAATTTGTTGAATAGAAATCATTTTAATGCAAATAAGCAAATAGGATACACTGTAGTGATCCACTACATAGGAGAAGGACATTTGTTAACCCCTAGCCTACTATTCATGTATTTTAAGGCATTTTGGATCCACTGACAATTATTCATGTTTTTTTTTAAGGCTTAGGCAAATAGTGTAGATCCAGATCAGTCAGCTCCTTGCTACACTATTTGCTGCTAAGTCTGTTCATAAGTATATTAATGCTAATATATGATATATAAAATTAATGCAAAAAAAATCCCTTAGAATTTAGCATGGCTTTTTAGCAAAATGTAGCAAGCTCATGATTAAGGAGAGAGAGAAGGCAGAAGTAAAGAAGGAGTTGTGAATATGCATGTGTGAGAAAAAACAAGGTAAGATGTGTATCTCCGGCAAGAAATAATAATTACAAAATACTTCTTTCTATTTGAGATTCTAGCTATAGAAGGAAGGGGGTTTATGTTAGGGAATGGAAGATTTGAATAGTGCAGATCAAAATAAAGAGTTTTCATGAAAATTGATGTAAATTAATTGTAAATGCCAGACATCAAAAAAGGTCTTAATTGCTTATTTTAAACTTGACATTTAAAAGTATTTAAGAATATAAGCAGCAAAAAGTATGACAAAAGCAAATTGCTAAGTTTTGCCAAAATCAGCACAAATGCATCTAGACAGGCTAGCTGCAACAAAACTGAAGCAGTTATAAATAATGGGGAGGGGGGGGTAATGGCAAAAAATATAGAAACAGTGATGGGAAACTTGTCTTACTTTGTGCCTTATGCAGGTGCATGTTGGCTTCATTGAGATTTTACTGCCTTTTCTTTCCAAGCCACTGATTCCAGAAGGCTTTCCCTTTATGCCAGAATAGTTCCGAAGAATGGCTAGACAGTAGGAAATTAGGGCACCCTGGTTGTTGCTGATAAAAATGGACGAAGATATAACCTATGTTTTTTTCTTTTGTTTTCCATCCTTTTGTGTTATGAAGGATTTCTTTCTTTTTTTTCTTCCAAACTGGCATCTTGTTTCCAGTACAAAAGCTTAATAATTTGTTTATTCTATTCCCTAGAGGTGATATATTAGACAACTTGTGCAGTATGTTAAAAACACTGTTTTGTGTTGATTTCATGATAAAACAGCTGAAGGTCATAGAAAAAAAGTTATACAGTAAGGTGTTTAAAAAAGGTGGTTAAGATTAAACCAAATAATTGTAAACTATCCATATTATGCAGAGCTTTGTAAGTTACTTGAAAATTAATCTAATTTGTACCATTTATATCCGGGTTTTCTTTGTGGAAAGGAAAAAAACTGATGTGGGAAATCTTTTTGCTGACCTGTGGAATGCTGGGGGTTTCTGAAGATTTATCTGGGTTTCTCTTCTTCAATTATAGCTGGATGTCCCGTAAAGACCAAATTTGTGTCGCAGTGATGTATTTCAAAAACAACAAAACATATCTCTGTTTTGTTTTTGTTACATCGCACCGATGTAATTACGGTTGTATTGGCAACATCCAGCTAATTATTGGGGAAAAAAGACCCCATACTTATGTGTTGTTAAGAACCACAGATAGCTGGAAAACTGTAACCCACTTGCCTATCTAACAAGTGAACAGGGTCTAACATTCCATCTATTCATCTGCCTCTTGATCTTTTGCCCTGCTGCAGTTGGAGCTGTCTGATTTAGATCTACATTATTTGATCAAGACTTATCAATACATGCTTAGCATGAGATAGCACACAGAAGGATGACAGTTTTGATTCAGAATGCTGTACTAAACTTCCCATCCTCTCTTTATATCTATCCCTCCAGATGTTCAACCAAGCATGCCAAGTTTAATGGCTATGTCTGCAGCTTTTCCATGTAGACAAAAGGAATGTTGATTTTTTTTTAAATATTATTATTTTTTGCATTATCATACACATTTCGAAAATAGCTTCATTTAGCCATTGGCAATATGTAGCCTTAGGTTTGGCAAGATTTCATTTGGATTGGAGTATTTATAAACTGGAATAACCTATTTATATATTTGAATGATGGTACCATTTTACATTTATAGCCAAATGGCCTTTATGGGTATAAAGGGGTACAGAGTCTACACAAGCTGTAGAAGGTAAAAGGTTCAGTCGTTGATTTTGACACAAGCAAAATCCCAGGATTTGAAGTCGAGGACCAGCTGTCTGAAGAGGCAACTTTTCTTCCAGCTAAGCTAACTAGGATGCTGACACATTGTCCCACCTTTTACATTAAGCGCATGCAACACCTGGTGAATGTGACCATATAATGGGACAATGTAAGGTAATATTATAAATGTGAACAGTACTACCGTATTTTGCTCTTTATAACCCTACCTGGTGTACTATATGGTTTATGAGTTGTTGTTTTTTTCTAATTAAGTAATACACTCCCTTCAGCTGTACATGCCCTGAACCATATTTGTCCAAAAACTTGTGTAAGGAAACCACATCCTCAGGTCATATTGACAAGCATCAATTGCATTCCTGTAGCACACCAGGTGAATGCAACCTGTATTTTTACAATTTTATGGTCAGTTGATAATCCTCCTTACTTTGTTATACAACAGCAACACTAACTTACCAATGTGAGTGATAAATGTTTTTTTTTACTTGTTGTGCTTGTCAATGATTAATGCAATTCCTATATGACAGAAATTTTAGTGAAAAAGAAGAGTGAGATGAACATGGCTGGTCTATATCTTTTGACATGGTGTATTTATAGACCAGGAAACAGTGTTGTCTTTCATCAGTTTTATACTTGCCATTTTGCATGTATCTAGCACCATGGGTAGTTGTCCACATTTATAGTAATAGCAGACAAAATGTCTGGTATGTACACACAAGCTTGTTAGGTATATAAGGTAGAAAATAATGGTCTGTGTAATGTTTACAATATTAATTTTTTATGATTTTGTTATTTAAGCATTCTGCAAAAGTTGTTGAGAGTATTTTATTTTGACATGCACAGACATGATTATAATCATTATGGGGAGGTCCAGCTTTTATTAGTGGAATAGTAACAAGATTAAGCCATTAATGTATATTACATGCACATTTTGGTCATATGGAAGAAAAAAGAAAAAACAACTCAAAAGTGAACAATATAGAAAATGATCCCATAGTTTTGAAGAGAGTGGGGATTAAGGTTAGGGCATCTGTATTTTTTGGCTTCACTTGTTGTTTTTCGAAGAAACAGGGAGGCATGAATTTGTCCTTAAGGAAATCTTGTAAGATCAAAGGTTTCCCCATCATACAATCTTCCTTATAATGTGTTAAGTGTTAATGAGGAAATATGGTTGGAAGAGATCATAATACATTTGTACTCATAAGTAGAATACATGTACAAGACACTGTATAATAGGAGTATTTTATTATTTTACTTTTTTTTCAACACTTCTTGCTGCCCTAGCTGTTGTTCAATCCATACACAAAACTAATGACCAACAATGTTAACCTGAATATCAGCAATCCCCTCCACACACCCACTTAACCCCACCATCCAAGACGCAACTAAAAAAAAAAAAAAAAAAAAAAAAAGATACCTTTACATACCCAATTGTTTAAAAACAATTCTTTCACAAATTAAAGCAATACAATTATTGATTTATACTTTTTCTGTATTAATTGACATTTTTTCCTTACATTAATTATGGAAGAATAACTTACAGTGATGTGAAAATTTAACCACAGATAAGTAGCATTTCCTTGTGTCCCCCATTAAATTAAATACATTGGATGGTGTTTTATATGACCTCAGAATATTTGCATTTTTAGCTCATTACTCAGTTTAAAATAACAAATTGACTTACAAATCTCACTTTAAAATATTATGCTTTTACTCATTCTCATGATGCTCAAAAAGTCCTTTGTCTCCAATTGGTGACCACAAAATAAAATCTACCAATGCAGATGACACTTGTTGAGGGAGGAGCTTGTATTTGACTAAAATATGTATTTTTAACCACACTGACCCTTGTCACTAGTTTATCTTGCTAAACATTGAGGAGAATTTCTTGATCCTGAACTAGTTTGATATTAAGTCTTTTCCTGATACCACATTCTCTTCTCCAGCTTAAATGAGAACTAGAATATTGTTATTCAGTGGGTTTGCTTTTCATTTTTATGTACCACAAGTTGAAGATCAGAAATAATATTATGCATCAGCAATTTGAAGATTTAATTTATATTGAGTTTATTATTATGATATAAAATAAAGTTAGAGGTTGGTTTGGGTTTCTATCCACGAAATATGAGCAGAGTTGTGGCCCTTTTTGGGGATATTTAAAACAAACAGCTGGGACATTTGTATTCTATAGGCATATACCTGATAAAAAATTGCATTATTTTTAAAAAGCTCTGACTTCATGGTTTACAACAACTAGATACCATGTTCATTTTTCTCTGCTTTAAAATTGGGCCACTTTTTGTGTTTAGATAAGGTTTACTCTCAATCTGAAATATCATACCCATTGTGCTATTCACTAGTCATACATAACAATTGAAAGATATGTCATTTTCTGGCATAATGCAATATTTATCTTTTGTGTGTAAGATTTGTCATTCTCTAGGATAACACAACAATTATATTTTTTCCAGTAAGATTTGTCATTCTCTGGGATACTGAAGTATTTGTCTTGTTTCCAGTGTAAGATTCATCATTCTTTGGGATAATACAATAAATATCTTCGTTCCTGTATAAGATTTTTCACAACCTTCTCATAGTATAATAATTCTCTCCCCTTGTACTAGCTACGTGTCATCTAGAGGGCAAGCTAATCTATCAGTAATTTAATACAGACAATAAATGCTTAATTGGGGACCTTTGCTGCATCGAGGACAAATGAAATCCATTTCTTGGCTTTTCTGTCTGCCTTAATCTTAACCAGATTAGCACATATTGATTAGCCTTAGGAAAAAATGTAGATCCAGATCATTCACCTCCCTATGGTAGCTGTCTGATCACGCTATGCACTTTTTGCTATTTTAGCTCCAGCAATGTGACTTGTTATATTTGTATGGAGTTGTAAGCCAAAAACTTAGAAGTTGTTATAGTTAAATAGCAACAGTAGCAGGCTCAGAAGTGTCTCAGGTTGCCTTAATGTGTGCTTTTTCTACCTTCAGTGTTTATTGTACATTCAAGTTATGGTCAGGGCAAGGACTATTGCATATGGAGGTCTTTCAAGTTACTTTGATATGCTTGTAGTTTTATCCATTCTTAGAAATTTATCTTTTTTATTAATTTATCTTCCTTTAGAAGAAAATAGTTGGCATATTCCTAGAAATTTATCTTATTAATTTATCTTCCTGCACCAGAAAAAGTTAGCCTATTCCTAGAATATATTTATTAAATTACCTTCTTTCAGCAGTAGTTGTTAACCATCTACTATAGTATATGGCCAAAATTTTGTCGCCATGATGTATTTACAATCAAACCAGGAAAGTATTTTGTTGTAAAGTATTATATATAGCCTTAAAGCTGTACCAAGTTTCCATGTTATACTGAATTCTTGGCTTAAAAGACCCCCAAACATGCTGTAATCATAGATAAGCCTCAGCCAGTTAATAACAGGACTGAATCTAGCACTTAGTAGTTAGGCAAGCTGATCTGTCATGGAATTTACTTTATTACCTTTGTACTATAGCTTCGTTATACTTCTTGTGTAGTATTTATCAAGGTACCAAGGCAGCAAGAAAACATAATGTAAACTCTTACATGAGTTGTGTGCAAGTTGTTCTGGAATGATGTAATAGTGTTGGTATGTTTGCAGGAATAGCACTATGCTGAGAAGCATTTACTACCATTTTGTTTCTCAGAATGTATTCATGTTGAAGGGAAGTATTCTAGCTATTTTGCAAGCTGTCATCATTCTACTTTCTGTTTTATAGAAATGTAATATGTAGTTTTTGTGTAACATTTAAAAAAAATGCAATTTTGTAGTTTTGTCACAGTTAAAAAAGGCAAGTTTTGATAAAAATGCATCAAATTAAAATATATAAACTATTTATCATTTAGAAAACATAACTGTTGTATTAGAGATTCCATTTTGATAACAATTTACCAAACTGTGCTCAGTCAAAGCCTGTTGTTTATTCAAAGGGAGGGCACCCTGTTGTTTATTCAAAGGGAGGGGAGCGGGCCTGCTGCTACAGTCACTTGGAAGTAGACCCTCACCATGTGCGTTCAAGTTCTGGTCAGGTCTGAAACTTCTATCCAGTGAGCTCTTCAAGCAGACCTATGGTGTGCTGGTGGTTCTACCAAGACATTTGTCTGGGGTCATCCTTCACCATTCATAAGGTGGACATCACTAATATGACTTGTGTCAGTGTTATGTAACAAAAACAAAACAATCATTCAAAGGTAACTAACTTACATAGGTGTCTGACTAAGTTGCTTGTTTTATTATGACACCATTGTTAAAGTATTAACCAGGGCACATGACAAGGGCAGTTAGTCTAGGAATATATCCATATATGTGCCTTATGAAGCAGATTCTAATGAGTACCAGGTATATAGGATTTGAAAAAGAAATAGAGGATCAAGCATGAAATAATAATGGTGATTCTTGCAGCTCTGACTAATGTAACAGAGCTACCTTCTCCTGTTGTTTGCTGTAACAGTTGGTCTACTGTACTAAGGTTACTAATCAGTCAGTCAAGCTGACATCCTCACTTGACTCATCCCAGCCCTCCATTGACTCTGAACCTGCCTAGCTCTATTTGACAGACAATGACAAATAGTGTAGATCCAGACCAGGCATCTCCGGAAACTGTCTGATCTGGATCTACATAGCTTCAAAGTCTCTTAGAATGTATACCATGCATGGAGTTGATAGCAAAAAATGTTCAATATCTTAGATTGGGATACAAACATAACAGATGGGAGTGTAAGGGCTTACCAAGCCCAGACACAAGCAGGGGGAATATATCCATTGTATGGAGGGGCTTGCCTTCTTTTATGCCACTGCAATAACTGAAATGTATATCAAATCTGTTTCACCTTAAATTCTTGATATGATCTATGTCATATCCCAGGGGTTTGCTTTTACAAGTAAAAGTATGTTATGTGGAGAGAATGGAGAAAGACTTTTGTTTTTGTTAGGGTTGCTTTTGTGTATTTTTCTTGGCATTAATGTTGTTCACATAAGGTTGTAGTTTTTCACTGCTAGCTTTGTAAGCAGGATCTGCACTATTTGCAGCAGGTTCTTAAAATATATTGAGATTGAAGGGGTAGAGAGAAAGTAGAGGGAGAGAGAGAAAGAATGAACGTGATAGAGAGAGTTGCTTTTCCATATAGTTAAGCCCATCTTTTTATCCACACAAGTTGAGCCTTTCAATTTTGACTGGGGTCTTCTACCACAAAAAAAAGCTGTACATCATCATCCATAATTGTGTCATTGTAATGTACTCACAAGCTTTTCAGGACTTTCAAGTACAGTAGTATATTGATTTTGAGGTCTATGGTTGTTGTTTAAGAAATCTTTATAGCTTCTTTAGTCCTCATTTGACCTTTGAACAAAGAAAAGCTAACAGAACAAAAAACATGGATTCAAAAATGTACTTCAACAACCTTTAACAATTAAACAGACCTCCAATGAATCTTAGTAAATATTTCGGTAGATTTGTTCAATTATTGTTAAAGACTTGCTTCCAGCATTCTGTATCTCTGTAGGGCAGTAAAGTTACCTGTACTCAGGTATAATAGACCTTTATGTATGTGACCTACTAACGTATTGTTGACCTATATGATAGTTTTTATTGGTTCATTAGGTACATGCCTGAGATGTCTGGTTGAAATAGTTCAGAGAAATTAAAGAAACATTTGAGTACATTTTAAAGCAGACACATTTTTATTTTTTTTGTAGATTCCTTTGTGATCATTCATGTTATTTTTGATTAGCAAAAATGGTTGGGGCATCTCTGGCCAAAATTAAGACTGGGGAAAATTGTAACACTTCCTGTTTGTCAGTACATTGAGCAGACTTGCAGCTTGGCAGTGGTTCTACCCGCCTTTTCTATGATTGATTTAAAAATTCCACCTATGATAGATAGGAGTTACCATTACTGCAATAGTTGTGGCAGTGCACCTTGTATATTAAAACAGACTGATATTCTGTATAGTTAATACACCATTTTCCTATCATGTATCTACACAGCAGCTTACCGCTGGAATTGGCTTGCCCCTCTTTGCCAAGTTTCCTAACATTTTCCTACTTTTGAGACCAGATTTTGCAGAATATTAAATGAAGCCTGGGAGATAAAGCCAAAAAAAAAGGTTGTTTTTAATGAGTTCTTGTTATTATAGATGGTATGGTGGCCCCAAAGGATCATTAAACAACAGAGATACAAATTATGGGCTAAATTGTTTATGCTAAATCTTTCGTTAAACTTGGAGAAATGAACAGTTTGCTACATACTCATTATAATGTCAATTAAAATAATGATGTTTTTCTGCATGTTTTTCTTTCTTTCCAAATACAAAGATTTAGTTTTCTTTCTTCTTTCTTTCTTCTTGCTCTTTTCCTGCTGCTTAAAGTGCTTTTGCTTCAGCTTTGTCCTGTATGTATAATTCTGTTTAACCATTGGCTCAGTCTTTATTTAAGCCACAATAGCTCAGGTGGTAGAGATTCAGCTTGCAGATTGGGAGGTCGTGGGTTCGAACCCCGGCCGGGTCATACCAAAGACTTTTAAATTGGTAGTAGTGGCTTCTCTCCTAACGCTCGGGGCTAAGGGGACAGCATTACGCCTGACTCGTGGGTGTCAGTATAATGGACCGGCCGGGTTCAGTCCCTGGGCACCTCATAAGTGCCCCTGTGCTATAATGATAGAAATGTTGCTGCACAGTATCGGTAAAAATGCCGGCTACCGTAATTTCAATCCCTTATTTAAGTTATATTTTTTTTTATATTTCTGTTTTTCCCAAATTTTGACATGTATATTCTTAACATGTATATGCTATCATAGAGTCTAATGGGGCTTCGTTTGCTGAGCAATAAGCTCAGGTGTGTTTTTTGCCCATCTTAAAGACCAGTATTTTGTCATGTTCTCAAATACAAGTTGTGTTTTTTTAACAATTTTAAGGAGATAATTCCTAATTCAAAGAATGACAAAAAATATGTAATTCTCAGCACTGGTCAAATAAATGAATAAATGACATAATTGCCTGCTTAAGTGTCAGAGAAATTGATATTGCTTTGTAATTGAGCAAAAAATACATAAAAGAAGTTAATGAACAAATTATTTGATTTTTGTTTTAATATTTACAATACATTTTGAGTTCTTCCCAATTTTGTCTAAAATAACACCAAAAAACCCCCCATTTCTTGGGGTTTTGTCATGTTCCCAAAATGGTGAGGAAAAATCCTGAAACTGTATGTGTAATGTATGTAATCTTGACTGTAAAGATCATGCTATCTTGTTCCAGGAAATAAACAGATAATGCATTGTGTATATATCTTAAACTGATTACAGTAAAACCTGGCGTCCCCCACTGCTGTACTTCAAGTGTTTTTTATTATAAAAGTTGTTGATTTAATTTCAACTTGATTTAAAATTACCTGAAATTCAGAAATTAAAAAAAAATGTTTAGGGATATTTTATAGCAAGATATTCTACCTACACCTTTGTAACTTTAGCTTAACAAGCAGATATTGAATTTAACTATCAAAGCATATCCGAAACCAGTTTTAATCCATTCACCACATGTAAATCTTAACAAAGCTTTGAATGCCTTTGGTAGACCTTTGCTGACTTTTATCAACATTTTAGTCCCTCTCAGTTGCAAGTTCAAGACCTTTATGACCGGAACATTTTTAGTTGAAGAAGCTGGCTCAGATTTAATTCTTCTACCAGTGTGGATGGCAAAGTGCATTTACTCGCTCCAACTTCATTATCAATTTTTAGCAGAAATCCCTGTCCTGTTTATAAATAGATATGGAACCAATAAACATTCAGAGCAATTTATTTCATGATTTGTACTGTCTAACAGCTGTGGTAGTGTCAGAATCATACCAAGACGAAAGTATAAGGTTATAATAAAAATGTGCCGTGAGATGTTGTTTCTTATATTTGATTGGAGGTAAACTGTCAGATACCACCTTTAAGGTGCCAGTAACTCTTTAATTCCTAAGTTAACATTTGCTGGACTGTAAACAAAAGTTAAATATGTTCAGTACATTTACAACAAGCAGGCTAGGAATTCGATGTAGAAGCAGGTACACATTTCTGATGAGTCAGCTTTTTCCTCCAAAGTTGTTAGTGTAATGATGAGTGTGTGCCTGGGAGAGGTGGTGGAGAGAGGGTATGTTGGCATTCATTGTAGGGAAATAGAACCTGGATGCCGTACTAGGAATACCTGGTAGTAACAGAGGCAGGGGTTGTGGGGTATTTATGAATGAAACGTTTTGTTAAGAAAGGCTGGGGGAGTGAGAGTTTATATCCAATTGTAAACATCCCCAAATTGTGGAAGGAATGTGCATGCTTCAGCTCTGCCACCTGGATATGCTATTTATAGATCCAGCCTTTACACTGTTCATTACTACATTATTGCAGAACTTTTAAATGATTTGTATAACTTCATGTTCATGTAACAGGATATTTGAATATAGAGGCTTGGCAGCAAAAAGTTCTGATCTTAAAGCTACAAGCAGAAACAAGCAGTTCTGGATCTACACTACTTGCCAAGGCCAGTTCAATGTGTACTCAGGCAGTTAAGAGTAATTTTACCCCCAACCCCTTGTTATCTACCCGGGCCAGCTCAAAATGCTCTCCTATCTCTCACAAGAGCTTGAGTAAACATTCTACCTGATATTTTTGATATGATCAATAATTTAGATGCTGTTAAGATTGAGACATAGAGCTAATGAATAAATGCTGAGATGCTTAAAAGTGATAGTGTTTTGCCATTTGCACATGTTAGCTATATCATTAACCCTGATGTTTTCCGTTACTTTCCAACAATATTTATTCTTGCCTAAGAATATAGGATAAATCATTAAAAACTTGTCCCAAGAGGACATGTATTCCCTCACCCCTACCCCAAAATTCTCAGGAAAAGTAAAAACAAACATGCTTCTAACAATTTGTCAGCAGTCATTTTCATTATGTATATTTTTCATTATGTACATTTTTCATTATGTATATTACTGGGATTCAGCACAGGTATGGGGGAAAAAAGTTTAGCTATTCCAACAGATTCTTTTAGTGTGACCCCCACCCATCTCCCTACCGTCTCCAGAACAATCCTGGTCATTTGATGTTAAATCAGCTTGTACCCCTGGTACAGTGTTAAATCTATAAAGGTATGATGATCAAAATAAGGTGTGACACAGTTCATATAAGTGGTACCCAAGCCCTCATCTTCCCTCATTGAGGCTGGGGTTACTGTACAAAGTCTTCATAGGATTGCACTGGATAACCAAACTGATTGATTGTCTTTATGGGAAAAAGGAGTGACATAACAAAGAAGTTGCAGTTGTGTCAGCTATGAAGTGTAACACACATCTGCTTTCTAATGCTTCTGGCAGGGGAAGTAAACCATGTTTTGGTAAGGTTATGTTTCCAGATATTCTCAATGTTATCTCGTTAGTACTCATTACTCATTTGTAAATCAATATGGCAAGTTTTATCCTACCCACCCGAGGTTAACTTGGACAATTGAGCTGTTAAATTCATGAAATTTGATTATTAACGCATGCAGTATTGTAGAGGATGCTATGTACTGTTGGGTTATCAGTATAAACCAATAAAATGGTTGACTTGATGCAATGTTTATTGAACCATCTTATTGATATCAAGAATGATTTCAGGAGGGAAACATCAGACTGTTTTTACTGATATAAACACAATTCTTTGCATAAATACCATCAGATCATGAGAAATGATTGATAAAAAATCTGCCAATACAATATTGCCATTTGTCGAAGGTGTTGGATGATAATAGCAAGTGACCATTTGTGAACAGATTACTGCTCCCTGCTTGGATCGATGGGAATTTTCTTTCTAGGGCGTATCCACCCTGAGATGATTCTAAGGAGCATAGGTGTATTGGTTAGGAGGAGAAATACAAGATTAATCTTACCTGTTTATATGCTAAGCTCATATTGATCAGGCAGAGTTAAACTGTGTAGCTTCAGATAAGCCAGATCCTGCTTGTTGTTAGTAAACAATATTTTCTATGCATGAATTTCAGAGCAAGTAACTAAGAGTTAAATTTGTCATTTGCAAAAATATTGATGCAGCATCATGAGGATGAAGAATGACTCAAAACATATTACCAGTCATGTATTTGTTTCATGCGAAAGAAAGTCATATATATTATGTTAATTTAAATTAATATGAAAATGAAGGAAGGTACAAAAAGAAAGAAAAGACAAACAAAAATGAAAAATACATTTCTTTGTCTCCAGCTTGTACACAATTTATGTCAGTACACAATTTCTCTGAGACATCCTATGATGACTAGAAATCCCACTAGAGTTAAGCATTAGAGAAATTGTTGGCAGACCCTTCAAACCCCTGGGGCTGACTGGCTCTATGATTCAATTAGACTGGTATAAAGTCATCCCTGTTTGAAGTAGAAAAGGCTAAAAGATGGATGAAAACATTTATTGTCATACTTTAATGGGAGCTTAATTATCTGCTGCCTTCTTCTTTCACCCTCTGAGAGTTCATGGCAATAAAATTTTGGATGGGGGGCGATAAGGGGCAGTCATGTTCGTTATATGGAGGGTGGTTCAATGTGTTGGTATAAAAATTAAACAGGATTTTTTTGAAGTTATGTAACTTGAAAGTACGGTTTCAGGGAAAAAATGAACTTAATTGGATGGTGATCTTGTCAGAGGATGCTGTTTCTATTTGATCATTTGTTTATTTTATTTTTCTTAAAAAATGACCATCAGCCATTTAATGTACTGCTTCCATCCTCCTGGGTTGCACAGCGTTTTTTGCAGTCCTCCACATATTATCTTATGATGATAACTGGACATGCTGCTTTGACTGATTAGTGATGTTTGAAGGATACCTTGATCCTTAATTGAAATGAAAATAACTAGCTTTCATCTTTGACCTGCATATGTTGTCATGAAAAATTAAGGCTTCACTGGCTGATACTGTTTCAATGTCACTCTTGCATGCATTTCCCATTAATAATTACACAGTTCTATCAGTGATTGCATGTCATGGGTATATTTGTCCATTGTATGCTGCATGCATTGTTTATGTTTTCCAGTGCAACATGTTTCATTGTTGCCTACAAAATAGTATGTTTGTGACTTTTGTAGCATATTAAAAGCTTGAATGACCTTGTATTCAATAGAACTGCAGACAGTATTGAGAAAAGGGTGCTCCACTGAGAGGCATAGGCTTGTATCTGTTTGGATAGTATCTGCTGTCAGTATCTAAGAAAGATTGTCTGTCATATCTTTTTCTTTCTGCTTGAGCTGTTTCACTCTGTTGTTCTCCAGGTCTTTGTTAGGGTCTTGAGGTCTTCAGTCAGAAAGGCTGAGACTTGTATTTATGGTTTGACTTCGTAGATATTAAGATTTTCTTAATGACATTGATCTTTTCCCACTATTTTTACTTGATTATGTCTGTAAGTAATTTGACAAAAGCACCGGCAATCAAACACTATTACGAGTTCTAGAGCGAAAAGCAACTGATCAAAATCACTTTTCCACCAGTTTCTTACTACTGAAAGCTTTTCACTAAACACTGATATTTCAAATCCTTGCTAAAGTAGTTGCTAAGGTATGCCTTCAAAGTTCCATTTCCTTACATATAAAAAGAATATTCTTCACTTCCTATGCACAAATTCCTTGTCTCAACATTTAAAAAGAAAAAAAGAAAAGAAAACAGTAAACAAAGTCATAGGAACAAAACAGGCAACATTTCCTTCAGTGAAAGGGACACAGTGCTTTTGTGTGTGTCTGAAAAGTGAGAAGTAGAGTCAACAAAAATTAGCTCTCTTTTGTGCTCATGACTGAGAAAACTGGGGAACGAGGTCATATGGCCGAGTGCACTAGCATGGTCTGAACAAAGAACCCTAGTTTGCACAGGAAGGATAAAAATAGGGACCAGTCTGAATGAAAGGAGGGTTGACTAGTGGGTCTTCATCATACTGAGACTGGCAAGCTTTTTGCGTCTGGGAGGTGCATTCTGTATATTTAAACAAAGCAAAAAAGTTAGCTTTGAAGTAAATTTGGATGAAAAATTGCAGAAATTTGAGCTTTTTGATGTTTGATCATACAGAGGGCAAAAAAGACATTTTCAAAGTCTTGAAAACAGTTGGCTTAGTTTTTAAATATAGCAGAATTTTACATTTTGGTCTGCTGTGTATTTTGGAGGCAAAAAATCTGCTTACCGTTAGCTATGAAAAGAAATGCAATATTTCAGAAATATGAGCTCTTGTCTGGAATGCGTTAATTTGGCACATACACAAACATTTACAATTTTGCTAACCATTTCATGTAAATTATAACAGCAACATCAGACTTGTTGGTATAACAGAAACATCAAATTAATCAATTAAATGTTAAGTATACAATATAATGTATAAGATTTATCAGTTTATCCATTAGGTATAAAAATAAACATCAGATTTATCAGTAAGTAAAAAATATAACAAACATCAGATTTATCAGTTTATCTATTAGCTGTAAAATATAAAATAAACATCAGATTTATCAGTAAGTATACATCAGATTTATCAGTTTATCCATTAATTATAAAATATAACATAAGCATCAGATTTATCAGCTTGAAATTACCTCTAGTCTCAATAAAAGTACAATCATCATCATGATGTGTTGTACAGAGTAGGTTAAACTGTGTTATTTTTCGCGTGTAAGTAAGGTTACCTTTAATGGTGGAAGACAGGTTGGACAGCTGGATCTATAAACTATTGTAAGGTGTGCTTCTCTTGGTGTTCTGATCTTCGCTTTGGATAAACAACAGCACAATTTTACAATGCAGAGTCTGTTTGAAAAGTTTAGTGCTATTGTTGTTTGCTCCTTCCAAAAAAGGTTTATTGCAAGGGTCCATTGTTTTGCTGTGTGTCATTTATTTCAGTCTTTTTTCAAAAAACAAATTTACAATTCTGCATGTGAGTTTATTGTTTTGTTTTGTGATATTCATCTCTACTGGGGAAAAAAATGGGTTAGGATTGGTTGTTAGGGTGGTGCGGGGAGGAGGGTGTCTTTGTTAATGTTTTGGATTGTTTGAATTAGTCTGAAAAACAAACACCAACATTTCACACACTGTGTTTATTATTTGTGAGGTTTTACTACCTACACCTAGTTAGGGGTCATTTAAACCATGGGTAAACAAATTGTTTTGTTGTCATAACTGACTTTAGTTGTTTCATATTGATTGTTGGGGTCCATGATCAAGGTAGTATGGTGTGTTGATCACTTTATGTTAAACAGGCTAAGACTTCTGATAAATATAGTGTGTATAGTTTGTTTAGATATTGTTACATAGTAGCTATACAGACCTGCTGTTTGTTTGGAATTGTTACTGTCAAAACAGTAGGATGTTGTGGTTATGTATGGGTAAACAATTTATTTATAGAATGGCATGTGATTAAAGTTGAATTCATTTACATTAGCTTTATGGTTTATAGAAATGTTGTCACATACTGTGCATATGTAGTATGTGTAGTATGTAATCTCAAACCTTTTTTTTTTATATAAATAATCACTAGGAACAGTGATCTGGATCTACACTATTTACCTAGGCCTGACCTATCAATGATTGGCAGGTCAAAGTCTAATGGAAGGGGGTTGCTATTATTGTACCACAGCATGAGTAGTCTGACAATCAACTGAACTGTGTTCTAGGCATAATGTTTACCTGGGTTGCTATGGAGATTTATATGTGTACAATACTCATGCAGAGCACATTTACTCCATCCGCGACAGGGTGTTGTGCTTTGTATGAAGGTCTTTATATGTAAATAGATGGTTAGAGGCGCATATGTGTCTCTGTGGGCTGTACAGTTAGATTATTTTCACAAAAATTCATAAATGTTATTCAATCATAAATTTGTATATTTTCTTTTATGTTATACAGCTTTTCCTGTAAAGAAAACATTTTTCTTCTTGCATAATCTTGTTTAAAAGCCCTCAAAGTTTTTCACATTATTGAACATTTCTCCACTTCAATCTGTTATTATAGAGGCATACAGCTATCATAGCCTTGTGCAAATCTTGCACTTATAACAGATACTGAACCAGTCCTGTTTGCTTGTATGATTTAAATCATATAAAGCTGCACACCAACCATTAAAGCATTGTTCAGCTCTGATAGTTTTCTTGCTAATTTAATTCTGCCATTGATCTAAAGGCTGCCATATTGAGAATTCTATACCATTGCTGAATATCTGTCCATTGAAGAAAGTTTCCCTATTCAAGTAATAAATGAGTCCTTGTAACACTGCTTCACTGTTGATATGGTATGTAAACTGAGTTGTAATCTGTTCTTGGATCAGATAAATTGTTCTTGTAGTCCACCTTCTACAAGAATGGACTCCGAGAGAACTAGGAGATTGTTGCTAGGGCAATATGGCATATAAATAAACAATCTAATGAATATCAACCTTAATGACTGTAGCCCATAGAATGTTCAAATTGTTAATGAAAGAGTTGTCAACATTGGGTGTACAAATGAACTGAAGAAAAAAGAGCATTTATTCTGAAAATGTACAAAAACATTGACCAGGTGCGCAGGAACTTTCTTATAATAATGTAATAGTGTAAAGATACACTAGATTGTAAAGAGATTCTATTGAATGTCTAGTAATAATGATGTTTGTTTTTCTATCTTTATTAGTTTATAAAAATGTACAAAGAAATCTTGGAACAACATCTCATGTATTAGATTTTTGTTTGTTAAACATATTTAAGTTTGTTGATGCACGTCAGTGCATTTGCACCATGTTTATAGGGTTTATTGCCCCACCAGTAGTCTTTCAGTAATCTGATCACTGTGTTTTGTGTAATTTATAATTATGATATCTTCATATTTGTTTCTTTGTGTCCACTGTTATATTCCTTGACCCAATTCTAGCTATGTACTCACACCCCTCATGCAGAGCGACCTACATAAAATCATCGTCTCTCCTCAACCATTAACCTCCGACCACGTCAAAGTCTTTCTCTACCAAATACTCAGAGGTAAGTCGAGGACATCTTTCATTATCATTTCATGGTATAATTATTTTGTAGATTTGTCATAAAATTATTTTATGCCATAAAGATCTTATTGATCTACTGTGGTAGATTTGAGAATGTTTGCCATTTTTCCATGAACTTTTTGTGTGCTATCTTGCATTAAATCCTTAGGCTAGTAGTAACTTTATTATTTTGTTAAAATTGGAAGTAGACACTGTATAAATATCATGAGAGATTATTAACACTAACTGTACATAAAGGTATTGCATTCACAAATAGAGGAAGCAGAAGACATAAAATTAAGGAAATAAAAAAAAAAAACAACATCCCCAAAACACAAGAAAACAAAATTTAATAAAACTTGCACACATGCAAAGTATAAACATTCTTTCCAACATTATTTATTGCTATCTTTTCTAAGGACTTGTACCAAAGCAAAATGCAACCTTTTTTAAATAGATAAAACAAAGTTAAAAATAAATAAATAAAAATAAAATAAAGATAAAACAAGTTGAAACATCCCACCATAGTGGCTGGATTATTTTCCTTATTTCATAGCACTGTTAGAATCAAACTCCTAGATAGATCACTGTGTTCCAACTTTTATTGGATGAAAGCATTTTCTTTTCTCCACTACAAGTTATTTCATTGTTGTTTCATTGATTTTATTCAAGCCAGCTTTCTATCTCTAGTAATTTTCATCTGTGAATTGAAATATATCTGAAAAATATGTGCCAGTGAAAACCACATTGCATCACATAATGCATTTAAACTGCAAAATTAAAAGTTCCCTTGGCAAACCTAGTAATCATTTAAATGTTAAGAAACTCTAACCACTAATTTATTTAATATTATCTAGTGTTTCATTTTGAGAAAAATTCTGCTTCACTCAGAAATATGATATGGTAACATTGATCATAGCGAAGTTGTAAGTTATTAAGGCTAAACAGCACATTTTCAAATAGCAAGTTTTTCTTGAGTAAATTTGGTGCTGCCTCACAAGTATGCTATTCTTCTATAAAATATCTCTTGGGACCTTGTATTCTGCTAAATGCTTTGAAAACAAAGCACTCTTTTTGTCTAGAGTGAACACTAGCAATCCCCTCTTCCTTCCAGTTATGAGCTATTCTTCAATTGGCCAAAACTCAACCGTATACACAGATACTGAAAAGGGTTGTGGTGGTGTTTGATCTGACACTTACCAATGAGTAGATTCCACTGAAAATGTTCATGCTGCCCCAAGCTCCAGCAATGCCAGTTTATTCTTGAGTTAATTTGCAATATATCCAATAATTGTTAGCCAATTATATCGTCTAGTTATGATGGTTCACTTGAGAACAGGTATATAATGTTTTGAGAAGAATTTAATAAACCAGCATTAAAAAACCTGAATGAAAAATAATCCTGCAATTCAGGATCAGTCGACTCCTGCAGGCTGCTGCAAGGTATTAAAAGATGGCAGCTAGGGCTGTCAAGTACTCATTAAAGTTGCATTCATTTGGTAAGCACTTTGTAGCTGCAGAGGGAGTTCTCAAAAGAAGTGAACAAATCAATGTGATTTGCTTATCAGTTTTAATAGCAGAGGTTTCATGTTATCTCCAAGTCTTCTCGGCAAGATATTATCAGTTTGAGGCAAATAGTGTAGGTCCAGATCAGCCAGATACTGCTGTGAGCTGTCTGATCAGGATCTACCTTATTTGCTGCAAGTCATTAGCAGTATATTCAGGTATCTTTGCATTGTAATTTATTAGGACATGTCTGAAGATGCTGTTTTGGTTAGATGTAACATTATAGCAGTAAACATGTTTACAAGCATAGCAGAACGATGAAAGATTGTGGTTACAAGAGATACTGGGAGAGTATATGTGTTTATTGGCACTACAGGTATTGATAGTAGTGATGGTGGTGATGATGATATGGTGATGATTGGTAAGGAATAAAATTAAGATGATGATAATAATTATGAAGAGGTTTGATGGTTATGATAAGGATAAAGAACAGAACGTTGGCACTGGACAACTCTCAAACTTTCTTGCATTAAATATTGAATATTCAAGACCTGAATTGTTTTAGCAAATAACTTAACACAATCTTTGACAATTATTTCAGGTTTGAAGTACCTACATTCTGCCCGTGTTTTACATCGAGACATTAAACCAGGAAATCTTCTAGTCAACAGCAACTGCGTCCTGAAGGTTAGTACATGAGATGGTTTAAGGGCTGATCAAAATGGTTCAAGGTGTGATTAAAATGCAAAGTAATCTTGATATAGACTTTTTGTCCTGTAAAGCTTTGAAGACATCAGTTTTTAATGTTGTCTTGTGGAAAAATGAAAAGAATTGACTGTGTATATATGTCCCTGAAGGGTATCATATAGCACTCACACAGTCTATCTAGCCATTGGCGCTTTCTGTAATCTGTCTAGTCTTTTTAATGTATCAGCTGTTACTTCTATTATTGTTTGTATTTTAACAAACTGTATTTTAACAAACTGTACCATATATGATAGGTATGTATAATATTTACAAATGCACTGGGGTAAATTTCGATTCTCTTTACATTTCTTGTTAATTCTGTTATACACTTCTTAACCAAGGAGAAATGGAAAGTATGTAATGGTTTTTAAGAAACAATTTGAAAGAAATCAAACCTGAATTGACTTAACTAATTATTCCCACCCCTCAGTTTTCCCTCTAGAGTATTAACAAAATATGCCTTCTTTCTCTCCATGTAGATATGTGATTTTGGGCTAGCTCGTATCGAGGAGCCTGACGAGTCTGTTCACATGACACAGGAAGTGGTTACGCAATACTACCGCGCACCAGAGATCCTCATGGGGACCAAGCATTATACCTCCAGTATAGACATCTGGTCAGTCGGCTGTATTTTCGCAGAGCTTCTTGGGCGCAGGATTCTCTTTCAAGCTCAAAGTCCTATACAACAGGTACACTAACTTTGTTATAAATTATCTAACAGGTATGCTAACTTTGTTATAAACTATACAACAGGTACACTAACTTTGTTATAAACTATGCAACAGGTACACTTACTTTGTTATAAACTATACAACAGGTACACTAACTATGTTATAAACTATACAACAGGTACACTATGTTATAAACTATACAACAGGTACACTAACTATGTTATAAACTATACAACAGGTACACTAACTATGTTATAAACTATACAACAGGTACACTAACTATGTTATAAACTATACAACATGTACACTATGTTATAAACTATACAACAGGCACACTAGATTAGTTATAAACCATACAACAGGTACACTACTATGTTATAAACTATACTACAGGCACACTAGATTTGTTATAAACCATACAACAGGTGCACTAACTTTGTTATAAACTATACAACAGGTACACTAACTTTGTTATAAACTATTCAACAGGTACACTAGATTAGTTATAAACCACACAACAGGTACACTATGTTATAAACTATACTACAGGCACACTAGATTTGTTATAAACCATACAACAGGTGCACTAATTTTGTTTTAAACTATACAACAGGTACACTAACTTTGTTATAAACTATTCAACAGGTACACTAGATTTGTTATAAACTATTCAACAGGTACACTAGATTTGTTATAAACCATACAACAGGTACACTAACTATGTTATAAACTATACAACAGGTAGATTTTGTCTGTGTGAAGGTAAACTTTAGTTGGGCTTGGTTACAAGATTATCTTGAAGCTAAAAACCCCAAACAACTAGATTTACAGATGTGTACAACTCGATGATTTTTTTAGGTATCAAAAAGTGGAAATAAACAATATCTTTTGACATATTTCTAAATAGTAACTAACAAAGGGTTCCAGAATCCAATAGGTGAAAGTTTGCCACCTTTTGTGTCACCTGTTCTTTAAAAAAAAAAAAATCTGCCATTTGATTACATCCTAAAGGCAAAATTATGCAGTTGTAATTTCCTTATTTTAACATTTTTCCTGCTGGTTTTCTGAAAGAAAATGTAGAAGATCAGTCAAATGTCAAAGAGCTGATTTATTATTTGTTAAGACAGTTTACTACATCATAAAACTTAGTCACATGATCTTTCCAATTTACAAAAGAGGATAATAATTGCCTCGTTATAAAGCATTTTTTTATCAACAAGAACATGGAACGTTAGACATTTAAACGTTAGATCTTTGTTGTTTGTTGGTCAATGTGCCTACAAAAAAATAAATACATTTATCTGTCGTTAAGAATTCTAAAGAAGACATTTGAAACAGAATTTCTTAGTAGGTCATTTAATGCATGTGAACATTTTTTCTTTGAACATAAATAAAATTCTATGTATGCTCAGTGAATTTAGTTATACTTTCTGACTTTCTGGGGACCCATCTTAGATATGTTGATATTTGCTTGAAAAAAGCCTAACTTTGTCAATCTGTGAAGGTCACCAGCTTAAAATCATACAGTTAAAGGCATTAAAAATAGTCTGTTCCCAAGATAACACCATGCTTGGATCTCACAGCTGGACACTTGATTATTACATACATAGAGATGTCATGGAGGAAGAGGTCGTAAAACAATTAGTCACACTTGATACACATGGACTTACTTCATTGGTCAGTAACACTCTAATCCCCACCCCTTTCCTGATACCACTGCTGGCCTCATTACAATTTTCAATTCCTTTAAGTACTTTTATACATGTATGTGCAGCATACAATTATAGATTCATGGGACAGTAATCTCAATAATAAACAATTATAGATCCCTAGGACAATAATCCCAATAAACAATTATAGCTCCTAGGCTGAACCAGCCTGCACATGAATCCCAACTTGTGCAGATTTTACTGAAGATGAAGTGGATAATTGTATAGGTTTTGCAACAGAAATAAATGGAATATTCATGATGTAAAGGTTTTTAATTGCTCCATTGTTATTGTTACAATATAAATAAAAAAAATGTGTGCTTGTTTATCCCTTTAGTTGGATCTCATCATTGACCTGTTGGGCTCTCCGTCGCTGGATGAGATGCGTTCAGCATGTGATGGAGCAAAGGCACACATCATCCGCACCGCACATCGACCACCATCTCTCGCTGCACTCTACACGCTATCCAACCAAGCAACACATGAAGCAGTACATCTACTCTGTAGAATGCTTGTTTTTGATCCAGTAAGTTAAATATTTATTTATTTTAATGGTTATGTATTGAGATATAATATTTCACTATGTAGGCATTGTAGGTGTTTATAAAAGCTTGGGATTGGGAAATTTCTTCCTTTTTTTTAATTACAGTATAGAATAAATGTAATGTTATTGATTTATTTTTTTTAAATTTTGCATCAACAATTGTGGGTGTTTGCAAGAGCAATTTATTGAACAACAAAAACTTTGATGTCTGCTCTTTGCAGGTGACTAAAATGGAACACCATTCTGAAACTTTTGTACAGTTTGTTTTATTCACTAAGCTTGCTGTGAGCACAGAGTTACAACTTTTCACAGGACATAACAGTTAAAGACTACCTTTTTTCCATGACTTGATGAAATAAACAGCAGTGATACAGTTAAAATGCCATATATTATTCATGCAGTGCTAAATAATTATGAATTAATAAATCCTCACTAGAGGCCCCCAATGTACATTAACCATGCCATTTTGTGACCAATGCAACATAGGATGATAATGACATTCTCCTTGTGCTCAATTGGTCTTAGCTCTTGTTATTCATCTTCTGCTTTTGTCCCTTTGCATTGACAGCTATGTTGGTTAGTTTGATAAGGGACAGTTGATCAATCTTAAAGTTGATACACATGTACATAATCTTGATCCCTATGGTTGTTGTCTCAAAATGTGAATACTCTTTCAAAGCAGTGAATACCACAGTGCTGCAGAGCATCAGTTTGTTTGGTAAATTGTTTTTTATACCTTTTAACAAAGACAGGGTTGTTAATTTTAATAAGCAATTATATTTTACAAAAAAATATTTTCTGTATCTGCAGGACAAGCGTATCACTGCAGCGGACGCTCTAGCCCACCCGTACCTAGACGAGGGTCGATTACGCTACCATTCCTGTATGTGTACCTGTTGTCACAATGTGGGTGGGGTACGACACTTCACCAACGACTTTGAACCAATATGCAAAGAACCCTTCCGATACGACTTTGAGGATGAACTCACATCTGTCTTTAAAGTTAAAGGTAAGGCGAAAGCCATTTTCTGTTCTTACAATTCTTCAACCAAATGGCTGTTAAATAATAAAGTAATCCCCCATCTCAGCATGCATGTTTTGTTTTTTTCTTTAGTGTAAACAAATAACTTAATACTTTAAACAATAAAGCCACCTCTGATTAAAATAGGTCTAAACAAATAACTTTAGTGTTAGGAGGTCTGGCAGCTGTGGAGCGATGGAGGTTCTACCAGGACACTTGGATCTTCCTCCTACATAAACAGACGGTCGTTACCAATAAAATTATTGTGTTTGAGTGATGTATCTCAAAAACATGATAACTTTGTAAACACATTTCATTTTTATTTTCAGAAAAATTACACAAGTTCATCTTGGAACAACAGAAAGGAAACAGAGTTCCACTTTGCCTTAACCCAAACTCCATATCATTCAAAAACTTTGCCAAGTAAGAAGATGTCAACTTTACTTACTTTATCATGTTTTGATCTCTTGCATAGGATTAAATGGAACTGATAAAGTGTTTGCAATTCAGAAAAAATGATTACAAGAATTGTGAATATGTTAACAAGGTCGATGAAGAATTGCAATGATAATCAAAGCACTGTGTTTCGCTTTTTTGGTATAAAAAAAAAAGTTCCAATCAAGACAAAGTGTCACAGAGAAAAAATTCTTTATGACTATGAGTATGGTTATTCTTTTATTCTTTTAAAGGAAAAGTGTCAATGTTCCAGTGCCTGTTGGTTTTTGGTGTTAAAGAAAAAAGGATTTTTTTTTATCTAGGCTGGAGTGTGATTTATCTTTTTGATTTTTTAAATCCAAACAGAGTGTTAAAGTTACTATTTGTGATTGGATCACAAAATCGTTGGGAAGATATTGAAATGAGTAAAATATACACACATGAAAATTTATTAGCCAAATATCTGCTTAAACAGCTATCCATCTCATATGTTTGTTAACATTGGAGGATATATTGTAATATTATCATTACACCTTATAGAACATTTTCAACAACACTTCAAAACCACATTCATTATTTCTCTCATTATTTCATTTTTTTCCACACTCCAGAATTATGTGTTCCTTTTTAGCTTATTTGGCTTTGTAGTTTGCTTTCTTACTTTTTGGGGGAACGCATACTTTTTTATACTTCTGCATGACATTAATTATGAAAAGGGGCCTTCTGTAAATGATAATAAATTGGGGTGTTTTTTCACTTTAATCCAGGAAGTAACAGCATGGTGCATTGTTAATCTGCTATTTTAATTCTTTTTTCACTAACTCCTTTCCATTCGTTCTTGTCAATTTATCATTTTGCATATTAAGAATTGGAATGAATAAACATTAGTTTCTTATTTGGTTGGTTATATTGTACCTGAATAATATAAGCTTTACAGATTCACACTTACTGACCAGAAGTTTTCTTGTGTTTTTGGCACTTTTTATTAACTTGCATTCATTATTAACTAGGCTTTTGTCAGTTATAGAAATGATTACTACTTTGACATGTTATATCTGAACTGTAACTGTATTATAAATATTTGTAAGTTATTACCAAAACTATACATGGGTTGTTGTTTTTTTGCACTTGGAAATTGTAAAAACATATTGTTTTATTATCAAAACTGCACTACTTGGGTTGTTTACAGCAGTTTACTCTGACCAGTGGTTCTAGCAGTTTGGGCATGTGTAGAAAGATTGGGGGGAGGGGGATCAGAATCACAGCTAAGGTTTATTAAGTTCTCTTCATTGTAAATAATAACTGCCACACATATATCATATCATCCAAAGTAGAATAAAATGACATTGTTTGCCCAAAAACTTCACAGTGTGATGTTTGGCTTAAAGTGTGTTATTATTTTGGTTTCTTTGTGGTGCAAGTTGATTTGAGAATTATAACCAGTCCAACAAGATAGCAAAAAGGAAAAAAAAAGCAAGAGCTTGTTTTGCTAATAATTGACAAATAAAGAGCAGATTCATTTATAGAGAAAACCTGAATAAAACAATAGTTTCTAAAATGAAATAACTAAAAACTACAGTTTTAATTCAATTTATGTAATGAGGAGAGACAATGCACTTGCTTTCAATAAATCTGATAATTATATTAGAAACAACATGATCAGCTGATAATTGATATTTATTTGTTACCCAGTTTGAAACATGATGTTTATTTTTCTTAACTTCGAGTATCAAATCCCCTGAAATTTGTTGCTGGATTTTTCAATCCAAATAGGTAAATTTTGTTCGTTTCTTGAATCTTGAGTCAGCTTGCATCGTTGTATGTTTGTCGTGTTTCACCTACCACCCTGTGATTTACGTTGCTGTTTGGTTCCCGTTTCAGCTCTCAGGTAGCCCAGCCTTCTGAACTTCCGCCCTCGCCCCACGTGTGGGAGTGATGCTTACCCCTATCTCGCAGATCTCACAACCAAACAAAACAAAAAACAAACTGCCAAATCTTGATTACAAACCCTTCGTCATTCATCATCCATCATCGTTCATTGTCCATGTGGTGATTGTGAAATGTGTGATCACTTTTTGTGAATAAAAATAGACTTGAATAAAAATCCAGCACCTAAAATCACATGACTGCACAAAATAGGCTTGTTAAAGTGTTGCTGTGAGGGTTTTTATTGTGTGTTCTCAATGTTATGGAGGGGGAGATCGGCATCCCTATGGCCAAATGAAAATGACATATTCTTTTTTGTTTGCCTTAAACATGTAAAACACGTGTAAAAGGTTGAGTTTATTGGGAATCGTCAGAATGCATTTACCATAAATCTCATTTGGTCATTTCATTATAGTCACAAAAGGAAGCACAACAAGAAATATTGGACCAAGGTATTGAATGTATGGAGATGTACTTGCACATAAATGTGAGAGCATATGAAAGTATGCACAGGTGTTGAAGTGGCTGGGGGTCTTTGTTCATGGACACATTAGCATATTTATATTTTTTGTGGATTAAAAAAGTGGATGAACAAAGGAAAATTTTTTCGTTAAGATATTGAGTCTTGGGACATTCATTAGTCACAGCGAATGAAGAACAGTCCAGGAATATTTTATCATAAAAACTTTGGGAAAATTGTTCATTAAAACATGTTATAAATCCATAGATGGAAATGCAATTTGTGAATGCAAGTAGTAACATTTTGGCAGTAAACATCCAGCTTATATAATTATAGGCCTCCGATGACTTGTTTGTTAATTGCATGTGCATATTTGTTTAAATGTGTGTGTTTTATGATCTTGTATAAATCGGAATACAAATAAAAAGGAAATAACTGAAAAGAAACTGGAAGTTAACTGCACAGGAATGTTGTTATGTCTATGTACTATGATGCAATACGTTTTTAAGAGGTAGAAAAAATCCACAACAATGTTATTGATGTAAAACATTGTAGTTTCTTTCCAAGAGAGAATTGCAGGAAATATGTAAATTAAAGTATTGCATGTTACTCAGCTACAAGTTTTTACAATTATTTCCACTTTTATCATTAACAAAACATCACTTAAAAATAATCCATTTTAGATAGACCTGTAATATACACATTTTACTAATTTGTCTTATTTTTACTGTAGTTTCGGCTGTAGTAAATTTTTGATTGATGATTTATGGATTATTATCTGCTGTAGTCATTTAGACTTTGTAACATTTTATAACCAGTTTTCATGTATTTTTAATTTCTGTTTAATCCCTTGAAGAGAAGAAAACCAAAGGAAAGAGTAGATTGTTTATATACATAGGTGTGGCGTGCATTTATTTACTAGTTGTGGAGTTTGTTGTAGCTTTAGTCTTGGTGGTTCACATGCATTGTAGTAACTGTAATAAGCACATATTTTTGTATGTCTATATTTATACATTGTAGAAAGTTTTTAAGCAGCAAACTTTCTTTAAAAACATTTTTTGTACCTGTACAGTTTGTATTGTCTGTCTACTTGTAAAGTAGTAGGTAGAAACTTTGTTTCTTGTTTCAAGGTCATATTAACAAGGTCAAGAAAGAACTCAAGAATATCTGCTCTAGATCTTGGACATATTTTCTTTTCTTTTTTTAACTTTAAAACATATTTCATAGTGTTTTTGTTTTTTTGGTATTAAGATAGCAAATAAAATAAGATAGAATTTCTTGTAATTACTTAATATAAACAATGACATTATTGAAATTATTTTCCATTAAAAAATCTGCTGAGAATAAACATTGATAGAAATACAAGCTGGAAACATGACAATTGAAGGCCTATGAAGCCTATTGTATTTGATCTCATTTTTGTGTCTTATTTTTTCATTTGTGAATGGTAATTATTTATTTTAATGCTAAATGACATTGCTTTGTTACACTCGGTGTAAAGAATGAAAACAGAGTGCCACACTCTGGCAGCATGGATAGTCAGTCAAATGTCTAGAGTGAGAGGAACATAAGAAATGAACGATTTTTAAAAAAATTATTTAGAAATTTACAATATTGTATTATCCATAAACCTGTATGCATTGGATGTGTACAGATATTATTTTTCGCATTCTTTTCTTTCTCGTTATGCATTTCTGTAATCAAGGGACATGCAAAAGCAACCAGGTCTCGCATATTTTAATATTTGCTGTTTATTTCCTGCAGTTGTGTACATGGTAAAATAAAAGAAGTCATGCTGTAAGTTTCTTTCTATTCCTAACAATGATGTCTGTATCAAGCCATTTTACAACCATTAATTTAATTATGTTGACAAAAGACAGCTATACCTGTTAAGATGACTTGTATATATTTACAGATCCTGAAATTTATATATTTTTTAAGTAATCTGAATTGCATACACATAACCTTTGCAATAAGTAGCAAACTCACAGTTGCCTATTTAAAGTTTATTTTAGCAGTCTACTTTTATATTTTTATAAACCACCAATTAAGGAAGTTAAAAGTCCTATATAATTTTTATGGTTTGTTGATGTATATCTGAGGCCTGGTTGACATTTGTAACCCATTGTTTAACATCCAGGACTAACTTACATGACAATCTTTCCCAAGGTCCACCTGATCTTATGTATGGTCTCATGGCTTCTTGAAAGGAGAGTATACTTTCAATACCCTGAGCATTATATCCCATAATTCTCAACGCAACCCTACCATGTTGGCACTTATTTGAAAGCTAACAAGACGAGAAATAAAGGATTTAGCTTTAGAAATACTACCATAAGCGGAACCCTTGGTGTTTATAGGCAAGTTTTATGCATATGTGTGGTGAATGTCTTTTCCATGTGGCATTGTTTGGTGCTTTTATGATTTTATTATTCATCTTAAAGTATCAGTCACAAATAGAATGTAACTAGTTCTGTTCCTTTGGTAACCCATCTTTTGCAGTGTTGCTGAAATTCCATTGGTTTTGATTTCAAATTTACTAGTTGTCAAAATTCTAAGTCATGGAAAACTGGCAAAATATATTTGATAATATATAGTTGATATTCTCAATCTTTGAAGCAAATCTTGGGATAAACATAAATTCTTGTTTTAATTATAATTTAAGTCAAATTCCTTTGAAATGTATTTGACAGCTTGTGAAGTGCACATCACAATTGACATTGACCATCGTAAGAGTAAATTCTCGTCATTATATTATCATCCAAATTGTGTCATCTTTGTTCAGACAGGGGTTGAACAGTATTTTCTTCTCTTGACATTCATCTCAGGGTTATTCTTCATGCTGATCATGATGTCTGCAGTGATGGATTGTATGCTTATATGTCTTGCTTGTTTAGATCGTCTGTTGTCAGGTCAGAGCTTAGGATAAACTGAGTACTTCCTCATGTTAGATTCTTAATTTCTCTTCATAAAAAGCCTTGGGGTAACTAAATTACTAATTATTGATGCTTAAAAATAAATAAAGAACTAAACTGCTTGAATTGACAGAAATGTCTCCCCTGTTCCTTTCTGTATGTATGGTATTACTTTCATGTGTTTGTAGGTAATCCCATTAGAAAACTTTATACATCCTTGAAAAAAACGATTCTTATAAATTGTTCAATTACATGTTGAAGAAGATAAGATTCTTCGTCCTGATTTTCTGAGTGTTCTTTTTGAAGTGTTTGTGTCTTGGTAATGTGTAGAAACTAGGAATCTCTGTAATGACATTCAGTTGCTATCTGATTAATGTAGTTGTCAGTACTTTCCCCCATTCATTGATATTTATCTGAAGTATATTCATGTCTCTATATTGTCATCTTTACCTTTAGTTTTACTTTGATGTCACCAGGAACTTGATTTCCAGTATTTTATATCCATTTATCCAAACACAATTTTCATCATTTTTGCACTCTTATTCACCATCATTCATAATTAATTAAGGTATTTAAAGTGGATTCTTGGTATTTTGTATCAAAACAGGTGGATATTTTTTTTTATCTTTATTAAAAGTAAGCCTGTAATAAAAATGGAGATTTTTTTTTATCACAATACTAAACTAAACTAACTTTACTAAATTTAATTGCAGTTAATGAAGCAAAAAAAAATAACCAATATATATTTTTTAGTATTTCATTGCATTAAAGTTAAATTATGATTAGTTTTTATTTGTAAGTGCATTTGAAATCTATTTTATTCCAAGCATAAGTAATTATTTTGTTTCAGTGTTTTCTGTTTTTATCTGCATTTCAATTGCTGGAGACAAGAATATGTTTGCCATTATTATAAAGCTCAACTTAAAATGTACAATATTGATGTACCAGTAGATTAATCTTTGACATTTCTTGCCTCTATGTAATGTGTGTGAAACTATTAAAATTATTTCAAATTTCTTATAGTTGAGATTAAGCATGGGTCGTTGATTTTGATGTTTATAAAACATTGGTGTAAAGTAAGAAACTTTTTTAGAAACTTTTTTAGCACCTGATTGGTCGGATCAGAATGAAGTTATAAATTCTGACCAATGAAATGGCTGACTTAATCAGATTTATTTTTTTATTCTTAGACCCAAACTGGTGTCAGTGTATTTATTTTTTTGTATTTACACACTGACTGCTTGGTTCATTTACTCATGTTCTTATTTTGACACATTGTATAATATAAATATGTCCTACCATTTTATGTTGTAGCGACTTGTAAATATGTTAGATTTACAAATTTTTGTATAAAACAGATTAAAAACCAAACTTTTTTCCTATTTCTAACTACGGTATCCAGTTACAATACAGATTTTAGAACAAAGTAAATGACTAGTGGACAGTCCTTATACTCATTTCAAGTTAAATGTTCATGTTTAAACTTACACATAGTCTGATAAAGAGTAAGACAGTTGGTTATTATTTCTTTCGTGAAAGTAGAAAACAACCTTAGTAAGGTTAGAATATGCATAAAATATTTTGTCTTGCAAATCTTTCTCAGGAACTTTGAACACAACTGAAGACTTGAAAGAATGCCGTGTGATGATTTTTTTAAATGTGCAAAGGCAGACTGGCTTGAGTATGGGAGAGAAAAGAGGAATGGAATCTTAATGACTGGGGCATGTTTTTAACACACAGTCCTGTTTGCAGTCATTATACTAGTAGATCTGTGTGAGTCAAAAAAGAAAAGAGAAAAAAAAATCGACCGTAATTTTGTTGCTTTTGATTGTCTAATGGCATGTAGGATAAACAACAACAACAAACAATAACATCAAGACACTGTTTAAGTGTTTGTCATAATCCTAATCTCTCAGCTTTGTTGAATCTTTTATTAGGTCTTCACAGTTTTTTCTGAAAGCTTCTTTTGCAAGTTGTAATTTGGTGTCAGAAATATTTCCTCATTTCTATTTCTCTCTCATGACACAGATTGACTGATTTTGATGTACATTTGTAGTTATTGGGCTGCTTGCTACATGTCCATAGCATTGTTGGTGTTGTTGAGTGCTGTTGTAACTGCTAAAGAAGTAGTTGGTTGAATTGTCAACAATCCAAGAATGCTGAGTTCTTTTAAAAAAATTCAATAAGTTTATTTTGGTTGGTGTTTTTTTTTAACTTGTTAATGTACAATAAGGTATTGATCATGTTTTATTCCCAAAGTTGGTTTTTTTAACAAATCTCTAAAGTAAACTACTTTTATTTCTATTTCATTTTGTGTTAAAACTTACCAAAGCATTTATACATTGAAGTGAATACAATGTACACTTTTCCGATGCAATAATTGTGTGTTTTGTCCAGTTTTTGGCCAGTGTTGGGGGCCCATATAGTGGGGTTTGGGGTTTAGTTTCTGTCTGTATATATGCAGTATATATGTGTGTGTTGTAGATGGTAGTAGTAGCTGCAGCAGTAGCATCTTCATAATTGTCATCATCATTTTGTCATCACAGTTGCAAGTGAAAACTGTAATGTATATCTTTCATGACAACCTAATAATTCAACATACTTTATTGCTCATTTGACCTGGCGTCATCATTGACCAATTATTAAAGACCAACATTTATTAGCTTGTAGGATATTAAGTCTCCCATAATTAAACAATATTAAAAAAAGGATACATCTTAAATATCAGCCAGTTGCTTTCACTAGACCTTTATAAATAATGTTTCTATGTAGTCAGTACTTTTAAAGTATGTTGGAAAAATACAGATTTACACTTAAACTGTCTAATTTCATGGTCAATATTTACCTTTATACCAATGAAAATAATTCTAAGTTAGACAGTGGCTTCAATTAGGCAATTTGTTAGGTCAATAAGACATTACAACCAAATTGACCTATCATAATGTCCTTACTTTTTCCAGATTTTTTGTTGATGATTATGTTTTTATTGCTGAGATATACATTGTAGCATTTACTGGGAAAAAAAGTTTGCCATTTTTTCACATCATTGTAGATTTAGTGTCTGTGTTTTGTACCATATATGTATAGAGAAAAGGTATATTTGTCATTCCAAACAGGTGTATATATAATGTGATTCTTGTTTTCCCAAGGAATGTTCCTGTAATATATATTGGCTAGAGTATCTGTATTTATACTTTGTATAGAAGCTGTACTTTGTCTGGGTGCTTTTTTCTCATTTGTTCGATTGAAATAGGTTTTCTTTGCACTCTTTTTTGTGACTCCATTGTGTATCCGTACTCACATTGACCCTCCTTCTTTCCGCACACTCGTTTTGCACATTTGTCCATGTTAAACCTTTCCATTCATTTTTTTTCACACATTTTTCATGCATTATTAACCTTCATTGTATAGATTCGCATTTTTTGTCTGGATGTTTTTGTTTGACTTGGCAGAATGTATACATGCTAGAAACATAAATTGGAATAACAGAAAATTCAATAATCAGGCCTAAATTCATGTTCAAGATGTGCAACAATAAAAAAATAACTTCAGAGTTTATTTAAACTACCCTTATACAAGACAAATCTCATTTTTTTATTTTTTATTTTTTTTTTACAAATACAATATGATTAAGTTTTTTTTTTAAAAAAAATATGCTTTATGTTTATGAATTTCTGTTTTGGTGAAAAAAGTTCAGATTTTAATCTAATTGTCTGATGGGTCAAATTTGAATGACGGTTATTGTTTACTGTTCTCTGATTGGTTAAATGTTAATGTCAATTAAATTTGATCATTTTGATAGGTTGCATTGTGCTGCAAGTTGTAATCTCACAAATAAGGCAATCATGATATCAGATTAAAATTTATTCTTAATACAAATATTTTAGATTACAATTTTAAAACAACCCGACCCATATTTATCAAGACACAAATGAAAGTTGTCATAGCCAACTAAAACATTGATTGATTGATTGAAGGAGTTATTGTTGTGTCTGTAATGCTGAGGGTACATTTTGTGTCATCCAATATCATTCATGTATTTTGTGAAACCACTCTACGCTGTAGAATGTCACTACCCACCTCAGGGTTATTTTTGTCATTGTACATACAAAATTTATAACACTTTAATATACTGTATTGTTAGTGTGTGAATGTTGGTGTGCTTGTACTTACCTTTATTTTGTTAACACGTATGCCAGTGTATTAACATGTAAAAAGTATTAACATGATCTGGTAATTGATTTATAATTGATTTGTGTGTGTTTATTGGAAATTTACAAATAACACCTTATAATGAAATTACTGATTTTTTGTTATTTTTTTCAAAATCTGTTGAAGTCTAAATATCCCTAAAATGTTTGATTTGCTGGTCAAAACCATTTGCTTTATTACAAATATTGAACAATAACATTGATTGAGATTGATGTATATAAACAATATAGGAAAACACTTAACTATCTGTGTAATGGTTATCTAAACAGAAAGATATACTGACATTAAATTGTAATAAAATCTTAGTAACAGCAATTGTTTAGTCGAACTTGTTGGTTTAATTATCCTGTCATTTTTCTAAGCCTTACTTCAGAATCCTTTTTTTTTTTTTTGTATAAACCCGTAGTGTTTGTAAACTGTGTGTTTATATGCTGTTCTTTGTTCTGCTATGGTGTTGTATGATTTTCTCTTGGTTTGTGACTGCAGTTTTAAAGTAGATGAATTGAAGGATTTGTAGCTATTTTATGAAAGAAAGTAGAATTTAGTTTGAACTTTTTAGTCCCAGTTTGCCTTCTTGTAGTTCAAACTGAGTATTAAAAGTTCAGAACCCTGATGTATTTGGAGCAGTTTTGTGTAGCTGATTAAATAAAAATATGTGAGTGAAGCAAATGCCATTGACAGTGTTAGTTGTGAAAAGAATGAACTGTAACAATTTTGTGGTAACAATCTGATTTTGTCCTTCTGTGAAGACTATTTAGCTAAAAAAATAATATCTAAAGCAAGCAGTGTCAATATCGTAATTAACATTTTGCTTGATAATTGGGTTAAGTTTAAAGAAGGTCAAAAAAGTTACTGATTTTTTTTTAAACCTGGCAGTTACATTTTAAGCCTAGTTTATTATTGAAGGTGTGATTGTTAAGTTACAAGGAGCATGGACAATTTTTTTACCAACGTACAACAGGGTCAACCCCATATTCTTAATTGATTTTTGATGTCAAAAATACTGCTTTGTTAAAAACCATTGATTTTTAATTTGATTACACATTGGCTTGAAAGCTTTATTTTACAGTATAACAACCACCTGTTACCCTTAACATCATCTTAAATCTCGAGATCCTCTGATTGACTGCTTGTAATATTATATATTGGACATTGTCATTAACCACATGTAGCTTCACTACATCATCAACATTAATTCTAAAATATCAATCAAACATGTCCATGGTGTTTTTCTTCCATATCGCTGGTCGTTTGTACCGACATCTTTATGTACTGTATGAATATTTGCAATAAAACAAATAAATCACTGATTTCTACGTTTTTTAAGTTGTTTTTTCTTTCATTTCCATGTTGATGTTTTCTCGATGGACAGCAAAATATTTGAGCCATTAATTGATTTCCAAACTTTTTCATGAAACTTAATTTGATATTTGTAATAATAGTTAAGCAGTCTTAGGATTTGGAAATAAAACTGAGTACCTGGATTGCACAACTAAATATTATGCAACCTTACTGGTTCACATCTATGTGACTGAGTCATTTAAGTGATTACATTATATGAATACTTTAGTTTTATGAAATGATAAATTTTGGTACCTGCTTTTAAGAACATATTGTTTGGTAAAATGTCAGCTAGTCTGATGTCTACAGATTGCCTGCACCCACATTTCTCACACTTGGTAGGGACATTTGTCAGGAACAGAGGATACGTATTGGTTGGAGTAAGTAGAGCATAATGTTTGATTTCACGGCAACCTTGGATGTGAGTTTGGCATTAGCTTTATATATAGAAAATGCACGAGCATACAATCCTTAAATTTGGAAGGACAAGTAGGCAACTGCTTAATTTAAGGATTAGCCCGGCAAAGATCAATGAGTTTTCAGATATTTCTTCTACTGCTGCTTCTAGCCTCGTCATCAGGTTGGTGTCATATTCATCGGCCGTTTTTATCAAACCACTTAATCCTCCAGTGGTGCATCTGACAAGATGTGATGATCAGGTTCCAGCGTGAGAATAGTAAACATCTGTCTTCAATATCATTTACCTCATTGGCATAGTGTGTACCTCAGATGCTGATCAACAGTGTGTACCTCACACTGCTGCCAACAGTGTGTACCTCACGCAGTGGTCAACAAAGTGTACCTTACTCTGCAGTAAACAAACTGTACCTCATTCTTTGGTAAACAAAGTGTGCCTCACTCTGCAGTAAACAAAGTGTACCTCACCCTGCTGCCAACAGTGTGTACCCCACACGGTGGTCAACAGTCTGTACCTCACACTGCGGTTAGCAGTGTACCTCACAGTGCTGCCAGTACTGTGTACCCACAAAAGTGTATACCCCACACGGTGGTCAGCAGTGTGTAACTCACACCTCTGCCAATAGTGTGTACCCCACAACAGTGTGTACCCCACACAGCAGTCAACGGCTGGATACACCCACACGGTGGTCAACAGTGTGTATCCCACACTGAGGTCAACATTGTCTAACCCACACTACAGTCAACAGTGTGTACCACACACTGCGGTAAACAAAGTGTACCTCACTCTGCGGTAAACAAAGTGGACCTCACACTGCGGACAACAGTGTGCACATCACACTGCGGTCTGCCTTGGTCTGCAGGTAGATAAAATTTAAATATCTGTGAAAATTTTGATAGGACCTTTTCTTATTTACCTATCTTATGTATACACATAAGAACTATCAAGGTCTCTCGTTCTTGTTGCTCTATCCCAAGGCTGCTTAAAGCTTGATATCCTTAACACAACCTTACAAACCTGCTGCATCTCCCTTCTGTACTTATATGCCCAAGTCCTTGTTCTTCAGAAGGTATGATGTTATTCCCTTCGTGAGAAACTTTCGGAATATCTTTCCTTCAATGTAAACAGGATTTATGGACCTGAATTGGCTGAGGTCTAGATAGTTTTTTTTTTTTTTTACTTAGGTAAAAAACAACATTTGCCTTGAGCCATTCCCTGAAAAACTCATGTTCTACTTTTGTTGCCTGGCAACCTTTATCAGTTTCACTATCGTACCAACATCATGGTACGTCTTTGAACACTCACTTTAATACTCACTTTGGACCTGGCACAGGAGACGCCCTGACCTTTCTCGCTATATTTTGTAAATCCTGCAATCACAGTTCTGCAACCAAACTCATCTCCCGGTCGTTCTTGTTGCAGATCCTTACACAGTTATCTAGCTCATTGTGAGGGTGCTGTGGCGGTACATCTCATTGATGTGCTAGTTGGTGGGCTATGTTGCTTCCTTTCTCCGCTTGCTTGTCTTACATCCATTCCAATGATATTATGTTCGCTTCTACAGATTTACTCTTTACCTTCCTCTGCTACTTGGTGGGCTCTAGACACCTGATCTTCCAGATCCACATCCTCCCTCTCTCTAATCAAGTTGACTTGCGCGTTGCTACAGTTTGGTGGGCATCCGGGCATCCTTTTAAATGCAAATCTGCAGCCTCAACGCATTTTTCTGTCTCAAGGTCGACGTTTGCGTTGGTAGTAGACCTTATTCCCCTGGTCTCGCATCTCCATGGAGATATCTCTCAACGAATCTGTTTATAGCTTGTTGGGTTTCTCACAAGGGATGTAATATGACCTACTTAGTCACATAGCGCCGATGCCTGTCACTCCTGCTAGTCTCTTGTCTTTCCAAATAGTAACTGATTTGCATCTGTCAGCTGGTCTTTTCCGGCTGTCACCAGGCAAAATCAGAGCGTTAAGTTTTCAGTCAGTGCTTCTACTGCTGATATTTTTTTTTTTCATATTCAAGATTGTGACCTTCAATTGGATGACGTTAAGGTGGCAATGATCCACCATGTGATGATTTCCGATCGACAATTAGGGGTTGCCTAACCCACTTTCGTCAAACTTCGCATGGTCATTCGTCATGATGAGGAAATGGTCCCTGGTACTTTTGGTGTCAGTGATCAAACGTCATTGAACCGGAATTCTGTTTTCATCAGTATCTAGAGAACTTGAACTTAAACATAATATGGGCCTTGGTCATGACAAGTAGATGACGCTTATTAATTTTGGAATCAGTTGGACAGAAGTCAGTGTCATGGAGACCCTCACAGGGATGACTTCAAGGTCACAATGTTCTTAAATTTTATTATTGTTTTCAAACAATGACTAGAATACCTGAAATCACATTCCTAAAACTTGGTAAGGACATGGGTCATGGTGAGTAAACAGCCTTTTTGACATAAGGGTTCAATGATGCAAATGTCAAGGTCACCGTGACCATGGACGTGAATTAAGTTTTCGATCGAGATCTGCAGAAAGCATTAGCCAAATATCTTTTAACTTGCTTGAGGACATTGATCATTCGATGACTCATATTGATTTTAGGGTCAGCCGGGCAAAGGTCAATGTCACGGTGACCTTCTGTGTGATGACTTAAAGGTCATCTTCCATGTAAAATAGTTTCCGTTAGATACCTAGACTGCTTGGGCGCAGATTCCTCGAATATGGGTGGATTATTAATCATGATGAGTAAACAAAAATTATTTGCAGGGATGTTTATCAAGATGATTACTCGGCCCTTATTGGTTTAGGATCAACTGGTGAGACGAGCTAACAAGGTTCATATATGTTTTACCAACATCTTCTGTTTCGTACGATGTATTGCTAAATTATTTCTGAACATACGATACTTTATGCTTTCTTGTAAAAAATACAAGCATGCTTGTTTTATGCGACACTAAATGATGGCGAAAATCTGCGGGGTTTGAATTAGTTCCCAAAACCGGTTTAAGCACCCCAGTCGGTCCATAGTGCCGACTGACTGTTCCAAGGCGGTAACTGTCGGGTTTGCTCTTTTCGTTAAATGACACATCACAAATTTGTTCTTACTTTTCGTTTCGCTTGCATGTGAAATACCTTTGTTCTGTGCCTTTTCGGAGTTTTGTATATGTTTCAATGCTCATAGGACTTTGTCATATATTCTTATATTCTGAGATAAAGTTTGAGGCCTGAGACAATTATTACACGCATGTTTAAAAGCAGTTAATAATCAAGCGAAGATATGACGAATTTGGATATAAAAATATAATTATTCTCACGAAAACAACAATTTATTTAAAATTATTGTTAAAAAATACAGGAAGAGAATAATTACCAATTGAAAAAAACAACACATTTCTATGATAAACAGGCTATGTTTTCTATAACAATGGGAATACAAATATTGGCACGTTCATTGTAGAAACGCACAAACCAATTCTGGCATATGGCACATCTACTCAGCCTCGTAAAGTAAACAGTTATTTGATCAAATATTGCAACTGCGTGATGAAAGACAAAACGATGTAGAAAACATGTTTATCACATGATTCACCTTATTTTCCATTCAATATACCCATGTGATAATATGTAATACACTAGTGTAATACAGCTTTTCTTGTAATTTGATTGGCTTGCAGCTTCGCGTGACTATTCGGTATTCATCTGCCGTGTTTGTTAACTAAATGGAAGACAATGACAGCTCTTTTTTTTTTCGTCGGTTCAAATGTCACGATTGATTACTGGTATAAATAAACTTACCACCATCATGAAGCGTATAGCTAAGGCTCCTGGACTTGCATCCGAAAGACGTCTGATTAACCACAGCACCCGAAGACATTAAGTTCAAAAATTGTTCGAAAATAGCATCTTTGCATATCAGATTATGCAGATAACGGGACACCGCAACATTCAACCAATTAATATCTGCCCCCACATTAGCGATAATTAACACAAAATAATATCGAACATCCTCACAAAATCTAACTGTTCTCACCAGCATGTAAATCAAGACACGAATGTCCACAAGGCGATGGTAACTTCAATTAATTTCGCCACAAAGAACTCAAACATAACCGTCCACGGTGGCTTTAACAACATCTTCGCAGGAAACGTTTTTTGGTGGAACTTTCAAAATTAACATTCAGGCGCCTACATATGACACAATCAAATGTTAATTCTACTGACAAGTCTGCCACATAAGAAACGAAAAAGATTTATCTCCATAGTCGACACTGACAGCGATGAGAATTAAATCTGAATAGTGACCTTCACACTCACCGCTTTGTAAACTTCCTGGGTCACGCACTTTCACGTGATAGGTAATTTAGCTGAAATAGTCGATAAAACATATGGCAATTTTATGTTATTTTTATGATATATTAATGTTAAATACGCATCAAAAGTTTGTCAAAAGGTTGTTTTCGTCATAATTAAAGTCAATTTGGAACTATTTTGTACAGCGCAACAATGAACTCAAACGGTCTTTGATGCGGTGTTTGGTTAAATGACGTCACAATATCGTTCTAATTTTTGAATCGGCATACATGTAATTCTACAAGAGTATTTGTTTTTAGTAAAAGAAGACGAAAATCATGTGATAAAAAGAATCTGACACTCATTGTTATTTAATACAAACAGTTATTAAACTCGTCCAGGCATGCTCGTTTAATATCATTTTGCCTGAACTCGTTTAATAAATTTTTGTAATAAATAACAACTCATGTCAGATCCTATATATACAGAATATGATATTTTTATGTAGTTCTTAATATTGGTTAATAATGATTTAAACTAAATATTTGATAAAAAAACAACAACATGCTTGCATGTGTGTATCATGAACATTATACTCTAAACGCCATAAACATGTCTGCTGTGGATCATGACTATCCTATATTGGTTTACGTTATAAACGCCATAAACGCCATAAACATGTCTTGTGGGTCATGACTATCCCATATTGGTTTACGTTATAAACGCCATAAACGGCATAAACATGTCTTGTGGGTCATGACTGTCCCATATTGGTTTACGTTATAAACGCCATAAACGGCATAAACATGTCTTGTGGGTCATGACTATCCCATATTGGTTTACGTTATAAACGCCATAAACATGTCTTGTGGGTCATGACTATCCCATATTGGTTTACGTTATAAACGCCATAAACGCCATAAACATGTCTTGTGGGTCATGACTATCCCATATTGATTTACGTTATAAACGCCATAAACGGCATAAACATGTCTGTTGTGTATCATAACTATCCTTTCTTGGTTTATATTATAAACGTCATAAACATGTTTGTTGTAGATAATGACTATCCTTTATTGTTTTATGTAATAAATGCCATAAACGGGTTAAGTATAGATAATGACTTTCCTATATTGGTTTATGATAAACGCGCCTTAAACAAGTGTATTGAATATCATGAATATCATGCCTTGGTTAATTTTATAAATTATAATGTAATAAACGCCATCAACATGGTTGTTATATAGCATCTCTATCCTACATCCTGCCTTGATTAATATTATAATGATATAAACGCCATAGACAGGTTGTACGTCATTAACATCCTGCGATGGTTATTATTATAATGTTATAAACGCCATAACAAGTTTGTTATACGTCATTAAAATCAAGTCTTGCTTCATGTCAAAAACGCCCTAAACAGATTTAGAGTAGGTCATTAACATCGTGCCTTGGTTATTTATATAATGTTATCAACACCATAAACATGCTTGTTGTAGGTCATTAAAATCCTGCCTAAGTTAATGTTATAATGTTATAAACGCCATAACAAGTTTGATGTACGTCATTAAAATCAAGTATTGCTTCATGTCGAAAACATATTTAGGGTATGTCATTAACATCGTGCCTTAGTTATTATTATAATGTTATCAACGCCATAACAAGTTTGTTGTCGGTCATTAATATCATGCCTTGGTTAAAATTATAATGATATAAACGCCATAACAAGTTAGTTGTATGTCATTAACATCCTGTCTTGACTAATATTATAATGTTATAAACACCACAAACAGGTTTGCTATAGGTCATTAAAATCAAGTCATGCTTCGTGCAATAAACGCCCTACACAGGTTTGTTTAAAATGATGACCACTGTGTCTTGGTTTATATTATAAACATCATAAGCAGGTTTGTTGTGTGTCTCGAACATCATCTCATGGTTTATATTATAAACATCATAAGCAGGTTTGTTGTGTGTCTCGAACATCATCTCATGGTTTATATTATAAACATCATAAGCTGGTTTGTTGTGTGTCTCGAACATCATCTCATGGTTTATATTATAAACATCATAAGCAGGTTTGTTGTGTGTCTCGAACATCATCTCATGGTTTATATTATAAACATCATAAGCAGGTTTGTTGTGTGTCTCGAACATCATGTCTTGGTTTATATTATAAACATCATAAGCTGGTTTGTTGTGTGTCTCGAACATCATCTCATGGTTTATATTATAAACATCATAAGCAGGTTTGTTGTGTGTCTCGAACATCATCTCATGGTTTATATTATAAACATCATAAGCAGGTTTGTTGTGTGTCTCGAACATCATCTCATGGTTTATATTATAAACATCATAAGCAGGTTTGTTGTGTGTCTCGAACATCATCTCATGGTTTATATTATAAACATCATAAGCAGGTTTGTTGTGTGTCTCGAACATCATCTCATGGTTTATATTATAAACATCATAAGCAGGTTTGTTGTGTGTCTCGAACATCATGTCTTGGTTTATATTATAAACATCATAAGCTGGTTTGTTGTGTGTCTCGAACATCATCTCATGGTTTATATTATAAACATCATAAGCAGGTTTGTTGTGTGTCTCGAACATCATCTCATGGTTTATATTATAAACATCATAAGCAGGTTTGTTGTGTGTCTCGAACATCATCTCATGGTTTATAGTGTGCGTGTGTGTGTGTGTGTGTGTGTGTGTGTGTGTGTGTGTGTGTGTGTGTGTGTGTGTGTGTGTGTGTGTGTGGTATGTGTGTGTGTGTGTGTGTGTGTGTGTGTGTGTGTGTGTGTGTGAATTACGAATGAAGAATGCCGCGCGTGAATATCATTCAGTGACTAGAGAAGTGTGTCGAAACGGGGAGTGAACTTTTATTAAAACGAGTGGTCCACTGTTCAAACTATGCCGAGATGCTGGCGACATCCCGCGTGGGGCCTCGCTGCCTTTTGCGGCTCTGTAACACGTTATGAATGAAAAAGAACAGTGGTATCATCACACCATCTCAGTCTAAATTAACCGCGTGCGTTCGGAAAAAAATAAAATAAAAAGGCGCACTCGGGATTGTTATATTCATACCGCTGATGTGTAGTGTTGACGAAATAAATAACTAGTGGTTGGGGGTGGTAGTATTGGTAATTTTAATAGTGGTATTTTTTATCGCATCCAGTAGCATTTCCGAGCATTTATTTTAGACTTAATTATAGATCAAATGTAATCATACAGAAAGTAATGTATGTTTAATATTATATTTTTTAATATCGGATGTTAGTGATTATGTTGTAACTTTTGTCCCAATCTGAAATCTTTATTTTATTTTTAGCAGAGGCGTTTTAGCAGCAGAAGACTTGACTGCTTTCTAATGCATTGTTCATATGATTTACCACTGAATAATTTTGTCCAGCGTTTGTTCACATCGCTTAGGGTTAAACTCACACCGCCCAAACAGCGCTTTTCGGCACTTTGATAATACATAAACTTCATAAGCGTGAGAAAAATACTAGCGCCGTTTAAAAGACACAACAACAACAACGAAGACAAAATGGAATCGGAGGAAAATAAAGTTGACACGAAAGCAGAGAGAAAAGAGAGCGACGGTGATGGTGACATGAAAGAAGCAGACAACAGCCAGCTCAAGTCGTCCCTTCAAGACTGGGAAGAGTTATCGAAAGAATTCATTGAGTTGCAGGTAAAGTAGTTCTTGCGTCCCACTGCACGAACATTGATCTTTGTCATAGGCTTTTGGATTTTGTACCTTTCCTGTGTCCATTCTTATCACACGCTTATACCGTCAAAGATGTTAGGTCGAAATGTAAACCTCATGATATGTAAAATGGGAAATACTTAAACTAGTTAGTTTAATATTTTCTTTTGGAATATAGGTCAATATTTTTAAATTTTCTCTTAGTTTGGCTGAACATTTTAAGAAAGGCACTGGGAAAGACTCAATGCTTTTAACTTTTCAGACATGTTCTCTCCCACATGAGATTCTCATCATTGCTTGGCAGAACCCCAAATTTACAGTATTGGAATAACACACATTGGACAAAACATCCCTCTCTATTTTTGTCTAGGGCAACAAAACACCCCATTACCGAAGATTTTTTATCTGGGCAGTCAAAGCACCACTGATAATGTTTTCTATTTGGAAAAAACAACAACACTACCCCTGATAGTTTTCTGAGGCAACCAATACACCCCTCATTCTTTTATATCCATCCATCAATCAAAACACTGCCTTGAAAATTTCACATGGCTGAGGGAGGGGGATTATTTCCAGGTATTATAACTCTTCGCCCTCTTCACACTTCGCCTTCCCTTAACTGGTAACAGTTCGCCCTTGATCGATAACAGTTCACCCATGCTTTATAACATGTCGCCTTCGGATAGTTCAGCAAGCAAAAAAAAAGTAAACTTGTTTTAAATTTATTTATAACCATTCACATTGTATTTATGTTTTCTTTGTCTTCACATACATTACGGGCACTTCAAATATAAGTGTATACGCCACCTTAACCCTTAAATCTTAAGAATTTAAGTAAAAAGAATGTATACTTGTTTATTTCTTTCTTATTATTTCGACACCATTCACATTAAATTTATGCATCCTTTGTCTTCTTATTCTTTATATGAATCATATTATTAGCATTATAAAATGTTAAAAAATCACGCTGTTGCAAGTATTTTAATGTTACTTAGTTGCATACATGTTGCCATTACTTTAATAAGGTTATCTCACTCAAGATGACTTGAGTATGCAGTTATCTTATAATTGCACATCAATTCTTTAAAGTGTGGGCATTAATTGATGTTACCCTACAATCATTATTGTGATGATAGCATTCGCACTTATCTTGATTGATAATTTGTTAGTGTGATCCTAATTCATGTTATGCAAACAAAGATGTATATAAAAAATTGAAATTAATAAATTAGTGTGTTATCGTTAATTGATAATTGATGTTTGCCTACAGTTCAGCTCCTCAAAGAGAAGAAATTACACCTGCTATCAAACCAAGAAGACTAAAGACATCCAAGACCAACTAATGAAGCTGTAGGAAGAGTACAGACAAAGGAATATCACAACGGCACAACATACTTAATTTTATTTTGCAAATGAAGAAAACAAATACAAATTGGTGTCGAAATAAGTTAACACGGATACATTTTTGCTTGATGTATACACATATAGCTGACAACAACATGTTACCAATCAAGGGCAAACTGTTATTGATCAAGGGCGACATGTTACCAGTTTAGGGAGGTCGAAGTGTGAAGAGGGCGAAGTGTTACTAATACTTCTGTCCATGTTAGAATCTGTCATCCTTTGTCACAATGACTGCAAGGATTTTATCTGTGGTGGGGGACTTTGCCCTGTGTGCCTGTTAAGCACAGCAGTATATTTTTATTCATTGATAACTTCTTGTTTTTGTGTTGTCACACAGGCTGAGCATGAAAACTACAAGAGGAAGCTTGAAGAAACCAAGTCAATCCAGAAGAAATGCTTGTCAGGCATTGCTCACCAACGCTACAGGCTGAAGAAGATGGCAGATTCTTTTAAGTAAGTTCAGACATTTTCATGGGATGCAATTCTAAGAGATTTGAACATTATTGTTATATTTGTAAAATGACCTATAAACAAATCAGTATAAAACAAAACAGTTCTATAGTTATTACTGGATTTTTTTTCCCCAAAAAAAGTCATTTATGGGCTTAGGAATGCTATTAGATTACCGTATTAATATTCCTATAGTCCAGTATTGTATGTTAACCTGCAGGATTATTTCGTGAGAATGAAAGATTGGGCAATCGGCAATAAGGTAGACATAACTTATCTATTTTTGGAAGTGACCTGTACATATTGTCATCTGTTTAAGAAATTAACATGTAATTATGGGTCACAAGATAATGAGAAAGCTTTTAAATTAATCAAAACATTTCAGGATTCAACAGAAATCAAATAAAAACTTTTATGACTAGGCAGTGCTAAAAAGATTTGATCAATTTTCTAAATATTATTTGTTATTAAAGCATTTTTGAAATATTGTTAACATTTGAAATAATATTAACAACTATCAACAAGCTGCCATTAAATATGTCATAAAATATATATGACACATTATTTGCTCTAATTTTGATGAGGAAGATCCAATCCAGATCAGTTTTTATATAATATTAATAAAACAACATCTAAATATAAATTAGGTATTAAATGTAAATAAGGCGTTTGGCCATTGGCTACTTCAAGTAGCTTGATTAAGATTGACAACTGAGAAAACATATAGCAATGTTTCTACTACTGTAAATACGATAAAGATAAATAATGCATCTATTTATCAGAGCAACTCCTGAATGTCATAGTTTGATTGTATATTTTATTTATTTATTTTGCATTTGAAATCGCAGCAAACAATTCAGGAAGCAATGTCCAGCTATTTTGGTGGAGGAAGCCCCAGACACATTATTGACTCTCTGCAGAGCCACATTATGTCCTTCGCCAAGAACAGGATTTGAACCCATGCAGTGAGAGGCTCTGTGGCCAGAGAAGGTCATAGTCAGTGACTACCACTAAGCCACAGCCTCAACTTTATTGTATGTTAAAATGCATAAAAGTAAATGTTGTTTTTCATCCAGAGGTCTCCAGGGATTGACAGATAAAGACAAGGAGTGCTTAGCTGACTTACAACTTAAGATGTTGAAGAGGAAAACCAAATTTCGAGACTTTGAGGATAATCTGCCTCACAGAAACGGGTATATCTCACTTTCTTGGGTTTATTACTATTTGTAGTCTGCATTTTTTTTTAAATCTGAAAATGTGTTTTCCAAAAGGGATATTTACTCACTGTTTACAATCAATTGGAAGGCAGAATTTTGAAAGTTGTCATTAATTTTTTCTTAGGAAAGCAGATGCTTCTCTCTTTACAATTGACTTAAATACGTGGCTTTCTTCATCATCATATCTATTGACATCTTTCATCCATTTGTTTGCTTTAACATCCCTATTGTGTCTTCATTATAACAAATCTGTATGCAGGTATGTAAAAAATATGTCATTTACTAAATTCACCATTTTGTTGCTTTTTTGTTGACAGAATATACCTCAGTATCATTCTGGGCCAGGTGAATGTATCCTTGTTGAATAAAGAAGACAAGTGAGTATATGATTTTCTTTTTTAAATACAAGGCAGCAGCACAATGATTATTGTTATAGCTGCATCACATATTTCTGGCGGAGAAAGACCCTGGACATATGTCTGGGTAGAACCACTGGCACACAGCAGATTAGCTAACAGACCTCCCACTTTTCGTCCTGATAAGAGACTTGGACCTCTGCAGTGAGGGTCTAGAAGTCAGAGGAATTAAAGGTGGTTGACACTGCCTACTTGACTTGTAAAAGAGAGTGTAATTCCTAATTGTACAAATAGAGCTAATAAAGGGGTGGTACATTTATGTGCCAACATAAGCCTTAACATATAACATATTATGTTGTTTATAGGGTGACTTCTTATTGTCACAAATTCTTTGGCACAGGGTCAGGCCAATACTGCTGTCAGATAACAGGATTATAAGTAAATTCTTATGAACTGCAAGATTGAAAGACATGAATATATTTTTAACATTAACACATTTTAACATCTTCATTTTAAGGATCAATCAAACCAGTTTGTTTTCATACTGATCCTGTCTTTTCCTATTACTTTAGTGACCTCAGCCAATCAACTTGCTTAATCTAATTTCAGTTTTCATAAACATATTTTCTAAGCTAAGGGCATACTTGAAGGGCAGAAAATGCAATACTACAACACAGTATAAAAGAGTTAAATAATAAAGTTGCATTCAGAATGAAATATAAATAATTTTATGATTTAATTAGACAAGTTTACCTGAGGATTTTGGGGTTGAATAAAAATAATGAGAAAATAAAATAATTGTATATTAAGTAAGCACACATTATTATAAAAAAAAGGGATGTAAGTAGAAGTCAGTTTTGGTTGTGCAGTGACTAACTGTACTGCCATTGATCAGCAGGTGTTAACGAAAGACTTATATCCCCATTTAGCCACCCACAATCTGTGACTTCTTGTGCCTCCACCTGTGCCTAGCTGATTAAACTCAGTAAGCCACCAGCAGGATTGCCAGGTGTGGCATCTGGCCTCTACCAATTTTTAATTCCTTGTTGTGTACCTGTAGTCTTATAGAAGTCTTAAATATTTTCAGGTACTTGTACAAACAAGACTACGAGAGGTTCAAACTGACACTGAGTTACATCATCTTCGGGATTTCACTCTTCCTCGTCTCTGCAAGATACCTCATAGAATTCACTAAGTTCTCTGGCATGAGGTAGGCACCTTCTTAGTATATCATTCAACTGAGCTTTGTTTTGTTTTGTTTTTTTAAGATTATTCTTAGCCCTTTTCCAGACAAAATTTATAAATACCATTACTTAGTAATTCTTCAATAATTTCTAACTGCTGCCTCCACATCAACCTGACACTGGAATGTCTAGGTAGAACTGCTGCCTCAACATCAACCTGACACTGGAATGTCTAGGTAGAACTGCTGCCTCAACATCAACCTGACACTGGAATGTCTAGGTAGAACTGCTGTCTCCACATCAACCAGACACTGGAATGTCTAGGTAGAACTGCTGCCTCCACATCAACCTGACACTGGAATGTCTAGGTAAAACTGCTGCCTTCACATCAACCTGACACTGGAATGTCTAGGTAGAACTGCTGTCTCCACATCAACCTGACACTGGAATGTCTAGGTAGAACTGCTGTCTCCACATCAACCAGACACTGGAATGTCTAGGTAGAACCGCTGCCTCTAAATCAACCTGACACTGGAATGTCTAGGTAGAACTGCTGCCTCCACATCAACCTGACACTGGAATGTCTAGGTAGAACTGCTGTCTCCACATCAACCTGACACTGGAATGTCTAGGTAAAACTGCTGTCTCCACATCAACCTGACACTGGAATGTCTAGGTAGAACTGCTGCCTCCACATCAAGCTGACACTGGAATGTCTAGGTAGAACTGCTGCCTCAACATCAACCTGACACTAGAATGTCTAGGTAGAACTGCTGTCTCCACATCAACCTGACACTGGAATGTCTAGGTAAAACTGCTGCCTTCACATCAACCTGACACTGGAATGTCTAGGTAGAACTGCTGTCTCCACATCAACCTGACACTAGAATGTCTAGGTAGAACTGCTGTCTCCACATCAACCTGACACTGGAATGTCTAGGTAGAACTGCTGCCTCCACATCAACCTGACACTGGAATGTCTAGGTAGAACTGCTGTCTCCACATGAACCTGACACTGGAATGTCTAGGTAAAACTGCTGCCTTCACATCAACCTGACACTGGAATGTCTTGGTAGAACTGCTGTCTCCACATCAACCTGACACTGGAATGTCTAGGTAGAACTGCTGTCTCTACATTAACCTGACACTGGAATGTCTAGGTAGAACTGCTGTCTCTACATCAACCTGACACTGGATTGTCTAGGTAGAACTGTTGCCTCCACATCAACCTGACACTGGAATGTCTAGGTAAAACTGCTGTCTCCACATCAACTAGACACTGGAATGTCTAGGTAGAACTGTTGCCTCCACATCAAGCTGACACTGGAATGTCTAGGTAGAACTGTTGCCTCCACATCAACCTGACACTGGAATGTCTAGGTAGAACTGCTGCCTCCACATCAACCTGACACTGGAATGTCTAGGTAGAACTGCTGCCTCCACATCAACCTGACACTGGAATGTCTAGGTAGAACTGCTGCCTCCACATCAACCTGACACTAGAATGTCTAGGTAGAACTGCTGTCTCCACATCAACCTGACACTGGAATGTCTAGGTAGAACTGCTGCCTCCACATCAACCTGACACTGGAATGTCTAGGTAGAACTGTTGCGTCAACATTAACCTGACACTGGAATGTCTAGGTAGAACTGTTGCGTCAACATCAACCTGACACTGGAATGTCTTGGTAGAACTGTTGCGTCAACAATAAACTGACACTGGAATGCCTAGGTAGAACTGCTGCCTCCACATCAACCTGACTGGAATGTCTAGGTAGAACTGCTGCCTCTACATCAAGCTGACACTGGAATGTCTAGGTAGAACTGCTGCCTCCACATCAACCTGACACTGGAATGTCTAGGTAGAACTGTTGCCTCTACATCAACCTGACACTGGAATGTCTAGGTGGAACTGCTGCCGCCACATCAACCTGACACTGGAATGTCTAGGTAGAACTGCTGCCTCCACATCAACCTGACACTGGAATGTCTAGGAAGAACTGTTGCCTCTACATCAAGCTGACACTGGAATGTCTACTGTCTAGGTTGAAATGTTGCCTCTACATCAACCTGACACTGGAATGTCTTGGTAGAAATGCTGCCTCCTCATCAACCTGACACTGGAATGTCTAGGTAGAATCAGTGGCTCCACAGGCCAGCTCGAAGATCTGATCAGTCCTGAGCCGAAATTTAGCCCAGTTAATGATGGTCTTATGAGTTACATATTTGGGAATTTTACCACTTTAGTGCTATCTCCCTTATATGTATGTTTAAGATGGGTTGATGCTATTCTCCTTTTCCTGTGGTGCTATCTCCCTTATATGTACGTTTCAGATGGATTGATGCTATTCTCCATTTCCTGTTGGTCTGGTACTACTGCACTCTTACTATCCGTGAACATATCCTCATCGTTAATGGGTCCAGGTGAGTGATAATCATGGTGATTGTGATGATGATGATTTTATTTGTTAAGTGGTTACTTGTCTTTTACATTTATACTTAATTTAGATAATTATTGTAATATTGGTTTTGATTTTACAGTAAGTTATTGGTTGACAGCTATGACAACTGTAAGAATAGTTTTGGTTCAGTGGATAGTGTATATAGGACTGTAAAAACTTTTAATGCAAGGACTTACCATTTACCATACTTTCTCACTTATAAGACTATTCGTTTATAAGACGACCCCCCTGTTCACCTATGAAATTGCCGGTTTCTGCTTCGACTCACTTATAAGATGAGGCGATAAAAATGGACAGGAGCGTCGACCAGTCATGCTGTCTCAACAAAAGGGTTAATTGGTAAACAGTAACTGTAATTTTCATACATTGCGGGATGTATCTAGTCTCAGCTGCACTGCTATCCTGTAGCGCGTGGCGGCATGACGTTAATTTCTTTGATCTACGTCACCAGGTCTGGTATGACAGAACACGATATATCAGGGAACAGTGCACTGTCCTTGTGGACATGCTGCCAATAAATAATTTCATGGAGAAATGTCATCGACAGCTGCTTACAAAAACACATCGTTCACTCCCTCACTGTTAAACTGCTCCAATTGATATCCCCTTGACAGCAGCTTTTTTCAGAGTCAGTCACTTGACCTGTGTAATGAGGCATGTCTACACAGAAACGCCAAGTAAATTACAGCTTGGTGTTTTTGGCAGACAGAAATTGAAAGTTTGTTTCGGTGTTTACTGACGGATAATAAGCTGTGCATGCAGAGCAAAGGGAAATGTTTGTGAGACAGTTAATCGTTGACCGACAGAATTTAAAGTTCAATTAAGGTAAATTATCGGCGGTCGATAATGACGACACGTCGAGTCATTGCAACAAGTTTATGTCATATGTTTTCACCCTAAAACAATGTGAAAACTTTTTGCCAGGTCACTAGACCCCGCCACCGGCAATTTCACAGGTGAAGTAGTGGGGGGGTTGTCTTATAAGCGAATAGTCTTATAAGTGAGAAAGTACGGTATATGTATATATATATATATATATATATATATATATATATATATATATATATATATATATATATAATATAATATAATATAATCGAAGTGATGGTTGTTGTCATGGTAGTGAAGGTATTGGTTGTGGTGGTAATGGTAGTGAATGTAGTGGAAGTGGTGTAATCAACTGTTGGTATTGGTAGTGGTAGTGATGGTATTGGCACAGGTAGTATTGACCGTGGTGGTAATGGTTGTTGTGGTATTTGTGGTAATAATAGCAGTGTTGACAGTAGTGGTATTGGTAGTGATTGTGGTAATGGTGGTATACTGTGATAGTGGTGGTAATGGTAGAAGTGATGGCATTGGTAGTGGTGGCAATCATGATAACTTTGATAGTGCTTGTTGTTGATTATTTTATTGTCATGTTACCCAATTTCAACTTTTTCCTAAATTAGACATTGTTGTGTTTATGCCCTTATGCAATATTTTTTGTATTTTAAAAAATGCAAACCTAGGTTTGTCACAGTCCGGTTCTTTGAAGCTGAGGCATTATTCGAAAACATTGGTCTGTGCTGAATTTTTACCTGTATAATTAAATGTAAAAACCTCCGATTATTTATTTACATTAATCAACTTTTTGGCATGATTCAAAGTCAGTTTTGGTTCCCGACGTACAGTTTTACTGCTTCCAACAACTTGTTTTACTAGTCAAACTCCAAAGGGAGGATACTTCAGTAATATTGAAGTTTGGATTCATTAAATGGTTGGTTGAACTTTTCAGTTGGATATGATATGTTGATTAGTTTGACAATCAGTTATGATGTATCATCTGTTAAGCAAAGTTACAATCCAATTAAAGATTGATTTATATTCACTTTGTCTCATAGCAGTACTGTCAGGGTGCTGTCTCAATTCAGAGACAAAAGCATCATGTGTGAAATCTTAGCTTGATGCTTATTCTATTATTCATTTCCAACAATTAACATTTAACATGTTCCACTGTGAAAAGTATTATATACATTGCTTCTTACACATCACCGCAGAGAATTATGCCATTCCTAGTTGGAAATTGTGTAAGTGGAGTCAATTTGGAGTATTCCAACTCATGCACTTTTCAAAGTAAATTAGCGGTCCAAACAACCTCGATTAACCGACATTTGATTCTAGTTAAAAACTCATGGTTGTTATTAAAATATGATAACAGTTAAGCATAATTTGAAAATGTTGAAGATTACTGGCTTTAAAAGAATAATTTGTTCAAACAGGCTTTTTGAGGGTATAGAGCTAATCATAGATGAAGAACAGGTCTGTGAAAACATGTAATTTTATACATTTGTAAATGCAAGCAGGTGGTTCATATTTTATATGTTTTTATTTCAGAATAAAGGGCTGGTGGCTGTTACATCATTTTGTATCCACAGCTTGCTCTGCTATCACTCTGATTTGGTAAGGATAGGATAATTTGTTCATTAAGCTAGAAATTAATTGAATTCTTCAATATTTAAAAAAGAACTGTGCGTGTCAGTGTGCATGTTATAAAGATAACATTGTTATATGTATTGAAAGTAAAATCTTATATAGGCTAGATCCAGTAATGACCAAGTGAAGCCATTTTAAGTTCTTTCCTGATTTAACATGTGACTACAACATTTAATATAATGATTGTTTTACAGGCCAGATGGCTGGTGCTACCAAAGTTTCAGAACTCAATATGGTTGGTTCATACTGTACATTGGTAAGTTAACGCTGGATATTTCTTTTCTATTTATTAACTCCACTTTTCAAAGAGTAAATGTGATGCTATTGTTATGACTACGTTTTTTTAAGATCCATTTCTTTAAAACCATAGAAGCTATTTAAGAATATTTGTTTACTCTCAAGAAGGGACCCCATGTCATAAGGGCAGGCCAGGCTAAATTAACTATGGAAGCGTTATGCTGCTTTTTTTAGCATTAACAATTTAAAATACTTTATAAACAATTGAAAATACAATCCACCATTGTTAAGGTTAGAGTGTGTTGTCTGTGGACAACTTTAGTTAAATATTTTCTATTATTGCATCCTTCTCATTGATTGTGTTTAACAACATTTGACCAAGACATAGTTCCTATGTTGTACTTGCTGCTATTGATGAGTGGGAATTTGTTGTTGCTGTTAGTGTTAATAAGGATGCAACAAGAAACAATGTTGGGTATGTGAATTTTGGGGAAAATGTAATGATTATGGGGAAGATGAGCAAAATGTGTCAGCAGTTGTAAAACTTTTAATTTTGCTTTGGCTGAAAATAATCTATTTCAGGAAGATGTATTTGTAAAATGAAGTTTGTATGAGGTAAATAAGTTGTTCGCAATGAGTTGTTTTCAATTTATAGCATTAGATGTTTAACAACAGTCTGTGTGTGTGTTGCAGCCTTTGTCCAGGTGTTGCAGTACTACTACCAGCAAGGTTGTCTATACCGCCTCAAGGCCCTGGGACAACGACATGATATGGACATCACAGTTGGTAAGGGACACATTTAATCTGTACTCTGTGTCTCTGTCTTACAAATTTTACAAATGTTAAGGCTCCATGATTATAAACATAGTATGACTTGCTTTCCATCAGGGATTCAGCCATGATGATTATAAGTAGGCATTTACAAATGTTTTTTGTTTTGTTTTTGTCTTAAAAGATTTTTGAAGTGTGAATATTTTTTTGGATTGTTTTGTCATTAAAAAAAAATTCTATAAGAGTTCTATTCTCAAAATTGTGCTACTTTAGGTAATAGATTGTTTTCTAAACTTTTGTGGTAGAAATTGAGCCTTTTGTAATGTGTGATATTTCAGCTTACTGGTTTGGACTCTTTTTTAATTAAATTTTATATTTTGGTAAAAAACTTTTTCCAAGGTGTGATGTTTTATTTATTATTATGTTATATCTTGTCAGATGTATTGTTTAGATAACTTTTAAAACCATAAAGTATTTTTAAGATCTTTACAGTACAATATGTTGATGCCTCTCTAGGGTAATAAGTGATATTATATCTGTTTCAGAGGGTTTCATGTCCTGGATGTTTAAAGGACTTGCTTTTCTCTTGCCATTCCTGTTTATAGGCTATGTAAGTGGTTATTCTTCATAATCTTTTGTATGATTATATAGAGACTCACAACCTCTTCAACAGCAGAGTGTAACTTCAAGTACCAGTTTGGATAAAATCTTTAAAGGATGAAAACTTTAATATAAGAAGATCTGCCAGTTGACCCATAGTGTGTCAGTTATTCCAGCATGATGTTTGTCTAGTGATCACCCTATACCGAAATGTGAAAGGCAGAGGTAAATAGAACCATTCAAATGGATATTTGTCATCATTCATATGTTTTGTTTTGTTACATCGCACTGGCACAGTTATCGTCATGTTGGTGACATTCAGCTAATTAATGGTGGAGAAAGAACACAGTCTAAAGTTTGCATAGAACCATGGGCCCACCGCAGTTAACTGAAAAACCACCCCATATGAAAGTTTTCGCCTCGCCGAGGACTCGAACCTATGCGGTGAGGATCTGAGGAGTTTCAAGTCAGCGACTCAAACTACTCGGCCACGGGCGGCCCCTTATCATATATAAATGCAGGAAGTTACTGGATGGGGGAAAGGGTGTGTGGGCAGTCAATAGACGGCATTCTACAAAGTAGCATTGAACCTACAAAGTGCACAATAATATTATGATTTTTTTTTTATTTTGCAGTTTTTCCAGCTTTACAACGCAATTGTTCTATATAATCTATCTCGGAGTGCAGACTGCAATGATTGGCAGGTAATGTTGTTTGACCACAATTTGCTTTATCTTGTTCAATTGTTTATTTAGTATGGTATTTGTTCTTACATGTTAATGTTTATATTCATTTCTGACATATACAAGATATATTGGTGGTGACTGAGCAGCAGATAGATCCTGATTTTTTTTAACAGAAAGTTTTGTCACAAGTAATGCTTTATCTTAGAATTTTGACAGGAGCCCATGTGTCCTATGGTGTATTTTCCCCCTACTCTGTGGATAATGGTTTTTATTTTAAAAAAATGCATATTTTCACTCAAATTTGAATTTAAAAGGTCATAACTTAGCAAAAACATAAATCTATAATCATCAGACTGACACATGCTGCAGCACATTGTCTATCTGGACATTCATTGGGATTTTATTATCCTCCACTGTTGAAATCGGGAGGGGATATTGAAATGGCATTGTACATCCATCTGTCCATCGGTCACACTTTTCCATCTGTCTGCAGCCATTTATCTTTAAAATCATTGAAGGAAAAAAAAATAAGCACAAAATTTGATGTCAACAAATTTTAAGCAGTCCCTGTATTCCATTTTCCAAGAGCCATATCACAGGTATGGATAGGAATATCTCACAACTGATTTTTTTTGGATGTAATTTGCCTTTGGCAGGGGATATCAGTTTAATGAATTTGCTTATTAGATCTGTAAAAACCAAATGATTATAATTGTCTTTGTTTCATTTACATTTGTTTATTTGACATATTTGTATATTTTATCTTTACATATTTTACATATTTGTATATTTTACATATTTGTATGTTTTACATATTTTACATATTTGTATATTTACGTATTTGTATATTTTACATATTTTACATATTTGTATTTTTACATATTTGTATATTTTGCATATTTTACATATTTTACATATTTGTATATTTTACATATTTTTATATGTATATAACTGTATATGAAAACATTAAAAGCATCAACAAAAGGATAATGGAAAGAGGAAAATGACCTTTGACATTTTCGCCTGCAGGTGCCAGTACTAAGTTTGATTCACCTGGTTCTGTTCCTCGGCAACATGGCCACAACGTTGAAGGTAATCAAGCAGAAGTACACTGAGGAACTTGCCAACGTTCGCCGCTTTTATAGAAACAAGTATCGCTTCAACAACAAGCAAAAAAATGTTTAAATATCCACCATTACACAGCTGTTAATGAATTATTGTTTGTCTGTTACGAGTCATTTTGTATGTGCCATTAATATGACTAGGAGTCAAGTTTATACATTAATATAAAAAACATTTTTTACTTATCTGATTGGTTATATTTTAACATTAATTCCTAAAAAAAACTACCATGACTTAAGTGCTTAGTGCAGAAAATAATTCTTTATGTTCTTATTTGAGAATAATGAACGACAGCTCCGCGTCAGTGGAGGTTGTCGGGGGTGGGGGGTCGTGGGGATGGTGGGGTGGTGGTCCGCCACGACTTACCAAGGTGCTCGTGGCAAAAAGAAATGTTTTCATGGTGAATGATGAATTATTGACCTAACCTTTTTACCTCAATAAATTCATTTCTCTTTTTTTTTTTAGTTAGACAAATAATTTGAACTCGTTATAGTCATTGAATGTGTTATATGTATACTTATATAAATTTACTTTTGTTGCTAATATTAAGGTAGAGATATAGTGTTCATATTTGTGTGGCATTAAATAATTTTGATTGCACAGATGCTAGTCATCCCGGTATCAAGTAAATATGTTTCATTTATTATAATTAAATAATATTATCATGTTGCAAGCATCAGATTTGTCTGTACTTACTTCTGTCCCTAAAACATGGTTTACAAAGTTTAATTTGATTTTGTAAGTTTGGCACCATTTAACATATACTTAATTGAAGTTGTACTTTTAATAAATTATATCTTTATCATAAATTAACAGTTTTAATTAAGTCCCTCAAACATTTTGCTTTTAATTGGTTTTACCTTTACTATAAATCATTGTGGTTAGTTTAATTATTGAAATTAAGTTCTTTGTTTTTCATTATAGGTTTACTTTTTTAACAAACAACAATTTATTACTTATCCAATTTTAACTTTGTATCCTCTTTTATTTGTTATGTTCCCTTTGGAAAAAAAGTGTGAAAGAGTAAACCCTTGTATAATAAAAAAGTCCTCACTGTACAACTTCAAGGGGTGATTCAGAAATAAGGAGAAACATTATAAATATCACAAGTGATAATGGTCTTTACAAATTGGCAGAAGTGTAAATATTAATTGGTTAAATTTTTCTCTGCAGGAAAATATATAATGAGTAAATAAAATGCATTCCTTACACCTGTTTCTATAGTTACCTATTTTTGGTTCGCAGGTAACCTAAGTTTAAAATCATTTTTAAGGATGTACTTTTACAACTCTATGGCACATATTCTGTTTTTTGGCATAAATATTATAAATGATAAATTACAAGATTCTGACTAAAGCTGATTTTCAAGGTGGAGAAGCATAATATTTTAGTTAATTGCAGTTCAAAAATCATCAAGGAAAATATCACAGTGGAAGAACCTCAGTATTGGATCCCTATGACCTGTGGAGGATTTCTTTCGAGACTTCTTTTTGCAAGTTTTTATTTTTCTTCTTCTACATTTTGTTTTTCTTCTTGTTCTTATTCTTTTTGTTGTTTTTTTCGTTTTGTTTTAAGATATTCATGGGAGAAGAGTTACATAATAAAACAACAAAACACAGTATAAGAAAATAAGTAAAAAAGTTACCTATTAATAATATTATAATTATTAAAAAAAATCTGACAGCTTTTTGTTTTACCAATATTCCTCCTCTACCATGTTTAAATCTTGGTGTGTACTGATCTCATTAATTTCTGATGTGTTGTCTTTAAAAAAAAGTGGATATATATATATATATGTTGGATGAAAATCACGAAAGCAAAAAAGAATTATTACTATGCTTTTAAAAAACATCTGCTACGGGATTTAAGTTGAAAGATGTAATTCATATCTCATCATTGTTACCTCAATGCTTTTTCTTCTAATACAATTAACAGACGATTACCAAGACTATATCACTCAGTGTTGTAAAAATGTCCCCCCACAAACAGTGGAATCAACATAGTAAAGAAAGCATTCTAGAATTTGACTTTTAAGCTTTATGCAATTTTTGTCGAAATGTATGAGAAAATAATATTAAATAAACATTACTGTAATAATAAACTTGACTGTAGAAACTATCCAACTTTTGATTTGTAACTGTAGAAACTATCCAACTTTTGATTTGTGACTGTAGACACGATCCAACTTTTAATTCGTGTCTGCGGAAACTATCCAAGTTTTGATTTGTGACTGCAGAAACTATCCAAGTTTTGATTTGTGATTGTAAAAACTATCCAAGTTTTGATTTGTGACTGCAGAAACTATCCAAGTTTCGATTTGTGACTGTAGAAACTATCCAAGTTTTGATTTGTGACTGCAGAAACTATCCAAGTTTTGATTTGTGACTGTAGAAACTATCCAAGTTTTGATTTGTGACTGTAGAAACTATCCAAGTTTTGATTTGTGACTGTAGAAACTATCCAAGTTTTGATTTGTGACTATAGAGACTATCCAACTTTTGATTTGTGACTGTAGAAAGTTAGTGCACATTTCATCCCAGACATTATTTCATTAGAAAAATGTTTGGTTGAATTTATTTTCCTATTTCAAGGAAAATAAGAAAAGTTCTTTTGAGAATGATATTTAAATCTGAACTACCTTAAGACAAAAGGCATATAAAGTAAATTTAAGAGTGACAAAAAACCAACAACATAGAGGAGACATTACACACACACAAAATACCCAACAGTTACTGACTGAGGTGCATAAACCTGGTTTGTGGACCACTTCAACCTTCCTGACGGTTTTTCTCACAAACTGTGCTTCATGTCAACCTTGATGTTTAAAAAAGTCTATTTATTTTGAATATCATATTTTTTAAATTATATTTGGCTTTCATTTTCATGAAGATTTTGTATTTTTGTTGATGTGAAATAATATTGTCATAGTGCAAAAGATATATCTTTAATTTTGCCATTTTGGATTATCCCTCATATAATACATACTAAAAGCAAATAGGTGGTATTGCAATATAATGTCCATAAGTATTTAATATTTTCCACCTGAGAACCACTTTTATAAAATGTACATGCTTCCTTAACAGTCATTACCTTTGTAATATACTTGGGGTCCATTTGTTTTTGATACTTTGATAAAGTAAGGAAGATACCAATTATGCTTTAACATTCAATATGTCTAATAAAGTTGTTAAACAAGTGTGGTTTTTTGTTGTTTGTATCTTCAACCTTTTTGGTGACATGATAATGTATCAATATTTATTTTCCATTAGGAATACATTTGATGAAATTGTAAAAACACATTAAATCATTGTCAACATGGAGGTTCATAATGCATATAAAAAATGAAGAAACCTGATATATTTAATTGGTATTTATTGATTTAATTTTTACATTATTATTTACATAACAGGAGTTTCTGTCACTTTCTTTCACAGATATTAATAAATATTAGTATTAATATTTATCAACCACAAAAATATACTATCATTGTTAATTATGGATTAACAAATTTACAAAAGAACTGAAACATACTCAATAATATTGACCTTTTTAATATAAGCACATTATCACAACCTATAATGTATGAACTTACCTTTCATGGGATCGCACCATGTTTCCTGGATGTTCCACACACACTTACATGCACACAAACAATATTTCCTCATGGGATCGCACCATGTTTCCTGGATGTTCCACACACACTTACATGCACACAAACAATATTTCCTTTAATCTTACACTGCAATGCAAAAAAAATGGCGAAATAAGACACTTTTTAAGAGTAATTTTCCATAATGGTGAAATGTGACATGCAGATAGCTTCTGCAATACCAGTACAATTCAACAATGATCTTCAATGAATTTCCCTAATGATGACACCAGATGACCACTCGAAGCTGGCGAATTTCTTCATTCCATATTCATGCTGGGCGTTTTGCAGTTTTACATGTGTTTGTGTTGCAGAATATTCTAATGTAACCCTAGACACCAATAAATTGTTGGAGCAACAAACAAGGGAAAAGAGGGACTTGGCGCTGCAACAGCACCAAAGATAGGGGAGGATGCCAACAAGATGGTAAAGTGGTCCATGGTGCAGCAAGAAATAAGGAGAGCAGAGGAGGAGTCAATGGCAGCCAAGACTGTACAGTGCTGTTAGCATATAAACTGGACAAGATAATGCCATACCAGAGAGGGCCCTTACAGAGCAGGGACTTGGCTTATGAACCATAGCACTTAAACATCCTTCTTTGTTCCATTCCTACACCTATGGAAACTGTCAGTTTTATGTCAGCTTTATGATGGCACCTGTACACTGCGCCACATACTGTCTTATTGCCCCACCTCTTTTACCTCAAGGACGACATAGGTGGCGCAATGATAAAGTTCTTATAGAAATGGCACATGTCCTTAAATTGAAGAGGAAGAATAAGAAAGTCCCTGATCTCATCAACTTCATCAGAGAAGGAACTAAGAAGCAGCCAAACACATCTCCAACAAACATCTTTCAAGAATCAGATAGTTGGGGGCGCCTGGTAGACCTAAAGGAGAGGCTCACATTTCTAGAGGAATTGGCTCACACAATTCTCCAACCTTTTTGACATTTTGCTGTAGTTCAAGAGATCCCAATCAAGTGATACTGGTGGAGCTCACAATGCCCAGGGAAGAGAGGACAGGAAGCACATGAGATGATGTCCAAATATGAAGACTTCGCAAACAACTGTAGAGACAATGTATGAAAAACATGGGGTTTTGCAGTGGAGGTCGGCTCTGTAGCTTTCCGTCACGAGCAACATGGCAAATGCTAGGAACACGAGGTATTAATGGACAAGCCAAAAAGGCTTAATTCCAGTGCTCTTGGTAAAGCTGCTGAATAGGATTCTAACTGGCTCTAGTTACAGTGTGGCAAGCCAGGCTGGCAGCCACTTGTAGTTGAAACTGATCACTTGATAAGCCCCCACCATTCCGAGGTGTTCAGAGTAAGAGAGCGAAATATCTATGGACGATGGCACTCGGCTGCTTCCTGGAAAGACTGGAGGACAGCTGTGACAGTATGGTTACAACAGATGACAGCTGACGTCTAGGAAAGACTAGAGTTGGGAGTGTAGGGAGATTTGGCATTCCAAAAGACCAATAACGGCAGATATAGCATTAACAACACAACTTGGTCCGAACAATGGACTATAAGTAGTACTGGAAAAGGCACCCCCTGCCTGTGATGTGTCCTTGCAGAAAGGTGTACAAGAACCTTCGATGGATGAGAATTCATCAGTCACGGACCGGTTGCCAAACTCAGGAGAACCATTCAGGTTTACCTGGTGAGACCGGGAAGTCATCTAGTCAGGTGTCCATTCACAGTACTGGTAATCTGGCAGCTCCTGTTCTATCTGTATTTAAGGGCGGATAGGTGAGGGATGGGTCACAGCCAAAGAAGAATATCTTGACAGATTCTAAACCAAGCATACCAAGAGATCCTTTGGGCGCAACACCACCAGACACAGAAGAATCACCAATCTGCAATGTAAACCATGCATAGGTGGAATCTACTATTTTCGGTAAAAAAACTCCGAGGAAAGAGAACACATCTAATGCAAAAGAACGTCTTATCATCCCAGAGCAATGTTTCTCACCCCATGCTACATATTTATAAGAGAAGGAGATGTTTGAATTAGAGACATCCAACAGAGAGATGGAACATCTACAAGCACCTAACCGAAGGGTTTGTGGGATAAAGGAACTCTGGGCAGAGTTAAAGTTCCTGTGAAACCGGTTTAAGCACTCCAATGATACTGAAAGAAAGGACTAGCTCAATTACGAGAACAGTTACGATCACGCTTGAGAACACTGCAGAGGTATGGAGTCAGAAAAGGAGGACTAGAAACAAGAAAAGAGCAGACATTCATCAGCAGTCCTTACTAGTCTTCAAAGAACCTATTAGGAGAAGTAACGAAAGGCTCGAAAGCACAAAAGAAGAGATAGAGAACTACCTACGAAAAACTCATTCCGACCCTCTCTAAAACCAGTCCCTGGAAAAGTTTGACAGAGTTCTCCCTAGAATATGAACTAGACAATCCTTCAGGACATGAAGGAATTACCTACATGGCAGGAGATGTGATGAAAACAAGCTCATTTTCATCACCTTGTCTACAGCGGCATCACATACAAAGGTGTATAAGAAACGCCCTAAGTTTCTAAGACATTATGGTCACTTCTACGCACAATAATCAATATGGCATAAGAGGGCTATGTCCCGAATATTGCAGACAGGAAGAGGGCTGCTTCATATCAAAAGAGAAAAACTTCCAAGAACATTACGCAATTTCAGGACTGATTTTACTGCTGAGCGTAGAAAGACAAATCCTTTTCTCATTCTTGTCCAGACGCTTGACGTCATACATGGTCTGCAATCAGTACATCAACACCTCAGTGAAGGGTGAAATACCAGGCCATTCTTGAAACATTGGCCATGCAAATGCACTTACGCAACTGCTGCACTGAGACAAGGTTTAACTATTGAGACTTCATTGTAGTTTGGCAGGACCTTGCAAATGCCTCCTGCTCTATTCCACATCAGTTGATCAAGACTGCAGTGAATCATTACATCATTCCCAACAAAGCTACAAACCTTATCTTTAGCTACTTTAATACAGTTTGAATGAGGCGCTCAAACGGCCAGTTCACCGCCAACTGGCTACAGCTGGAATAGGGGATCGTTTCTGAATAAACCATTTCTGTTATCCAGTTTTTGATGAACATTATCAAGTCAGCAGAGAGTCTGGGGGCCCTGAAAAGAAACACTGGCATCCAACTTCCAAAGAACAGTGGATTCAGGATGACACACATCCACTCAAGATGGGTATTAAAAGCACATGACAAGACTGCGACATGGGCCATGATGCAATTCAAACCAACGAAGTCGATGCAACTGGTGGTTCGTAAGTGTAAAGCCACAGACAAGTTCACGCTTGTAACCCAAGGGGAAGAGATTCCTTCTTTAACAGACAATCTAGTTAAATGCCTGGGGAAGTAGTTTGATTCCACGCTTACAGACAGAAGCAGTAAGTAATGCTACAACGCAGTCGGAAGAAGTGTTTAATCCTTGATATCCCAGCACGGACTTCTGTCCAGATTGATATGGCCATAAATGGTGAATAAAGTTACCATCAGCACTGTTGAAATGGTAGAGCAGACAACAAGTAAATACCAGAGGAGACGGCTGGCATTACCACCATACTTCACAATAATTGGGTTCTTTAGCAAATCCATAAAGCTGCAGGTGCCTTTTAACTCTCTAAATGAGGAATTTAAAATAGCTTAAGTCCGGCTCTTCCTGACCCTACGAGAATCTTCGAAAAGATCCGAGGAGCAGGCATAGAGGTGATAACAGATAGGAAGCTGTCTGTCAATAAAGCGCTGGAGCCAGCAGCGGGTAACTTAGACACCTGGACATTGTTGGAGCAATAAACAACGGGTGGGGTGGAATAATTGGTCACTAGACAGCACAAAAGATGGGGAGGTGCCAACATGATGGAGGGCGGTCTATGGTGCAGGAAGAAATAAGGAGAGCAGAGGAGGAGCCAGTGTCAGCCAATGTTGTACAGTTAGGCTCGCAAGGAAACTGGACACAATGGAACGGCATACTAGTGAGGTGCCTTACATGGCAGGTCCAGTGGGTGTATGTATCACTGCAGTTAAGCTTCCTCCATCGTTACTTGCACGAAATATTGTCACCTCCATACACCTATGGAAACTGTCAGATAACCTATTATGCCAGCTCTGAGATCGCACTGGTACACTACGTCAAATACCGTCTGGTTGCGCTACCTCGTTCAATGACGATACAGAACTGGCACAATCCTTGAACTGGAGAGGAGGAAAAAAAAGATCAAAGAGTAAGAAAGTCCCTGATCTCATCAACTTCGTTAGGGAAGGGACTAAGAAGCAGTCAAACACAACTCTCACCAGCATCCTTCAATAATTATTTAATTCTTTATTCTCAATATACTCGTACGCAAACGACGATCGATGGAAAAATGGAGCTACAAATGTAATTAAGCTGCATTTTATGGACCAACTTGAAGGGAAGTACATTTATGCGTTTGCTTGTTTCGGCATATTTTTGGAAGAATTCGAAGCAGTTTTCAACAATAAATTTATGCTCCTGAAGGTTTATGTCTTCGCAGTTTTCAGACTTTCAGAGTCAGTTTTATAAAACCATTAAAACGAGTAACCTTTTGTCCAGAGACATTGCAGAACGCATCGTAGACATGTTAGAAACTTTTCCTTGGGAATCATACCCACGGATTCCCCCCCCCCCCCCACCACCAGAACGTATGTCAAATTCAGTCTTCCCCAACCCCAAAAGTTCTGGATCCGGGCCTGAAACCTCATGTAATATGTTAACGTTACATGGTAAGGTCGCAAGCACTTGTGGCGTTTTGGGTTGTATTTGTATTATGACTTCAAGCCACGTATAAAAAGGCGATGATATTATATTATTAGCTCGCTCAATTTCTTAACAGACTAAAAATAGTTTTGTCATGTAAAAAGAATTAACCCTTGTTTGTTGAACATTTTGGGCAGCTCCGTATTACACATTGACGCACATTTTTTTTCGCATAACGCTGCTAACTGGAGTTCGACTGCAATATCCTATTGTTAATTTGCTTAGAATTACATGTAGTATATTTACATGCATATAAAATTTAAGTCATATGACATCAAATAAAAAGATAAAACATCAACAACATTTTTATCGCCTTCCTAATCCGAGTCAAAAGAAAATGCATGGTAAGTTTCAAAATCCCCATATTTTGAGGTGCGTCAAAATGTTATCGGTATGGCTAAAATTGCTGCGTGGCCGGGGGATCAGTGCACAGGTCACAGTTAGGAGCAGATGATCATGCCAGTCTTAAAACACGCGATGATTTTATACGCATTATTGCTGACATTTTTACAAAAAAAAATGTGTGTAAATAATTATTATTTCTTACTTAAATTTAATATGGAAAAATTAAACGCATATTTCACTAGTTTAATTAGAATAGACAGTCACCTGTCTGTGGTTTTATTTCAAACGGATTATAACAAGTAACAAATTAACTAAATATTATCGTAATATAAAATGTCTTTTAATCTCATAAAATGCGCATTGATTGAATTTTATTGCAGTAATTTCTTTTCGGGGCAGGGTTTGGCTTGTTCACGTTTGTGTTACTTTTACGTGATCACCGGAAAGTAAATGACTTCCGTTTTCTGTCTGCAGAAAAAACATAAACAAGAGAACGAGAACGATTTGTTTGCGTAAATAATATTCGCGTTTGGTGACATCAAAAGCTGGCATTTGATTTTATGTGATAAGGTTCTCTACCAATGACACGTACGGAAGATGTCGTTTTTCCGGAAAGTGTCAGGTAAGCAAGCTCGAAACGAAGGATTGGGAATGGGAGGCGTGTCAAAATCAAATGCACTTCACCATTAATGCTACAAGCAAGTAGACCAATCAGTCGAACTTTAACCATTACGATATCACATTAATGGTGTCACAGTTATTGGGTTGGAATAACCATTGCTTACATATGATAGTTCTAGAAAACTTTAATGTCAATTCTGAATATCTGATCCATGCATTGGATATTTAGGGATAATTCTGCATGATCTCATATTTAAGTCTAATTTAAGATAGTTGTGAACACTACCTTAACTCTAAGATAGTGTAACTTGTTGGAAAATCTCTCTAAATGTTCAGTGTGCAACACATGTTTGATATGCAAAGAAATTTCAGTAAACATTGAAAGCATACGCAAGACCATGACTCAGTTTCCTTAAGTTAACTTCTGAAAGTTGTTTTCAGGTCCTTATTTTTAAAATCAGTGACATTTTTAGTCTAAACGCAAAAAACAGATAGTAAAAGTAGCACAAGTATTTTTATTATACTAAGCAAACTGTACAATTTTCAAAATGTGTTAATTTTTGTTTCATCAAAATTTATCAATTACTCTGTATACATTACTTGCTTATTTCATTTCAGCTAAGAGGAACAAGGCTTCACTTAAAGTAAAACCTTCCAGCCAGCCTTCTCAAGCCAAGGGGAGTACCCAGAATGGAGCAGTTGGTGGAAGTAGGTTATGTCTGTTTTACTATACTGACATAAACATATAGACTGTGTATTTGTTACAGCTTTACAATTGATAGATTCAGCATATTTTGATTGTATTTTAATGTTTATAAAGTTAGAAATTAAAAAAGCGTTTTTTATAGCAACCACAATTTTAAAACATAAGTACACACTTTTTCGTTTCACTTACATAGCTTTGTAAAATGTTTATCTGAATTGACTGCTTCAAAGAATTATAACAGTCCTTCAAGCTGAGGTTTGCTTTATAATTATCCTATGATTTCAGTTGCAAATGAAGTTGAAGGTGTGCACCCAAGACAGACTGGTTTGTTACTTGTTCAAGATGACTATCACCCTGGGGACTTAGGTAAGTGTTCTTTAAAACATGTAGAAGATCATTGCAATTAACACATCGGATAGTGTAACAGTAAGTAGTGTATTTGTTTGTTTAAAAAAGTGTATGAGTATATATTGCACCAGTTTAACAGCAGTTATATTTGGGTCAGTGCTAGTCAGATACAAAGTGCTTAATGACAATTTCCACCCCTTTTGCTTTCTTTTAAAAAACCAGGTTTCATTGTTACAAGCAGTATATACTCAGGTAAATAATCTTTAAGCTAGATTTTTTATGGGATGCCCATAGCCTAGTGACTTGGACTTGGAACTTTGACTGCTTAGCATCTTGCTGTGTGGGCTTGAGTCCTGATCAGGGCAAAGTACTTAAAGTAATAAGGTCTTCCAGTTCACCTGCACTGCATCAATGATTCTTCTCAGAAATTTGTCTTGTGTCTGCCTACACAAAATAGCTGGACATTACTAAATTGACCATAATTGCTGTACAAAAGCAAAAGATTTTTCATACTTGTCTAACTAATTCTATGACATTACCCAGCAATGAAGATGCATTAATATGTGTACCTGCTCATTTTAAATCATCAATCAAATGATGTCATCCTCAGGTATAAGTTCCACATCACAAGATGCATATTCTAAAAAGGAATCACGATTAAACAAGACTCTGCCTGACATTCTTCGAGACCATGAGGCCATTCCATATCTCATACAGTATATGGAGTCTTGCAAAGCAGCATCCTTGATTCGCTTTTGGCTTGATGCTGAAAGCTTCCAGGCTTCTACATGGACTCGAATCCGGACACATTCCTTAAACACAGTCAGCAAAAGCTCTTTAGTCAGTGAACCAATAGGTGGAATTAAGAAATCAAGATCTGTAAACAAGGATATCACAAGTCCGCTGTCATCGACTGTAAGTGAAGATAGTGCTTGCTTGGAAACAAAGTCTGAAGCTACAGAAATAGTATCTTTATCATCAGATTCAAGCAAATTGCAAGTGAGTGATGGTGTAAACAGACTCGGAGAGAGCTCTAGTCAAGATGTTTCTCCTATAGGAGAAAGGAATGATTACCATGGTGCTACAATTCTGGTGGGTGCCGAAGTATCAGATGCTATCAGTGATGCTATGGCAATACATTTTGTAGAAAACGCAGACAAAAGAACGAAAGAAAAGTGTAAAACTGATATAAATAAGAAACAGTTACAGCTTCCATTAGATTCCTGTGATACATCAATACCACCCAGCTTTAACAGACTGGGGGGAAGTGCAATTTCCTACAGAGATATCACCAGTCCAAGCCCAACAGAGCAGGATGGTTCAAGACCAACAGCTTCCAATCCAAAGACGCCCATTACACCTGTTGTATCATCCAAGGATATGTTGGCAGAAAAGTTGAAGAAGAGTAAGTAACAGAGTAATTCATATCAGTCTGCATTCAGTTATAAGGAATATAAAATCTTTTTTATTTGCTTTCAATATTTATGTCAATGTAATGAGATATTTTTCCTAAAGAGTCAGCAACAGATAGTGCCGATACTGATCAGGACAGCTCTCAGCAGGCTGTTCAGAATCATCATTATTTGTCTGAATGCCTGATTAATCCATGCTTAGCAGCAGAAGTGTTAATTATTTGAACTATTCAATGTTGTTTTTATAGTAATCATTTAACATCATTAATCATGGTCATAGTAATCATTTGAATTATCATAGTAAGCATTTAATGTTAATAATCATCATGATATTAAAGGTGGTGTCTGATGTCTGACAGTTTGGACCAAAAACAATTTCATAAAACATCTTACTAAACCATAGTTGTCTTAACAGGTCTTGCAAAATGCTGTTTATCTCCACAAATGTCATTACAAACATGTATTTCCTATCTAAGCCACGCTGCACAGTTAGCTATTTTTGGAGCTTGAAAACCACTTATGTGATAGTTCATCCGCATCATCTGCCATGACACTGATATCTATTTTTAGCAGGAATCCCAGATGTTCTTAAGCATGTATCTTTGTTAATGATTATTTTCTTAAACATTTTACTATATTATTCATTACCATATTAAGCATTTAGCTTCACCAGTTATTATCTTAGTAAGCATTTTACTATATAAACCATTATCATAGTAAGCCTTTAACAGTATTGATCTTAATCATACTAAGCATATAACTATCTTAAACATGATCATAGTATTCTAATGTCATTAATTATTATCATAGAAAACATTAAACTTTTTTTAAATTTATCATAGTAAGCACATAACTTTATTAAATATTATCAAGTCATTGTAAGTAAGGGTTTAGTTGTTACAATGTGACTGAATAATCATTAATACAGGCTTTTACAGCTTCAAATATTGAAATAGACCGGTTCACCTGACTAAGGAGACTAATCTCTAATCTACATATAAGGAAAGCGCTTTTCTGTGAATACTGCCAACAAATCAACCTTGTACTAATGACTGTATTTCTCATTAATTTTAATTCATAATATGCCATTGAAGTTTTAAATATGGTCAGGTATTTTGTATAAGCCTGTTTGGTTAAAGATTTTGTAACATTTTCCCTGTATGTTGAAGGTGTTGAGCAGGATGCAGTGCGGATCTTTACCAAGTACTTGGCCATGGAGGCCACACATCCCATAGGCATTGGAGAGGACCTCCGGAATGACACGATACGTATGTCTTGAATACATATTTCTTAATAAGAGGGGTGTTCGGGAAGTTCGTAGAATTTTATTATAAAACAAAAAGTATTTATGTTATCAAACTAAAAAAAGATATACATGCATTTAAGTTTAGTTCCTTTATTCTCTGGAAGATTCAGCAAGATTAACCCAGAGACACTAACACTATGCAAATCACAAACTTATGTGTATCACATACCCGGGTCGCATCAACGTCAATGTGACGTCTCTTAGATCTCAGGCGTCATTTAAAACAAGTGAACGTCGCACCTTTTTCCACATAGTCACCAGCGATTTCCACGCATTTCTAATGCCTGTCTACCCATTTGCTGAATGTTTCTTTGTACCAGTCTTCGCTGAATACAATCATCTGAGACGGTTTTGAAAGTTCAGTTGCAGAGTCAAACTAGCCTTCAACTTGGGAAGATCCCAAAAATCCATAGGTGCTAAATCTGGACTGTATGGTGGGTGTTCCAATACATCAAAACCTAAGAGACTGATTTCCAGTTGTGTGGATCCCGCTCTATGGCCAGGTGCATTGTCTTGATGTAAAATTACTCTCTCAAGGTCCAATTGTGGCTGCTTCTTTCAAACGCACGAACAAGATCTCTTCTCAGTACCTGAAGCAATCAATTCAGAATTCACATTTAGCCTTATTTCTTACACACATTCTGCCTTTTCTGTTGATGATGGTAATGATATTATATTAAAAGAGGATAGGTAAATGAAATAAATCTTACCTTAGAATAGTATGCTGCAGTGACAGTCTGACCATCTGGAACTCTGTGCTGGAGAATCATTCCATGGCGGTCCATAAAGCAGATGAACAATGTGCTTGCCAGCGCTTTTCTGGACCTGAGCCTTCTTCGGCAGTGGCGTACGTGGTGTCTTCCATACAGACGACATAGCTTTCATCTCGGGGTCAAAATGGCGAACCACGTTGTCAGTAGTGATGATTCTGTCTAAAAATCCATCACCTTTTGTGTTGTAGCCGGCCAGAAACATGCAGGAGCATCGGACGCGATGTTGCTTCTCCTCCTCTTTCAGTAGATGCGGCACCCACGGTGCACTTACTTTACACATTCCAAGTTCAATTGTTAACACTCCATGAACTGTAGAAGACGAAACAGCGAGGTCCTAGGATCGTCCTGAATAGACTCTTTTCCTCTTTTGAAACATGAATGCCACTTGTACACAAATGCTTGACTGCATTTTTCATATTATCCTGTTGATTTAATCATTTTCAACGTATCCATCATTGATTGATTTACATCTACAAAGAATGTCACAACACCTTTTAATTCAACATCACCTGTCGACGTCATAACTTTTCAGCATGAAATGACTGTAAAGAAACTTCTATGGTTTCCGTTATGACGGCGTCAATGTTTTGAAATTTTCATCAACTGTCATTATGACTTCATGTTATCGCCTGGTGTTTTTCGCGTCGTTCTTGCGTCAAGTTGTGTGACGCTAAGGAAGTTTACATTTCTTGAAACCATTTTAATTTATATCATATTGTGGACTGCGCTGTGACACGTTCACTAGGTTGCTAAGGTTACCAATATGTACAAACATAATTATAACTCTTTTTTCTTGTTAAGGGACTACATTATGGACAAATGCAGGTATGCATATGCAAAATTATTAAGAAAAAAGATGAAAGACACGGGAGATATACACAAATTTTATGAACTTTCCGAACACCCCTCATAGTGGTGGATGTTTGGTTTGGTATTTGGATACAGCACACCAACACAGTTATGAAAATATTGGAGGCACCTAGTTATTATTGGTGGAGGTGGAAACTAGGATTTGAAGCAATGCGGTGAGCATGTTGATAGTGAGAATTTCATTGTTTGTGTGTGGTTAGGATACTGAGATTGATAATTGTGACTACAATGGAAGTAGTAATGGTGGTGATAGTGGTGGTTATGGTGGTGATAGTAGTGTTAGTGGTGGTTGTGGTGGTGGTAGTAGTGTGAGTGGTGGTAATGGTGGAGGTAGTAGTATGGATGGTAGTAATGGCAGTGGTAGTAGTATGGATGGTGGTAATGGTGATGGTATTACTATGAATGGTGGTAATGGCAGTGGTGTAGTGTGAATGGTGGTAATGGCAGTGGGGAAGTGTGAATGGTGGTAGTGGCAGTGGTGTAGTGTGAATGGTGGTAATGGCAGTGGTGTAGTGTGAATGGTGGTAATGGCAGTGGTGTAGTGTGAATGGTGGTAATGGCAGTGGTGTAGTGTGAATGGTGGTAATGGCAGTGGTGTAGTGTGAATGGTGGTAATGGCAGTGGTGTAGTGTGAATGGTGGTAATGGCAGTGGTGTAGTGTGAATGGTGGTAATGGCAGTGGTGTAGTATGAATGGTGGTAATGGCAGTGGTGTAGTGTGAATGGTGGTAATGGCAGTGGTGTAGTGTGAATGGTTGTAATGGCAGTGGTGTAGTATGAATGGTGGTAATGGCAGTGGTGTAGTGTGAATGGTGGTAATGGCAGTGGTGTAGTATGAATGATGGTAATGGTAGTGGTGTAGTATGAATGGTGGTAATGGCAGTGGTGTAGTATGAATGGTGGTAATGGCAGTGGTGTAGTGTGAATGGTGGTAATGGCAGTGGTGTAGTATGAATGGTGGTAATGGCAGTGGTGTAGTATGAATGGTGGTAATGGCAGTGGTGTAGTATGAATGGTGGTAATGGCAGTGGGGAAGTGTGAATGGTGGTAATGGCAGTGGTGTAGTGTGAATGGTGGTAATGGCAGTGGGGAAGTGTGAATGGTGGTAATGGCAGTGGTGTAGTATGAATGGTGGTAATGGCAGTGGTGTAGTATGAATGGTGGTAATGGCAGTGGTGTAGTGTGAATGGTGGTAATGGCAGTGGTGTAGTGTGAATGGTGGTAATGGCAGTGGTGTAGTGTGAATGGTGGTAATGGCAGTGGTGTAGTGTGAATGGTGGTAATGGCAGTGGTGTAGTATGAATGGTGGTAATGGCAGTGGTGTAGTGTGAATGGTGGTAATGGCAGTGGTGTAGTGTGAATGGTGGTAATGACAGTGGTGTAGTGTGAATGGTGGTAATGACAGTGGTGTAGTATGAATGGTGGTAATGGCAGTGGTGTAGTGTGAATGGTGGTAATGGCAGTGGTGTAGTGTGAATGGTGGTAATGGCAGTGGTGTAGTATGAATGGTGGTAATGGCAGTGGTGTAGTGTGAATGATGGTAATGGCAGTGGTGTAGTGTGAATGGTGGTAATGGCAGTGGTGTAGTGTGAATGGTGGTAATGACAGTGGTGTAGTGTGAATGGTGGTAATGACAGTGGTGTAGTATGAATGGTGGTAATGGCAGTGGGGAAGTGTGAATGGTGGTAATGGCAGTGGTGTAGTATGAATGGTGGTAATGGCAGTGGTGTAGTATGAATGGTGGTACAGTGCTCCCTCTACAAACGTCACCTCTCTTAGACGAATACCTCTCTTAGACGTCACTTCTATTTACCCCCTGTCGTTTTTAACGTATTTTTCCCTCTAAAGAACGACAACTCTCTTAAACGGCTACCGTCACACATTTTCACTTCCGTATCCTTTAAATTCCCTCCCTTGAGCGGCCGATGATTTGTTTCGCCAGTCGTCGTTAGCCATCGGCATTTTCCGTGATGCCGAGTGATGTCGGAAATTATCAAACAAACGTGACTGGATCCCTCGTTTATGTCCCCGCGTATATGTCTATTTGTAAAGCGACTGGAACCACTTGGTTCAATCGAACATTGTTTTCACAGTTTTCTCATGTGTTATTTAAATAATTGCCCTAATACTAGAACAACTATAAGAACAAATGTTTGCGGCCTACCACACGTTAGCCAATTAAGGCAAATAAACCCAATCAAGCTCTTTATAAGTAATTAAGCGGTCTTTTAATTGTACCAATCATCCGTTTATTAGTGGATAATTGTGGTGGGGTAATTCAGGAATAATTGATTACTGGCATAAATTGGTCATCAGTGTGAAAACAGCAATGGCGAATTTTCTTTTAAATACTCATTGTAGTTTATCTACGTAACAGTCTCTCAAAAACTGTCTTCATTACACTATATTTGCTTACTGTTGTCTGTTCAGTTAAAATGAGCACTAAAAAGAAAAATATTTCTGTCTTTTGACCAACGTGTAGCTGTTGTTAAGCAACTAAACTCGGGGAAATCAGTTCAGGCTATTGCTGATCAGTGTATGTGTGGTAGAACCCAGGTTCAGGTAATAAAATGTACTTAGCTGCTTGAGTAAAAATGTAAAAATGCTGACTTAAAATGACATATACTGAGGTATGGTCTATAGATGGATCATTGAGGGATGATATGCTAAATTCATATTCACAATTGAATTTATTTCTCAATGTCAAATGAATCTTTCTTTGCAAATTACAGAAGAAAATAACATTAAAGGAATTTGAAACATTTAATTCTACTGGTAATAAAATACGTAAGTACATGTATATATACATGTCTAAGGGTTACCTCTCTAGAGCAACTACCTCTCTTAAGCAACCAAATTTTCTCCTTCCGCTTGATGTTGCTTAAGAGAGGGAGCACTGTAATGGCAGTGGTGTAGTATGAATGTTGGTAATGGCAGTGGTGTAGTTTGAATGATGGTAATGGCAATGGTGTAGTATGAATGGTGGTAATGGCAGTGGTGTAGTGTGAATGGTGGTAATGGCAGTGGTGTAGTATGAATGGTGGTAATGGCAGTGGTGTAGTGTGAATGGTGGTTATGTCAGTGGTTTAGTGTGAATGGTGGTAATGGTGATGTGATGGTAATGGTGGTAGTAGTATGTAGTAGTATGAATGGTGGTTATGGCAGTGGGGAAGTGTGAATGGTGGTAATGATTGTGGTAGTAGTGTGAATAGTGGTTGTGGTGATGTGATGGTAATGGCGGTGGTAGTGGTAGTAGAGTGAATGGTGGTTATGGTTGTGGTGTCATGTAACTGTTAGTGATGTGGTAGTAATGGTGGTACTATGAGGTGATGGTTGTAATGGTGGTGATAGTGGTGAGGGCACCAGAGTGGGAGTGCTAAATTCTGAAGTGTTTATAACCCTCACCCAATGTTAAAGAAATTCCTCAGAATTAGCTCAACACTTTCATTTATTTTCCACAATAAAGGAATATGTTTATTTAAACATCAAAATGACCAGCAGTAAATCTTGAATGTTAATCAGATACTTTGATACTACACATATTATTGAGTAGCACTATACAAGGCCTTTAGGCCTTTAACTTAATGCTCTATGTCTGCAAGGAAACAATCACTTAACAATGAGAAGTGCACTTAGGCCTGTAGTTTTATGTCTGCACTTGTATATGCTTTCACTCTACTTCACCTACTGCTACTTGCTGTGTCATGTCAATGAACTAGAAAATGAAAACTTAATTATTATCTATGGTCCATTATTTCCCCCCAAGAGAAGATCTTGATACAAAAAGGGTGTTATTTAAGACATGTGGATAAATTAACCATAACATGTATATTTATTTATTCTATTCTATTCTTGATTCTTGCTTGTAGGCAAAATCTGTCGAGAAGATGGACAGGTCGATCCAGAGTGTTTTGTTGAGTGCCAAAAGTTTGCAGTTGGCAAAATCAGCAAATTGTAAGTAAATTAGATAGACACACTTGTGTATTGCCAATTTTTATTTAGTATAAAACTGCAATCATGGTTCAGTGGATTTTCTTTGCCTGATTATCAATACATGTATTTCAGTAAGCATTCTTATATAAAAAGGTTATGTTGCCCCGATAACAAAATTATTTATTGAAAATAATGCAGTTATAGTTTAGAATAAAATACAGTCAACCCTCGTTATCTCAAAATCGGTTATCTCAAATTTCCGGTTATGCCAAACTGTTTTCTACGGTCCCATTTTTTTCCCTATAGTTTCTATATAGTTCGACTCCGCTTAACTCAAATTCAGATGTGTCAAATTATCGGATATATCAAACTAAATTCTTTGTCCCTACACGTATAAAACTGTTAAAATCAGTTGGTCTATCTCAAACTTCAAATTGCTATAAGATGCAAAACGGCAACAATAGTGATTTTCACACCTACCGTGAAACTCGCGAAGATTTGGGCGCGAGTTTTATCGCCAATTATCAGCAATCAAGATGTGACGTAATTTAGAGAAGAGCTTAATCGATTGTTATTTAATTAGCTGATTTAATGAACAACAATTTCATTAATCAATTAACGCTGATTAAAGTGTTTCAGTTTGTACTTGTTGTTGTTACAGTTTTTGAGAACTTGTTGAAACGGCCTTCTCAACTTGTAAATAAACACACAAACTTGCAGAAACTTAGTTTACAGTGGCAGATAAAACAGATATAACAGTCATTACCAGTCATCGTGTAGCAGGTAAGATTTTTAAGATTTACACAAACTATCCTTAAATGCGGATAACTCAAACTTCGGATATCTCAAACTATTTTCTACGGTCCCTTGAAATTTGAGATAACGAGAGTTGACTGTACATACATGCAACAACATTATTAGTTAATACAAGAATATACAGGTAACAACATTATAAGTTAATACAAGAATATACAGGTAACAACATTATAAGTTAATACAAGAATATACAGGTAACAACATTATAAGTTAATACAAGAATATACATGCAACAACATTATAAGTTAATACAAGAATATACATGCAACAACATTATAAGTTAATACAAGAATATACATGTAACAACATTATAAGTTAATACAAGAATATACATGTATACATTTGTTTCATTTATATACTTATTATTTTTCATTCATTTCAATTTCATGTATTTTTGTGACATCATGTCCACTTGTATTATAGACCTTTTCTCTCAGCCTATCAGTGTTAACGGCTTTTTTTTATTTTTGGAGAATGCCTTATGCTTTATTTATTTTTTTGATGAGGGGATGGGGGAACGAATTTTGAGGAGGGGTGGGGGAATGTATTTTGAGGAGGGGGTGGGGGAATGTATTTTGAGGAGGGGGGTGGGGGGATGTATTTTGAGGAGGGGTGGGGGATGTATTTTGAGGAGGGGGTGGGGGATATCTTTTGAGGCGGGTCGTGGGGGCTATTTTTGGGGCGGGGGTGGGGGCATGTCATTTTGAGGCGGGGAGGGGGGCATGTATTTTGCGGAGGGGGGTGGGGGATGTCTTTTGCGGCGGGGGTGGGGGCCTGTATTTTGCGGCGGGGGTGGGGGTGTCTTTTGAGGAGGTCGTGGTTGGAAGCGGTGGGCCTTTTTGCGGAGGGGGTGGGGATGGGGGCTGTATTTTTAGGAGGGGTGGGGGGATGTTTTTTGCGGCGGGGATGGGGGCCCTTTTTTGCGGCGGGGGTGGGGGCTGTTTTTGCGGGGGGGTGGGGCTGTTTTTTGAGGAGGGGGTGGGGGAATGTATTTTGAGGAGGGGGTGGGGGATGTATTTTGAGGAGGGGGTGGGGGAATGTATTTTGAGGAGGGGGTGGGGGACTGTTTTTGGGAGGGGTGGGGGATTGTTTTTGAGGAGGGGGGTGGGGGATGTCTTATTTGGGGGGGGTGGGGGGCTGTTTTGGGCGGGGGTGGGGGCTGTATTTTGGGGGGGGTGGGGCTGTTTTGCGGAGGGGGTGGGGGCTGTCTTTTGCGGGGGGTGGGGGATGTATTTTGAGGAGGGGGTGGGGAACGTATTTTGAGGAGGGGATGGGGGAATGTATTTTGAGGAGGGGGTGGGAGAATTTCAGTAATTCTCCATCTATTATCCACTAATATCATGTTTTGTTTTTACCAGACCTGGTAGCGCAGTCGGTAGAGCATTGGCTCAAGGTATGGGTTCGATTCCAGGTCGCGACGTACCAAAGTTGTTAAAAAGGGTAGTGGTATAGCTCCTTTGCTAACGCTCAAGAAGATATAATGGTAGTTCCACTACTGGTTGGCCTGGTGTCAGGATAATATGACTGGGTGTGGTATCATGCCAGGTGTTCATGGCATGCGATGCACAATGAAGGCAGCACTAAATCTGCTTCAAGTGGACTCCGTCTCCAGATAACTGAAATACTGTTGGTGGGATGGTAAACCCAATAAACAAAGAAACAAACAAACATGGTTTGTTTATGTTTTTCAGATATTTTGATGATTTCCGATCCAGTGTATACCATGCAAAGTATCAAGTTGAGATCCTAACCAGTGGAAAATTGTGCCTTTCTGATGTCATCTACAATGAAACTGCTCTCTTCTATTTTATGGAAGTATGTACATTATTTTGTCGAAACGTGCTTAAGATATTTGTAAACTTTATATAGATACAAATTTTACTGGTACTGACTTTTACTTTGTTGGTTATATTAAAAACGTAAATGTAAGAACATTTACTAGCTGAAGTCTGGCTAGAAGCAAATACAAAAGTAATACAATGTTATGTGATAAACAGAGATGTGAAATAAAAGTTAAAAGACATTTTGGAGTTTGTAACACTGGTATTGATAATAAAAACAGTGAGGGGCGTCTGTGACCAAGTGATCAGAGTTGTGGTCTTTTAACTACTTAGCTCCACACTGCCAGGCAATGGAAAGTTTTCCAGCTTACCTGCGGTGCACTGGTGGTTTTACTCAGATTTAATGCTAGGGTTCTTACTCCATCAATAATTGTGTCAGTCCAATGTAACAAAAAACATAAACTGGTATGATAATAAGCATTATGACAATGATGATGTTGGTATTGGTGATGATAATAATAATATTAATAATAATAATAATATGATGATAAATATGATGATAATAATCATGCAGAGTAGATTAAAACATTACTGTGTCTTGACTTCCGTAAGTTTCCTGCTTCTGGTCATTGATGATAATTAGTGTGACTGACATGTTTTTGTTGTCCACAGTTCATGGAGCAGGAAGGGTTAAGTCATCTGCTGCAATTTGTGATCGCAGCTGACAACTTTGAGGAGCTTTTAGCATCCCAGGAGACTTATGATGGTCCCCAGGCCCAGGCAGATGCCATGGTGCTGTATGACAAGTATGTCTGCCTCCTTCATCATCTGTGCTTCTAACAAGCCTTGGTTATATAGAGTAAAATTTCTAAAATGCAGATTTCATTATAACAATGTTTATGGATGTTTCTCATATTTTCCATTGATAATTTTCTCACAACTCTTGTTGTGTACCACAGAAGGTCCACTAGATAAATGCTACATCTGAGTGAATTGGTCACTCATACACAGTTGGTTTAGCGAATATCACAGAAAGTAGAACAACAAACTTCCAGACACCTTTAAAAACCCACCTTGTTTGATGATGCTTTAACTGTATGAGTAACAGACATAACCACATCTGTACAAAAAAACCTCCTGCTATTTTAGGATTGCCCCATTGATTTTGTAGCTGTCTTTTTTTTATTGTAAGATTTATTGTTCTTCCTCTGTCTGTGTTCCCCCACACCCCCGTTCTTTGAGCTGTATATGAACTTACTGTATAAATTGAAGCAAAAGAACATGAAAAACGTACATTGTTTATTAAATTTTCTTTTTTGTCAGAAACAGTAAATTTAAAGAATTATAACATTTTCTTTGTACAAAAAACACTTGCTTAAGTTCACAACTTGTAACTGGCATAAGCATGCATGCATGTGTTTCCAAAAAGATGTTGACTGTTGTCAGTTTGAAATTTTTATGAAAAAAAAAAGAGAAAATGTTGTTAATTGAGAGTTAATTGTGTATGATTAGGCACATATTGCTTTGAGTAGATTGTGGTAAGGTGTGAAAACATGCTTTGACTGTAAAGTTAGATTTTATGCACAGCTTCATCATTTCTTTATTTAGCTGCATAAGAGTTGACAATTAACAATTTGAGCAATACTATGAAAACACTGACCTTATATTTCTAAAGGACATTTAAATATTTTTATCTAATACTTAATCATGCAAACCAAACCTGGTAGCGCAATCGGTAGAGCATCGGTTTCAGGTACAGGAGGGCCTGGCTATTGCTCAAGCAAATATAAGGGTAGTTCCATGGACTGGTTGGCCTGGCGTCAGGATAATGTGACTGGGTGTGATATCATGCCAGGTGTTCACATCATGCTATACACAGTGAAGGCAGCACTATATCTGTTTCAAGTGGACACCGTTGCCAGATAACTGAGATAATGTTGGTGGGACAATAAACCCAACAAACAAACAAATAATAATGTAATAATGTGTGTAAAAAAAACACAGGAGGGTTTTTGTGCAGTTAGAAATTGTAATGGTAGATTTTTTGTCTTTGTATTTAAGTGACAGGAATGTTTTCACCAAGCCCTTCCAAAAAAGAAGGAGGACTTAAGTCTTGGAGGGTGTTTTGTCTGAAACTCAGCATTTACCCTTGAGCTCCCATAGTGCTGTAACACATCGTTATAAATGGGTCCAGATTTACCCTTGAGCTCCAATAGTGCTGTAACACATCGTTATAAATGGGTCCAGATTTACCCTTGAGCTCCCATAGTGCTGTAACACATCGTTATAAATGGGTCCAGTTTGAGCAGAAATAAGAAATTGTTTTGATGTTGTGAACGCTATATTTCTTGATATAAGTAAACACTCTTGATTATTACATGTCATCTTGGACTTGGATAAGTAAGCAATGTTTCAACAGTATTGCTGTGTTTCAGGTACTTTTCCCTGCAGGCTGCCTGTCCACTAGGCTTCCCTGACCACATCAGGTTTCAGTTAGAAGGGAACATATGTCGCGAGGAAGGCCCCCTCCCAGAGTGTTTCTCCCAGCCACGCTTCATAGTAATGTACACTATAGAAAAGGTACACATAAATAGTATGAACATTCATTAGTGTTAAACACACAATCATGAACAAAAGCCAAAATGTTTATAGTAACAAATTTATATTTAGGGGGAGATAATAAGAAACACCAACAATACCTTAATTAATCAGAAAGCTTAAAATCACCTGAATTTGAAACATTTACCAAAGTTAATCATTTAAACATCTGTTTTTATGTATTTAAATCCATCCTAAAAGGTAAAAAAACAACCCAAAGCACTGTTATGAAAAAAGAACAATTAAATAATCATTAAGAACACAAGTAATGGCCCATAATATATATTATCTGTCATGTTACTTATGGTTTGACAAATTCTAAGATTTTACAATTGATATGGCTAGTCCATTTTGGTTTCTTAACATTGTATCTTGTCTGTATGCAAATGCATGAAAATAATTTATTAAAACTTTCATACACAATTTAAATTTATACCATTTATACACAGTATAAAAAGTCATGTGTTTATGTTTAGTTTAAAAATGTTGTTTTGTCCCAAATGGGAATTATTCTGTAAAATTCTGAAAAAGTATGTTTCTTTCCTTTTGGGACTTTTAAAAAAAAAAGAGAAAAAAAGGGTCAAAAGTTTGGGCACCCAATGTTTTTGTTTCAGCTGCACTTTTCCCATTACCTGACCAGTGACACCTACTGCCGGTACCTGTCCGAGTTGGTGTCAGCAGTACAGACCGCCCAGGACTTCCCCCTTGGACAGCGCAAGAGGAGAGGTAAAAGGAAATTGGCAACTTTGTGTTTAATACCTTACTCTGGAACATTACTTTCAGGAAAAACGTTGGTGTATAACTTTTATTACAACACAAATAAGAAGTGTAGATCAATTCTACAAATTAGTTGTATGTATTTTTTCTATTCAAATCTCATGAAATCTTGGATAAGTTTGCAACTAGGCCACCTTACATAGGTCAAATTTTAGGAAAACCTTGTACACACACTAGAGGCCAGATTTATGGCCAAAATCTTGCAAGAACTTGGTCAGAATGTTTGTTTGCATGAAATCTTGGATGAGATTTTTTAAGCAGATTGAAAGCCAGAGTCCTTAGTGATCCAGGGCGATCATGTTTGTGCCAATATGTCTACATGAATGTTAATATTTAGCCTTTTAGTTAAAATGAGGGAGCTACTGACCAAGCAGTAAGAGTCATGAACTTTAACCTCCCTGTCCCTTAATGCATGTATAAGAAGCTCAGTCAGGGTGGGCATCTTCTTGTGGACAGGTCTTTGATAGATCTGTGGCATATAGATGGGGTTTTAGCAAAACCTCTTCTGTCATTCATCTCTTCAAGTTGTCCTAATGATCATAATTATGTAGTTGCAACATGAATTTAATCAATTGAACAAAACTCCATTCCCAGGCAGTGAGACGTCTTCGGAGCATAGTGCAGGGGGTCAGAGTGTGGTCAGTGGGCACAGTGTGGGCGGTGAGAGTATCAGTTCAAAGAACACTCTTCTTGCCTCTGGTAACTCACGAATCCACCTTAACAAGTTGGACGAGAACATGAAGAATATGACCTTTGACCCGGGCTTGCTGAACCCTGATAACCTCTGGAAGAGGAAGGATTCTGGGTAAGATTTTCCTCTTGTTTTTAAGTTTATATGATTTCTTTGTTAAGTGTTTTATTTTATAACATTTCTTACTCCTGGGATTTTGACTTTATCTGTACAACAACATTACTTACGTATTGCTTTATTATTTTCTTGTCAAAAACTATTTACATTTTCTGTGGCCTAACTGCTGGGTCATTTTGTGTCTATAATCTGATATACATGGGAACTGCACCAGAAGCTAGCAGTAACCCTGTTTATGTATGCATGTTATGTTTAACACTGTTTCAAGCTGCTCAATATATATTTACTTTCAGTGGCCTAACGCTAGGAAAGATAGACCCGTTGGGACAGTTTGTGTCCATGTTAGACCCAGGACCTGAACCAGATGTGAACAGTAAGAAGAAGTCTTCATCAGGGCCTAAATTCTTCCGCAGCAAGAAGGAAAAGGAGAAGGTAAACATTATGGATAGTTTGCTATTTTATGCTTTATTATGCCCATGTGATTTAAAGTGGGATTGTCCTCATTTACGCTTTAGCAATCCACATAGAATAATTTTCAATTATGTTTTAAATAAACATGATTTGTACGTCATACATGATTAAATCTTTCAGTTTACAGTTTAAACATTTTCAGATGAAGTGTTATTTTTGCTATTTTAGTAATGGAATAGAATATATGACAGGATGTGGTTAGAATGTGGTTAAAATGACACAATATTTGGGTTTCAAATAAAAGGTTTTAGAAAATTAGAAAATGACATTGATTTAATGATACATTTATTTTCTTTACACTTTTTTTAAGTGCCAGTCAGAACTGAATTATATGCTTTGTTCCATTTTATGCAACATACTTAAAAAAATTTTAAGTCTCCATACTTGTTTCTTTATCATTTTAAATTAATCATTGTCATTGTGAATGTGGGCTATGATCATTTTTGAAAGTTTCTGCTCAAAGTTGACATAAAAGATTTTAATGAAGGATAAGTTTTTAATAATTTCTGCCATTTTGTTTATTAGGAGCAAGAAGAGATGGCAAAGAAAGTTGCAGAGATGATACTTCAAGATGTAACCTCAGTAACCCAGGCCATCAGCGCAATACGAAACCCTGAAGCCCACAATAGCTGATAAGCCCTGCTTCCTTGTACCATAATAGAAACCCTGTCTGTGATAGGTGAGTGAAATAAGCTGATAGGATCAGGAAAAATAACTCTTTCACATAAGAGAGTTTAAACTCAGCATAGATTTATATCCTAATTTATGTTTATTTTGCTGGGTGGTAAACTTGATCAAAATAATAGGTTTCTGAGTCTTGATCATTTCAGACTAAAGATCATTCTACCATATCTTGTTGTGAATTTCAGCTTTAATTGGTAGGGAAAGACCCCAGACAGGTGTGCTCATAGCGTAGTGGTAGAGTTGAGGACTTGTAACTTGTCTGACTGCTTAGCCACTCACCGCGTGGGTTTGAGTTCTGTTAGGGGTGAAGGATTTAATGTGTGAAGGTCTTCCAGCTGACCTAGTGTGCATCCAAGGTTCTATGCAGACCTTTGTCTGTTGTCTTCCTCCACTTAAATAGCTGGATGTCACTATGATGTCCATTATTTGTCTGCTGTGGTGTATTTCAAAAACAAATGAACAAGACTCCTTGCAAGTTAGGGCAGAGCCACTGGCACACCTCATGCCAGCTGAAAGTCTTGCTCAACCACAAATGGTTATCTGAAAACATTATGTTTTCAAACCAGATGGAAGATCGGGTCATTTAGGAGAGGATAACTTCATGGGGATAAGAAACCGTAATTGACCCTCACCCTTTTAGTAAAATTATCTTTTTTCAGCATAGACTGGCATCACAAATGGAGTATTTGTTTTTGTTTTGGCGAAGAGAGATAAATTTTCAAAATTATTCTTTAAACAATGTTTTGTACCATTTGTACCAATGATACTTCATTAGTGTGATAGTTACGAAAAAAGATTTTTCTTTTTTCTTTCAGATATGGTCATATGCCTACCTTTCCACCTTCCAGCTACTACCAGTTATGAAGGATGTCTACTATATGGTGTTATATTTGCATGGCCACCCATTAAACCACATCATACAACTACTTCCTGTTAAATATGAGGCAGGGATTATACATACTAAAGCCTGATTGTTTGTAAAGGTCCAAGATGAAAGGATTGGTTAGATTTTAATTATAATCCAGTCAGATACTAGAGGTTGGACTTCAAATTTATATCAAAATTGGCATAACACAAGCCTCTAAACATTCCTGATTATGCTCACTGACTCAAAGTTAATTATACATATATCTAGAGACCATAAAGTCATGGAATTTAACTGCTTGTCTGGGTGCCATCTTTGACTGGCTCATAATTATCACTTCTGGCTTATTGACTCATGTTAGAATAGTAGAAGTTATCAGAAATATACTGTGTGTACATTATATTGCCTTCATGCCCATATACCTTACCTTTGAATACATTTGAGATGTCTTTCACACACAAAAAACAAAAACATTTGTGAATTGCACATAGCAATATGTAGAAAATGGTTTGCACTTTTAACTAGAAAAAATGACAACTATTTTTCTTTAAAGTGTGACTTAAATTCAAAGGGGACAATCTAGCAAATGTTAGGTCTAAGCCTATAGATAAATAAAAACAACACCTTGAAACAATGACCTCCCTAATATCATTGACAGTCATAATAGCTCCGTTATCCGTTGTTTTAGAACTTCTAATTGTTTTCAAATCATGTCTCTTTTACATGCTATCACAGTGAAGGTGGTACTTTATCTACTTCAATTGATAATGAGATAATAAACTCTATAAAAGATTATCGTAAAACTTTTATTCATAAATACACCATAATTCAAAAGTTAGAGAAAAATACAAAATAAGTGCAGTTTTATTTAAATTTTATTTATCATAGGCATTAACTGAATTTCACTACAAAATCAAAAGCAATTGAAATATAACATCTTGTTATATGTTAAGGTCTATGCAATTTAACAGAAGATGACATTTTTATCAGGTATTGTCGTGACTTACTATTAAAATGTGTGCAAGCAATGTACATTTATGTATTGCTCACTGATGCATATATATTTAAGGATAGCTTTCGGAATTGTTAAATTTTTATGAATACATTTACTGAATATAATCATGTTAAACTTTTTTTACTATGTCATTTAATGGTGATGTGTGGTAAATATTAGGTAAGAAATTGTACCATGAATACCAGCTATTACACCCTCTGTGTTAAATCATTATTATTGTTTTTTATTTTATATCTTTGGGTTTAATGGTTATTTTGTATATTTCGTTATTTTGTATATTTCAATTTCTTGTTTTTGTTGACTATTTTTACTATATTGTAAAAAATATCTGAGAGAAAGGGATATGTCTGATATCTTCAGCATGTAAAATTTTGACACAAATCAGCTGTTCATTTTACATTGTAAAAAAGCCATACAGTCATTATATAAAAAACAACAGACCAAACCATTTTTAAAATGCTGTAAAAAAAAAATAGACAGAGGTATGATTTTTTTTTCAGATTTGTAAAGGAAAATGTTATCAAACTTTATTTTTGTTTTCTTATAAATTTAGTATAAAATTTACTACCTAACCATGTTATGCTTGTATTTTCATATAGTTTGCAATATAATTATGCTTTAAACATGTCTTCACTGAAAAGTATTTAAAATAATACATTTTATTATATCAGAAATAACACAGTCTATAATGAATAATTGAATAATTTATTTATAAAAAATTAATGTTTTTCTTATTCGCAGTATTAATGTTTAAATGAAAAATGCCATAATATAGGATTTGTTATTCAATATTGGATTTGTAATCAATATTGATATGACAAGATTTATTTTATTTCATAGTGAAAAATAGGGTTGGGAGCAACTTTGTAAGATATTAAGAACATTCATGACATTAGTCCAGGTAGTAATTCACTTCGCATATTTTGTTTCATATGATTTGATTATAAGTACCCTGCCCATAAATACAATAACTCATATTATGTAATTATATAATATTTATTTTAACTTAACACAATGATTCCTTTAGAAATAAGTAAAAATAAATACTGACTTAACTACAAACACAACCATTTTTTTTAAAAATAGTTCAGTCTAAATCAATTTTTCTATGTTTTGTGCATGTATATGCCCTATATCAAACAAAAAACTACTCAAAATTTATACTTTTTTCTGCTTAATCAGCTTTACAAGTCCTGTCCTATAGATAGTCTTCATATCTTGTTCAGTGTTTAATATTCACAAACAAACTAATTCTTATTTGAGTGTGAAACAATTTAAATAAAATAGAATCTAATGAAACTCAGTGACTGAGGCTGAGACTATTCTCAATCATCTGATTAGTCAGATTTTTAGCTATATTCACATTAGGACCAATCAGATGTCTGAGAATGATCTCAGACTTCAGTTTCAAGTTTTATACAGTAATTTGGACCCTGAGATTCAAACCAGTAGCCTCAGGTAGGAGAGTCAATGCATTAACCACCATAGTGGGAGATGCAAGATGTTTGCTTTCATAAATACTGTGTGTTCAACTTATGTTAGTCTTAATCCCTTAACCAAATGTTTAAAGAAATGTCAGAGAAAGCATTTATTTTTTATTTCTAAGGAGTAACCTACAAAATATGATTAAAACCTAAGTAAATATATATAAAATTTATGCCAAACTGGTGTTTGGGAAGTTAAGTCAATCATAGTGCATCTCAAAACTGAATACAACAATTACATTGATTTTTGTATTTGTTTTTAAAGCAACAACAAGAAGCTGTCATATTTTCTGTTGCCCCTTGCTATGCCCCTTGTAATGGATTTTAATTCTTTGCTTTTCATCATTGCAGTGCCACATTTGCTGAACAATATAATAAAGCAAAAAGTCAATAATTGACATACAAATGTACCTTTAGTGTCTTACAAAAACATTGCCTTAAGTGATGAAATGGCTGGCCTATATTGATGTGTTCAATATTATTTTTGCTTAACCATTATCTTGATTGGATTCGATATCTGATAAAAGCAGTAAAAGACACGAGATGTCCTGGTAAAGCTTATATGCATGTTTTAAGTTGTATAAAAAATTTTACTGAATGGATGCCTATTTTAGATTTATAAATCAATTTCCTTTCTTTTGGAAATTAGAACCATTTCGGTAGTTACACAAGCTGTCAGTGTTTTGTTTTACTTTTTTTCTGTAACGTAATAAAAACAACAACATACTGTTACTGTTCTAACTTTACACATTACAAATAAGAGATTATATCTGGAATGTTTAGTTCTTCTGAGACATCTGATCATTATAAGCAATTAAGAACAAGGACATCAATATTATCAGCTAATGATATTGTTATGAAGCCTGGTACATATTTAATTACTTTTACTTCAGTATTAAGTATCTTCAAAAAACTTAATTAATCTGTTGACTTTTAACGCATTATCATCTAGGCCAATAAGAAAAATGTACCTCTTTATTAGATAAATAAACACTTATCCTATAACTACTTGAAGATTAACTGGTGTTAAACATCTGACCAGCCCATTACCTGTCAAGTCCTACTCTTACTGAATTTGTTGTTTGATCATGCACAAATGCAGTATAGACATATTCCAAAATGTTATCAACAAATTGTGTCGATCCTGATCAGACAGCTGGATGATCTGGGTGTTCAATATGTGCCTAAGTCTGGTTTATTTGTTTCTAGCATGTTAAGATTTGAGCCACATTCATGGTGAAGCAAGAAAAGTTATTGTCTTATTACCCATTTCTGGCTCACCTCCAGGAGTTCATATTTGTTTCAAGAAGCTTTCCAGATAGACCATTGTCAAGTGGGGGTAGTGGGGGTGAAACACCAACTTATTAGGCATTTAATTTAGTAAGCCTTAAACACAAATGCAAAAAGCTTTTTCTTTCTCTGAGTCAGTTGCAAACAAAAAAAAACGTGTAATTATTTAAGAAATTATTATTGCATTATTTACTGAATGCTATTTCTTATCAGATCAGCAAATGTAAGGTTCAAAAATTTAGAAATGTGTTTTTCAGTTCACAAATGAGCTGCAAAAATTTCAAAGAAAGTTTGAATTTGAGTTTTCAGAATAAGGTGGATTTTTTTTTAATAAGAATGTGTGCTATTACAAGCCTAGCGTGTGTTACGCGTATTTTGTTTCTGTGTATTTTTATCATTGTTACCTATCCACCCATCATTTTGTTATATTTGCATGTTCAGTTATACATCTTCCCAACTTGTTAATCAAAATCATTTAATATGAATAAAATATTTTTGATGCATAAACATCCTTCATTCCTTTATCTTTTCCCAGCTGTATATTTCTGTCAGCAAGTAGTTTGGGACCAAAAAAATATAGCATGCAGATTTGATTCTCATTGGGGTTTGGGCTTTCATGTGGGGGGTGGGGTCTTAAGATGAACTTTGGAGTGCCAGTGATTCTACCAGAAATTTATTTAGCAAATTTCTCCACCAAAAACTTACTGTAGACTGCCTTGCATGAATTAATTAGAGGTGCTTTTAAAGATTTGGATAAAAAAATTGTGACAATATTTTTAAAATCATAGCACATAACCATAAATAAGGTTTATTTAAAAGGAGAATAAACGTCACAAGAAAAATGAATTATCTTAAAGCGACACCTCTCATTGCTAGATTATTTTTTTAACATGCTGCCCTTTAAAATATTTTGTTGTCTTCTATGGTTAGAAGAATTCAATTTTTTTTCGGCCTTTTAAGCTCAACAACCATATTATGCAAGGGTATATAGGTCTATATGTCATGTGTTATCGTCAGTCATAAACAATACACTGAATGGCTTCGTCATCTTTGGTTTTGTTTACCCTCGCCTTTTACCTTATGGTATGTGGCAAGCTCCAGTACTTAAGATGGTTAAAAATAATAATGTAGATGGTTATCACAGATGTACTGGGTTGTGGAGGATTGAAATGAATTTAGAATCAAAGGATAATTAAGACATATAGTGTATAAAAATCTTTGCAAGTTATTAAAATCTAGAAGATTAAAATTCTAAACACAGTTTAGAGACCGCACTAAAAATATGTATAAAGACCCATATTGAAAACAATATAGATGTCATTTTCACAGAAGTTTATACTTAAAACAGGAATATATATCACGGGTGTTTTATATTGCTAGGTTAAAATCACAGATGTTTCTTATTCTATATAAAAAATATCACAGAAATGTGTTTATCACATAAAGAAGAATCATTTAAAACATATTTTAAATCATATAAATAGATTTTCGCAGGGTATCACCATGTCGTGGAGTTTATTTTCTGAGTTATTTACTCACTCATAAATGTATATATTATTGCTGTTTGGTATGCATATTTTATACTATAGGTCTATTTTGGCAACAAGTAATAGTGTTTTGTTTGTTGTTGTTTTTTATTTACACATTATATACAAAGTTGGAAAATGAGATTTTCATTATATACAAATATGGCTTGATGGAGATGCAATCTTATAAATAAATATCGAGTGCAGATGGTATGATTCTATGTTTCACTTACGCTTCTGACCACAATCCTTTAAACTATATGTTTAAACAACGAAACCTAACAAATATGAATAATTTATTTTCTAAAAGGCCATATTTATGTACAAAAATAATGATATTTTTTTCTACTTTCTTTGTTATTTTCCAATAGGTAAATAAGAAAAGGTCCTATCAAAACTCTAACAGACATTTGGATTTTATCTACCAGTAGACAAAGGCAAACAAGGTAAATGCAAATGTGAAAAAAAAAACACAAAAAAAACAACAACAACAAACAAACAAACACAGAGACGAGACATAACACACATAAAGAAAAACCATCAGTTACCGCCTTGGAACGGTCAGTCGGCAAAAGGGCCAACTGGGGTGCTTAAACCTGGTTTGTGGAGCGCTCCAACCTCGCACTTCATGAAGGTTTTTCTAGCAAAAAAACAGTGTAAATAACAACATCCCGTCAAAGTGAAACAACTAACAGTAAGCACCTGCATCGGGAGTTAAAACAAATACAATGAATTTATATACATACATTACAACTAGCAACAAAATAAACTATAAACATAAGTACAGTAGATAAAATCCTCGGCAACGTAAAAACAAAAATCCCAAACGAGAGATCAGTTTGAAATAAAACAGCCCATGCGCTGATATATTATAAGATATTGTAGGAACAAACATAACAGCCCAAGCGCTGATATATTAAAAGATATTATAAGAACAAATAAAACAGTCCAAGCGCTGATATATTATAAGAACAAATAAAACAGCCCAAGCGCTGATATATATCAAGATCAATTTAAATATGGCATATAATGCCATGACATCATGTTCTAAAAGTGTCAAAAGTGAAATGTAACAAATACGAAAGAAAACAACGAAATTTAGAAAACAACCTACCAACAAAATAAAATGTAGTATTCTTAAGAGCTAATAAGCTAAAAAACAACAACAACAACAAAAAAACAAAAACAAAAAAAAAACAGTCTATGAAAAGCCGAGGATTTATCCGCAGTTGGCATATTATATGTAAGAAAGGTACTAAAAATCACGATGTTATACCTACTGTGCAATCTCACGTAAAGGGTATGGAGACTGCTCAAGTTGTCTCACCTATATAGGGCACGACTGGAGAGATGAAGAGACAAGAATTCCAACAGTGACTGTCCAATATTCTCAACGACCTGTCCGGTCATCGTGTAATTCAAAAGCAATGCAAGTTCTTGACTGTAAAAGGGTCAATTGCAAGCAATGCAGTACAACGTAGAATTCCCGGGTTGTAACCGTCTGCAATACATTTTCTGATAAGTTTTGTAAAGTGGTCAGAAAAGTTTTTGAGACCCTTAATTTTCTTTAACTTGTATAAAACATTTCCATAAATTGCAGGATGGCTTATGCCTTTCTGCATCAGTGTTTTCATACTGCTATTATACTAAGAAGCAATAAAACCATTGCGGTGAAAGAATTTTGAAAACGCCTTTCTTAATTTATGAAAACGAAAGCCTTGCTGTAACAGTTTAGAAGAAATAAACAGGTTTCTACACAATACTAAAGTTGAAATCATCTCTCTTGTCATAGATTTTAGTAGAGACGTTGTCATTGGAAATAGCGATCTCAATATCTAGAAATGCTGCATTTAAATGTCAGTTATTTGCTTTATTAAGGGTAAGTTCTGGAGGGTAGATCAGATGTATCATTTGAGAAAAGAAAGAATTATCTATAGTAAGAATATCGTCAAGATAGCGTGAGGTTAAGTTGAAAGCCTCTATAATGTGGCTTTGGTTAGAAGGGGGTAAAAGTTAACATGAAATCACGTTCAAAGCAGTATAAAAACAAATCTGCAATCAATGGTGCACAGTTGGTTCCCATAGGAATACCAATTACTTGTCTAAATAAAGTGTCACTGCATTTTATGTAAATATTGTCTAAGAGGAAACGTAGAGCTTCACAAACATCCGAGCAAGTCCACATAGCAAACTTTTCTAAGAAAGTGTTGGTAAAAAATGCATTACTTTCATGACATGCAATATATAGACGTTGCTCTCGAGCAAATGTTTTCTCAATAAGAGCAATCAATTTTTCTTAATTAAATCATGAGGTAAAGAAGTGTACAGCGTTGAGAAATCGTAAGTATTAACTGCAGAGCAATGAAAGTTTAAAGTACGAAACTTGTCCAAGAATTCTGAAGAATTTTTTATAGACCAAAAAATGTTAATTCCTGAATTTTCATACACTTTTTCACAATATTTAACTACGTGATTGCGAACGGCTGTAAGGCAAGACGTGAGTAGTTTAGATAAGAGAGTGGTGGTGCTAGAGCTGGCATTAGCTATGAATCGTGACTTGTATTGTGAAGCTTAGGAATCCAGTACAGTGAAGGAAGTTTTTCTTGTTTAGATTCTATTTTGATATTAAAATTATGCAATATCTGTTTGTGTTTGTCAATGACTGTCTGAAAGTCAAGGTTGGAGCTAGAGTAAGAACTGGTGGTGGATAACTCAGCACTCAGTACATTATTGTAATATAGTCGTCAGACAAAAAATATGTTTGAAGCTTTGTCTGCCGGTACAAGTACAAATTTATCGTGAATATTCTGAAAGGACTGTTTTAGATGTTTTAAGTGATAAAAAGGTTTCATAGGTAAACTAAAGGATGGGAGCGGTAGAACTTAACGCGATTTTTTATTATCTTAAAAATGGCTTTCTTCCAAGTATTGAGTGCTACTGTATCCGTATTTTCTCTTTTACACCAGCGATCGGAAAACAGATTAATTGCATCAGCTATTTCATTGCAACAAAGGTCAAAATCTATTTCATCAGGCAGGCGATATTTCGGACGCTTAAAGAGTAATTTTCTTAATTTATAGTCATCGACGATGTTTAAATCCCCAGAAATTATATGGCCAGAAGGTAAATAACAGAAAGGTGAAGTTGAACAGTTACAAGAATCTTGAGAAGGATCTTTCAGGTTAAGGTCTGCTACAGTTTGGTTGTAATTAAAAATAAGACCTCTAATATGTTTTTTGTACTTATAACAAATCATTGGGTTTTCTTTGTTTTCGAAGTAACTTGGGATTTTATTGATGATCATCAAAATTTCATACCGCAAGAGTGTCACAGTTTTCCGCAAAATAATCGGTTACGGCTTTTCGGAATACTTCTGCCTTTATCGGATTTTGTAAACAACACGTGTGGAGTTATATTTGGTTTCTATTTTCACTAAAATTGGCGTTTAACAATGGCTTCCGAACTCCCAGAGAAGGAAAAGATCATTAAAAGTGTACTAAAAACTTCAAATGAAAAACGATTGATAGTAATCCTTGAGAATGCATCGTTGGAATCGGTTAAAGTAAGTTAACAAGTGGCGTTACCGTCAAACCGGCCACAGGTAAAAACGGCCATAAAAAGTCAGTCCGGCCACTGTGCCCTGGTCTGTCCGGTCTCACTTGTAATGCCCATTGTGTTTGCTTATTATTAGCTTCGCTTTATAGGTTTGATTTTCTTTAGCATTTCTTGTTATTTTTAATTGTTTTGTTTGATGTTGTCAGGAAATGATTTATGATCATAAAGTAAATCTCAGAGGAGACAATAATCCTGGCCCTAACGGGGATTCGAACCCGGTCTGCCAGATCAGTAGTCCAGGCACTCAACCACGTCGCTAAAGGGTTAACCCAACAGCAAGGCTGTTGGAAATGCCTATATGCACTACACTCCTCCCCCTTTACTTTTTCTGGGCCCAAGCCCCTCAGGACAGCCACACCAGGCTTCTGTTTACTTCTGACACCATTAAAGTAAATCTCAGAGGAGACAATAATCCTGGCCCTAACGGGGATTCGAACCCGGTCCGCCAGATCAGTAGTCCAGGTACTCAACCATGTCGCTAAAGGGTTAACCCAACAGCAAGGCTGTTGGAAGTGCCTATATGCACTACAGTCATGTGATGTCATTTATGTTCACACTTTTCTTATTGAAATAAATACACACAAAGATAAACAACATTTATTTAATAAATAAACTAAATACATTGATTATAAATAGTTTGAAGACCTATGTTATATCTGATGCCGATCAAGTACTTATAATTTATAAACTTAGCAATTATACGTTCAGTGTTCACCTAGATATTGCAAGGACATGTCACACACTGGATAAATTCTAGGTCCTGCTCAGATGTACGAACACTGACTCAGGTTGTTAGCTATGTTGATGTCCTCTAGCACCTGCACTAAGGTTTGGTTGCCAGTGTTTTCCGTTGACAGGAAGTGCAGGCAGAACAACATCTGTGTATAAGGAACTTTATATCAGCATTTATAAGTGTAACGCGCCCTGTGTTGCCATTTCTCGCAAAGATCAAAGAAGACAGCTTCATCATTTTTGATTACTGGATGCAAATTGAACACTCTCCTCACCAGGCCCGGTTCCAGAACTTTTCAGCTGTGGGGGGGCGAAAATCATATCCTGAAAACCTACCTGCTATCAGGATCTGACGACAAGTCAATAAAACCTTTCCAACCAATCATATTGTCGCTTACAAAATTGCAAAAGTAAATATGATCCGAAGTGTTCCAAATGTATCACTTTAATGGCTGCGCCCATTTACAAAGAAATGTCAACATGGACACTCCATGCAAGACTTATGTCACTGACGACTGATGCATTGTATGCGGTATCGCATTTGTTTCAACATCAGTAACATCTTCAGGTCAAAAGTTAACTAACAAGCAGTTGCAGAACAAACTTAAATTGAGTGTCTTTTCTACTGCATCATCGATAGCGGCTATTTTGCGACTCTTAACGAAAGCGTTATGCATTACACTTTCTGATTGGCTGTTATAAAAATAGTAATTGGTGAAAACCATTTTTGTTTATAGACTGCATTTGCGGAGTGAGATTGGCCGAAGACTGAATTTGACATACACTCCTTCAGCTCCGCCAGCATTGCAGTTTCATTGGATTTTATGCTTAACAAATATACATTAATATTGCCTGCATTGAGATTTCAGTTGAGTGTTTGAGAATGTGCTGTGCATAATTTCGATGTTGAGTATTTATGAAATTTACAACTAAAACTGGTCTTGTAAAAAAATACCAAAATTTACATTGCAGCCTTCAACAAATCGTGTTACCAAAAAAAAATACTGATTTGCTGAGAAAGCTTTAAAAGATGTTATACAACATGAAATATACAACTATCAGTAAATTTTTTAGGACAAACAAAATTTAGCATTGTCAAGATATTTTATCTTAACTTTACAATGAATTTTTGGCACATCAACCAAACAAAGTGTTTGTGCACACATAGTCAAATTACCATCATGTTTCAGTACAGTATTGGTGAAGGAAAATATAATTATGATGAATATTAACAATATGAAGAAAAAATCCCTTACATATATAATTAATATTTTGGGCAACACTAAATATAATTAAATATTTTAAAAAAAGTGCACTTTTTCCAGTTAACATATTATATATGTGTTGAAATGTTTGAAACAGCAACATTTTTGAGCCAACGAAAACAGCACATTGCTGCTACACATGGTGCTTGCTACAGCTGCAGATCACTAAATTATAAAATCATCAACTTAGCAATAAGCAATATATACTTTCCCTTTTCTCTTTTTGCAACTAGACACATAATTCTGTAATGCCTGGGTTATTGCAAAAAACGGGGTACGAACAAAATCCTTCCAGAGAAAAATTCCTTCTGTGAATTTTAGAAAAGGCGGACCCTTTTTTAAATATTTCAATGCATGTAAATTCTCTTCTGTAAATTGTCTACATTTATTTGTTTCGCACAGTTAAGTCTCATAAATAAAATGATAATAACATCATATTTTTTGTTATAAATTCCATTTTCGAGATACATGTATATTTTATCATAATTAATTTTTGGGAGTGATTTTGTCTGCTTTTTAAAAAATTTATATTGTGTCCACCTATGTTAAAAGGAACAGACTAGATTTTGTCTCGGATGGCTTTTGTCATACAAATGCTAACAACTATTGCCACTGTTTGTGTTTTTGTTTTGCTTGGATGTAACTTTAAATTGTATTTTTGCTCTATTCTATATCAGAATCAATCTCAAAGTGGTGACCTTAATATATTTTCATAATTCACAAAAACATCTTTTTATAAAAACAACCAAATTCTCGTTCCCATCTTTTAACAATTTTGTGATGACCTGAAAAAGTTAACTTTAAGTATACTAAAAATCTACTGTGTACCTTGATTGGGATATGACAGAAGTGACAGACAATCGTAACACCTCGGCTTATACCAATGAAGCTCGTTAGTGGTGAAGGTGGGAGCGAATGCTACACACTGAGCGGATGTTGTACATGAGCCAGGAGACCTCAGGGGTCTGGCTAGCAGCAGGGGCCCGAGTGGCCTTAACTACTGCTCGGCTAGATAAGATAAGTATATGACAGTCAGGGGGCCCGAGATACCCATGGTTATCTTTTCACGGTCTTCAAAATGTGTGCAATTAGGCCATTTATGAAGAAATATATAATATTTCAGTTATTGAATGAGGATCATCTTATGGTTTATATTTATTTTCTAGGTTGGGAAAACATTTGAGCTTCTAAATTGTGATAAACACAAGGGTGTTGCGAAACGGTTTAAGAAAGATCTTGCCAATTGCCGACCAGATATCACACACCAGGTGAGTCAGTAGACTAGACTTCTAATCATATCACTTTGTGAATACAAGCTTTCGACAACTAAGCTAGCTAGCAGATTAACTTTAAACATTCTTTTTCCATTTTAAATTTAAAAAAAGTTAAATAAAATTTAAACAAAAATTTAATTCTTTAGGTGTACAAAAACACCGTTCATGTAAAATGTCCAAGCTTCAAGCTTTGCAACTGGAATCTTTACACATTTTTAGCTCACCTGAGCACAATGCGCTCAAGGTGAGCCTTTCTGATACCGTCTGCATGAAATCTTGAAAGACTTCAAAACTGGGACATGTGGGCTCAAAAAGTAGGTCAATTCTCAGAAAAAGCTTGTGAACACACTAGAGGCCACAATTGTAGACCAATCTTCACCAAATTAGGTCAGAATGTTTGTCTGCATGAAATCTTGGATGAGTTTGTTATTGGGTCACCTGGGGCCAATAACTAGGACAAAAGGTTAAATTTTAGGAAAAACTTGTGAACACACTAAGGGCTATATTTATAGCCAAATTTTCACCAAACTTGGTAAGAATGTTTGTCTGCATAAAATCTTGAAAGACTTCGTAACTGGGACACGTGGGGTCAAAAAGTAGGTTGCTAGGTCAAATCTCAGATGAAGCTTGTGAACACACTGGAGGCCACATTTATAGCCCAATCTTCAGCAAACTTGGTCAGAACTATGTCTCTATCTTTTTCAAAAAGGGTCTTCATACATATTTTTAGTTTGGTCTCTAAACTGAGATAAGAATTTAAATCATCAGATTTTTATTAATTTACTATGATTTTTATATATTATATATCTTAAATATCCTTAGACTTTAAATTTGTTTCACTCCTCAACAACCCAGTACATCTATGATAATCTTCTATATCATTTTTAACCATTTTAAGTGCTGGAACTCGGCACATACTATAAGGTTAAAGGAGAGCCTCTGAGGGTAAACAAAAGCAAAAACGATGACTTGGTCAGAATGTTTGTCTGTATAAAATCTTGAATGAGTTTGTTTTTGGGTCACGTGGGGTCAAAATGTAGGTCACTAGGTCAAAGCTCAGAAAAAACTTGCGAACACACTAGAGACCACATTTATAGCCTAATCTTCACTAAACATGGTCAGAATGTTTGCCTGCAAGAAATTTTGAGTGAGTCTGTAACAAGGTCACATGGGGTCAACAACTAGGTCACTAGGTAAAATTTTAGAAAAACCTTGTGAAAACTGCCAGTATGAAAACTTACATATGTTTTGAAGTGGGTCATGTGGATTCAGTAGGTCACAAGGTTTAATTCTACAAAATGTTACCAGCCCAGTGGCCACACTAATGGTCCAATTTTCAAAGATTTCTAAAGTAAATAAATCTTAATTACTTGATGCCAGATATGAGCCTACTAAAAGCCTGTTTCCTCAGGTGAGCAATTAAGGGCCATAATGGCCCTCTTGTTTAACTTCCTTCTTGATTATTTGAATTGTCATAGATTTATTTGTTAACGTAAAACATATTCACTAAAAATAATCTGTGTTAAATTTGTGTTTCTTGATGTTTGTTCCACAAGTATACCCTGGTATATGTTGCTGGATGTAAAATACTCAACAATGACATCATTATTTCATATAATTTATGTTAAGGCCTAAAACAGAGATATAATCTATGCAGATTTAGATTTTTCACTGGTACAAACATGGGAAGCTGAAATAATCTTGTCCATTAGCTTATAATTCTCAACCAAACAAAAATACATTTAATTGTAACTATGACACAATTTTTTTGTAGAAATATAGGATTTTTTTTCTGGAAGAGTCCCCTTTTCTGGCATTTTGATTTCTGTACATGGTTTTTCTTCTCTGTTTCCCCAGTGTCTGCTGATGCTGTTAGACAGTCCTCTCAACAGGGCAGGGTTATTGCAGATCTACATACACACAGAGAAGAATGTACTGATTGAAGTGAACCCACAAACACGTATCCCCCGCACCTTCGACAGATTCTGTGGACTTATGGGTAAATCTTTCTGTTTCTCGCACCTCGACAGATTCTGTGGACTTATGGGTAAATCTCTTTGTTTCTTGTACCTTCAACAGATTCTGTGGATTTATGGGTAAATCTTTCTGTTTCTTTAACTTGATAGTGATGCCACTGTTTTAATATTCCAGTCTCAATGATGAACAATGTCACCAGCCCGAGGACCTGTCAATTTACACTCTTCCTTTTTATTTCATACTTCGTACTGACTGACATGCATGTCTTGTTGCAGCACTAATTTGGATCAATGAGCTGGTTCATAAACAGTTCTGATATTTATTTATTTTTTAAACATAGCTAGTTTGATTCATAATTAAGCATTTTTTTTCTTCTGTTTTTGAACAGGCACTTCTAAAAAAAAGAGTCTGTTTTTGCTTTAGTCATCTGTTTACTTTTTCATTTTTTCCTAACATGCATTTTAAAAGATTATGAATTATTTCCTTAAGCTGAACGGATTTATTGAACAAATGATACTTATACACAGGCATGCCATTATAATATTTTTTTTAAACATTTTTTTCTCTTTTTACATACCTTTTTATCAGTGAGCCAGATATCTATGCATACTTGTAGCACTAGTAACCATGTACAGAAGGCCTTGGGTAAAATTGTATTAAAAGTTTGTTATAGATCCTCAATCGATTAACAATTATAAGGAAAGTTCCATGTCTGGTCAACCCAGCATCATCAGAAATTGACTCTTTTTATAACTTCATCAGCAGCAACCATTTACACGCTGTTTTCATGGTTCTGGTCTGCTTACTGCCTTATAGCAGTCCTCCAACCATCTCTGTCCAGTGTTGGAGTAGGTTTAGGACAGAGTTTCTCTGTCCAGTGTAGGAGTAGGGTTAGGACAGAGTTTCTCTGTCCAGTGTATGTGAAGGTTAGGACAGAGTTTCTCTGTGCAGTGTATGTGAAAGTTAGGACAGAGTTTCTCTGTGCAGTGTAGGAGTAGGGTTAGGACAGAGTTTCTTTAGGTCCTCTCTGATGATAATAGTCCAGGATTTCTTTGGATACCCTCTTATTAAAGTGAACAGCTTCTTCTTGAACTAAAAGATTGTTGGAGGGACCAATCAAACACATAATATGACTTCATTTAATTAATTTTTCTTCCAGTCCAACTGTTACACAAGTTAAGTATCCATGCTGCGGATGGTCCTCAAAAATTGTTAAAGGTAAGCCCTACATTTTTATTTGCACAAATTTGGAACTGATAAACTGACCTCATGCTGATTGTAAAAATGATCTATTTGCTCCATTGGAATGCCTTTAGGACAGAAGTTATTATTAAGTGTCGCCCTCTAAAATGCTATTTTGCAGGATTTAACCACTTTTTGCAGATAGACAAAATTATGCATATAAAATCTATGTATATAATCTATACATATTAAAAAACACAGTTTCATTAAAATCCTTTTGAGCCAGTGTATGCTCTTAGAAAACATCACCATGAAACAAAACAACAATATAGTTTTATAACTTCCGTACTCTTCAATATAGAATTTAAAGAGTCTCTAAAGGTTAAAGGTTTTCAGAATGGGGTGATAAAAAATCAATATGGTAACACCCCTAGAAATGTTTCTCATGAATGGTATCTACCTTCATAAACAACAACTAGAGTTTGTTTAATGATCATACTTATATCTGTGTGATGTATGTATTTAAACAAAACAGCCTTAACATACATGTATGCCCACTACCCCACTTTCTAGGACTTAGCCATACATTTGTTGTCTTACAATGTCTTCAGGTAATCAAGAACCCTGTGACAGACCACCTACCTATTGGGTGTAGGAAAGTTCTCATGTCATTCAAGGCAAACAAAACTGTGGAGCCCAGGACCCTCGTCCCGCCAGAGGAACCAGTTGTCATGGTAGTCGGGGCCATGGCACATGGAAGTGTATGTTGTCTAAACTGTTTTCATATAGTATTATAGTCAAATGTTAATTGCACTCACACTATTAACTGACTGTCTTGTATAATCTTTGAACGGTTTCTTCTCGGTTTGTTAGAGTAAAACCCAGACAGATGTCTAGGTAGAACCACCAGCACACTGCAAGTCAGCTGGAAGACCTTCCCACATTAAGTCCATCGCACCAAATGGGACATGAACCTACTCAATTAGAGGCTAAGTAGTCAGAGAGTATCAAATGCACACAAAAACCACCCTCAAATATTCAACAACCAAAACCATAAGGTAGATGATAATGATTTTGATAAAAATTCTCTAAATTTTGAATACTTAAAATAATACAACTGGCATCCTTATAAAAAAGGGATGCTTTTTCTTTGCATGCAGTTTTTATAAAAACAATGAACATTTTATTGAAATAACTGACAATTTTATGAAAAAGTGACATTTTAAACCAAAAAAACCCCAATATTTTTAATCAAAACAGCTGACAATTTTTATAATGAGCTAATACAGTTATCAAAATGACATGTTACATAGTATATTATTTATTTCTGAGGCATGTGACAGATTGGATTATCATCGACTTGTAATGCCTGTGTCCATCATTTCATGGGCTTGATGAGTGCATGTCAGGATGAAAACTTTCATGTGGAGAGATCTTCCAGCTGCCCAGCGGTGTGCCGGTGATTCTGTTGTCTTTCCTTACCAATGATTGGCTGGATTTCAACGTTATGATCATAATTGTGATGGTGTGATGTAACAAAAACAACAACCAATAAAACAAAAATGTATATTTTAGGTCGAAGTGGACTATACAACAGAAGAGTACTCTATCAGCAACTACCCATTGTCAGCAGCCCTGACTTGTGCCAAGTTGTGCAATGCATTTGAAGAGAAGTGGGGAGTCATGTGACATTTTCATATAAAACCATTTTTGTTTTTGTATTTGTTCTTTTGTTTTTTCAAATAAACTAACACAATTGTCCTACGTTTTGTTTTTCTCATTTAAACTCTTTCTGAATAGTTCTTCATTCATTCTCTTGCTGTGTCTAGATCTTTTTTCCTCTATATACCATTCTCTCTTCATGCATCTCTCTTTGTGTTAACTGTCTCTCAACTCTTTGTCTATTTGTGTGTTATCTTTCTTTGTTTTTAGCTCACTTTTTTTGTAATAACGCTTTGTCCGTCGTTCGTCGTCCGTTGTCAACATTTAAGCTTGTGAACACACTAGAGGCCACAGTTTTTATCTTATCTTCATCAAACTTGGTCAGAATGTTTGTCTGCATGGAATCTTGGGTGAGTTCATTATCGCGTCACTTGGGGTCAAAAAGTAGGTCACTAGGTCAAATTTTAGGAAAAACTTGTGAATACACTAGAGACCACATTTATAGCTCAATCTTCACCAAACTTAGTCAGAATGTTTGTCTGCTTTAAATCTTGGATGAGTTTGTAACTGGGTCAAGTGGGGTCAAAAAGTAGGCAACTAGGTCAAATCTTAGAAAAAGCTTGTGAACCTACTAGAGGCCATTTTTATTGGCCAATCTTCATCAAACTTGGTCAGAATATTTGTCTACATGAAATCTTGGATAAGTTCGTTATTGGGTCACATGGGGTCAAAAAGTAGGGCACTAGGTCAAACTTTAGAAAAAGCTTGTGATCACACTAGAGACCACATTTATAGCCCAATCTTCACCAAACTTGGTCAGACTGTTTTTCTGCATGAAATCTTGGATGAGTTTATTATTGGGACACCTGGGGTCAAAAAGTACGTCACTAGGTCAAATTTTAGAAAAAGCTTGTGAACACACTAAATGCCACATTCATAGCTTAATCTTTACCAAACTTGATTAGATTATTTGTCTGCATGAAATCTTGGATGAGTTTTTTATTGGGTCACGTGGTCACATTTTAGAATAAAACTTGTGAAAACAAGAGGCCACATTGATGTGGATTCAGTAGGTTACTTGGTAAATTTCTAGAAAATGGTATCAATCCAGTGGCCACACTAATGGTCCAATCTTCACCAAAGATTTCTAAAGTATATAACTCTTAATTACTTGATGCCAGATTTGAGCCTACTAAATGCCTGTGTCATCAGGTGAGCGATTAAGGGTAATCATAGCCCTCTTGTTTTACTACTTCCACTGACCCAAACACCTTAACAAAAATCATGTTTAATGCCAATTTGACATTTGCAATGTACTCTTTACATCAGGATCTGTTCACCATGACCAGTGGCTTTCAAAAGTTAAGCGGATGTTGGCTCATGTTTATTCTAGAACGATGTTTTTATTGTGTTTTTGTGGTTGTTTTTGCAGATGCGGCACGTTTGTTAATGGTGGTAATGAAATATCAGAAATGTAATACAGACTGTAGATGATTTTTAAATACTCAGGGTATACCCAACAATATTTAATCTTAGTTTCTATTTAAACATTTGTCCAAACTACCACATTACCTTGACTTTTAAAAATGCAGTAACGCTTTAAAATAGCGAGAATGTAAACTCATTTAAATTGTCTACTTGATTGCTTGAAGGATGATGATTAAATTTGTATTTTCCTTATTTTAACATGTAAAAGTATGTAGTGACCATAGCAAAAACATGGAGAAGAAAATCGCAGTGACAGAATGTAGCAGATGCCGACTTATTGTATAAGAATAAAATAACAATAATGAAGTAGAGTGACAAAAATAGTAAATAAAAACAATTAACCTTTTTTTGACAGTGATCTAGTTGTGTTTTCATAAAAATAAAAGAAGTTCTGGTTAATTGTTATAAAAAAAGAGTATAGCCTTGTATAGGGCATTGCATTTATTACAAGTGATCCCGAAGCTGTGTAGAGGCAGTCTTACGTAATTAAAGAAGCTGACGTGTGTTTGCAACTGTTTCCACAGCTGTATGCGTGATGTGACTGGGTCTAGGTCGGAGAGGGGACAGAGAAGAGGCTATGTGCGGTGAAGGGGTTTCATGCTGTTAACCAAATGGCCACCAGGTAACATAGCCCCACCCTAGAGCGAGCGCTATCACATATCAGCGTCCTAAGTCGTTTGGAGACGACACAATCAATTCCTTTCAATTTGAATTCAAAATTTACAACAGTAATTAATAATAATAAAATATTCTTATCCCAAGATCTCTCTTCGAATACCGACTTGATATTCGAATATTCGTTAACATTCCTAATAAATAATAAAATTATACTGTTGTATATTCACTTGTGTCAATGTATCCAGCAGTAGCCATATCTTTTATGGAACTTCCGAACAAAAGAATCATTCGTTGTACTACATTGCTTGCAAATGACCATTTTACAGTCCGTAACTGCATTGCTTTTAAATTACACGATGACCGGACGTGTCATTGAGACTTCATAAAAACGATGACTTAAAGCCATAATTGGAAGTCACTGTTGCAATTCTGACTCATCTTCATATATCCAGTCCTGCTCTTTATAGGTGAGACTACTTGAGCAGTCTCCATGCCTTTTATGTAAGATTGCACAAAATTATTAAATATCTCTCTCATATAGGGCAGATATAACACCAGCAAATGTGGATCCCTGCATACCTGCAACACGTGAATGCGGGGCTGTCGGTGCGGGGCGGTCGATGGCCGGGAAAAAACATCCGCAAGTGTACATGTATGTATGAAGACGTCTCACGGCAGCTGTCAGAGTGGTGTACTGATTTAAAGATGTTTATTCCTGGAAAATGGGTATTGCTTTTATAACATTGAATGACTCTTTTGGCGCATGGTTCTGTGTATATACTGATATTGTTTGTTCTGTTAATAAAACAATGGTTCAGTGGACAGTCCATCCAAGTAAACAAACAAACATCTCCAATTTCGTTTCATGATATGTAAAAGAACTATATAACGCCTTTATGTTGCTTTATCTTTAAAACTTAACAGTACTTAATCGACAAATATTGTGCAAACTTAAATTTGTAAATATCTTTCATACACTTAACAGTTCAAATTTCAACCCGAGGTCCCTGACGTGTCGGAGCGTGCTTAAACTGGCTTCATCAATAAGTAAAATGTTTTATATATTTATTATATTGATTAAAAACTTGAGATCTAAGTGGATGCGTGGAACCTTAGCAATCTATGCCGATCATAGATCACCGTCGCCCATTAAGATTCCCCACGTATACGTGGACAGTATGTGTGTAAGTCTTGATACATCAAGTAAGTGCTTTGTAGCTATAGGCGCGAAGCCGTTGGAGTAGCTGATTCACACGCATAACGGATCTCTAACATGACTTTGACCGCACAGCTTTATATATATGGAGCCGTCCTTAAATAACGACAAAACTGTTAGGCAAGTTGACATAATATAATTGTTACTATTTATAAATCATATTATATAAGTCATACAGGCGGCACTACTGTAACTTACATAAGGTCTGCGATTATGATTTTGTTAATAAGGATGTGATAGTTAAACGATAATACTCATTTTTATGCAATGTATGTCGTGACTTATATATTTTTTAAACAAAAGTGTGCATGCTGATGGAATGCTATAAATAACTTAAAACGAGTTGCAGTTACTTCCCTTGCAACAATCAGAACTTTAAAGGGAATACTGGGAATAAAGCATATCTGTTAAAAAAATAAATAATTAATTTATAATTCAATGTTTAACACATTTGCTTAAGTTTTTAAGTATAAAGCACAAACATGGACACTATTTAGGCCCGTAGGCCAGCTTATGTAAACAAATGAATACGGGAAATTAATTAGCCTTACCGCACCGAACGGTCCATCGAAATACTCCAAAGAAACCCAAAGAAGGTAAAATACCACCAAGAAGAGTGAAAACACTGTCCAAAAAGTACACAAAATGAACAGTCATGGTTTTTAAATGTATATGTGTATTTATCTATGCATTATATATGACTAAAAAGTACATAAAATTAAGCGTGCATTAATTGGGCGAAATCACATTTTCCTATTGCTATTTGAAAAAAAAAAAAGAACACCCCAACTAAACACCGAACAACTCTTAATCAGTCACTTATCAATTCGATTGTTCCACATTTTAATTGTATGGTTTTAATTTTCATACATTTATACCTGAAGCATGGAAATAATTGCTTTTAATGTAAAATGGTTCATCTGTAAGTTAATCAAAGCAAACTTACGAGTATTCATTCTCAATATACTAGTACATCAAATATGCTAAATATTTAGACAAAAATTGGAGATGTACGATCATACGTTTTTAGTGAAACATTTTAAAGAAAGAGATCACTTTTAAATAAACAAACAAACCATTTGAAGACAAAATTCAATCATTACACATACTTACGCATGCAATGCGCATGCGTCGAAAATGGCGGCAGTAAAAAAAATGAGCTCTCCATAAAACATATACTTTATTTATCGCTCATACAGTTTTTCGGTGTCCTAAAATTATTCGATGTGGCTTGTTTATCTGGTTTGACTTTGGAACTAATTGCTGAGTGTCCTGTGTACCTTTCTTGTGTTTTTCATGATGGGTAAAAACAACAATAAAAGGGGGAGTGAAGTCATCACCCCACCCGCTGCAGATCCCAAGCGGCAGGCTAACATAGTTCAGTCCGAGCCTCAGGCTAACGTGAGTACACACTCATCAAACATGGCATTTGGCATGCCTTTTGTAAATGGCCACGGAAGCCCCATGAATCAGATGTATCCGTTCTCGCCTATACCGGCGTCATCATATCAATATTCGTCGATCTTCCAGCAACCTTCATTACACAGCTATAACCCTTCCACTGTCATTCCTCCATCTTCACCTACACATATTGCTCAACCCATGTTCGATCAGCTGTCTGCCTCACTCCAGTCTATTGCGTGTCGTCTTGTTGGTATGGATGCCAAACTCTCCCAACTAAGCGCTATCCAGGCCAGTATCCATAAAATCAACGAACGGCTGGACGGAGTAGATCGACGGTTGGGTGAAGTTGAACGATCATATGAGTTCATATCCGACGAGTATGATGACATTTAAAAAGGTTCTTCTTCTCAGGCTGGCGATTAGTCACAAAATCTTCAGTTTCCACACTTACCGCTGTAAACAAGTCTATACAGGCAAAGTACAACAAGCTGAATGATGAACTCATTGACTTGAAATGTCGCTCGATGAGAGATAACCTACTTTTCTTTGGCATCCCCGAACAGCACGAGGCTGTCCCAGTGCCATCCTCTACGACTGGGTCAACTAGCGGTCTCGACCTTTCTACTGTTAACAATACCAGTTACCGAACTCCAGCACCTTCCGTGTCCAATGCCGAAGATTGTCGAGCTAAAGTGATTGCTTTTTGTGCCGATGTGCTTCAAATGCCAAATCCCGAAAGTTCACTGCACATCGAAAGAACCCATCGTATCGGTTACCCTCTGCGTGGAAAAACTCGTCCCATTGTTGTGAAATTTAATTCCGACTTCAAGGCTGCTGTTAAAAGTGCTCTTCAAAATATTAATTTACGTTCTACGAATTTCAATGTGGCCGATCAGTTTCCCGAAGAGGTGAAGGAAAAACGAAAACAGTTAATTCCAGTTATGTTGGCTGCGAGACGTGAGGGTACACGTGCTGCATTGGTACGCGACACGTTGTTAATTAACGGTGTGTCATACACACCAGAGGTCACAGATGAAGGTCAGAAAGAGAAGGCACGAGAAAAGTATGAACTATCAATCCTCTCGTGGAATGTTGACGGATTAAAGTCAAGTCTAAGTGACATTGATTTTCTGTCGTTTGTAATTCGGTTTGATTTTGTGTTTTGCTCTGAAACATGGGAGAAAACTGGTGACGATTTTAAATTGAGTGGTTTTGATCAACTTTCTGTACCGAAAACCGAAAGCTTGAACTATAGAACTAAGCATGGACATGGTGGTGTTTGTTTATTTTACAAGCATAAGTTAAGAAAAGTGTTTACGATAGAGAAAGTAGACCCAACAGGTTTTATATGGCTTAAATTTTCTAAGCAATTTCTTAATACGCCTCAAGATCTATATACATGCTTTTGTTATATACCCCAGCTAGTAGCCCTTACTTTCAGTAACATGACGTAGGCTATTTTGAGCAACTCGAAAATGATGTTAGAATTTTTACTAGCAAAGGTGTAATATTAATAATTGGAGATTTAAATGCCAGATGTGGCGAAAAGTCCGATGACATTAATATAGAGAATTTAAATGTTTACGAAATTTTTGGTGATATAAATTCTGATGATGTTTCTTTTCCTAATAGGGCAAGCATAGACAAAACAGTTAATTCTTCAGGTAATAAGTTGACTGACCTAAACATTTCTAGCGGGACTCGTATAGTCAATGGACGTGTCGGTGAGGAAAGTGGTGTTGGTACCTATACCTTCGTGTCCTCTACAGGCAATAGCCTTATTGACTGTTATTTGTTCTGAAGAGTTATTTCCCTTTATAAATAATTTTATTGTGCATGATATGCAAGTATGCTCTACTCATGCTCCAATTCAATTAAATTTTTGCTTATATAATACTCATGATACAGATGATGTCACACATGGACTAGTAGTAAACTATCATATGATAGTTCTAAGGTACATGTTTTAATGAAACCTTGCGGCAGGAGGGAGTTAATTTATATAATATTGTTGATCGAGTATGCACAAAGAGTTTGACAATAGACGAGGGCCTGGATTATAATTTCGAAAAATTATATAATATTGCATGTCACGTGCATGGTAAAGTTTTATTTCACAGTAATGCTCCAAAAGTAAACAATAGTCGTAAAAGTAAAAATCAATGGTTTAATGAAGAATGCGTTATAGCGAAAAGAGAATTTAGAGCCGCATGTAATAAATATAGAAAGTCTAAAACAGATGTTGACTTATTGTATGTGTATTGTTAAGGCAAAGCGTAAGTCATACCGTAAAGTCATAAATAAAGCTAAAACAGAATTTAATATAATACAAAAGCGCAATTTACACGATTTAGCTTCTTCTAATCCTAGACAATTCTGGAATGTGATTAAAAATATAAAAATAAGCCAGACTGTAATCAGATTCAGATTAATCTAAATGATATAATTAAACATTTTAAGGATTTGTTTTCGACCGAAAACATGTTTAAAAATAATACTGTTGAAGAAGTATTAGATACTTCAAACTCCACAAAAGTTATTATTAAGTGTCACCCTCTACAATGCTATTTTGCAGGATTTAACCTCTTTTTGCAGATAGACAAAATTATGCAATTATAATATATATAACCTATACATAGGCCTATTAAAAATACAGTTTTATTAAAAACCTTTTGAGCCAGTGTATGCTCTTAGAAAACATATCACCATGAAACTAAACAACAATATAATTTAATGACTACTCTTCAATATAGAATTTAAAGAGTCTCTAAAGGTTGAAGGTGTTCAGAATGGGGTGATAAAAAATCAATATGGTAACACCCCTAGAAATGTTTCTCATGTATGGAATCTGCCTTCATAAACAACAACTAGAGTTTGTTTAATGATCATACTTTTGTCTGTGTGATATATGTATTTAAACAAAACAGCCTTAACATACATGTATGCCCTCTACACCACTTTCTAGGACTTCGCTATACATTTGTTGTCTTACAATGTCTTCAGGTAATCAAGAACCCTGTGACAGACCATCTACCTATCGGGTGTCGGAAAGTTCTAATGGCATTCAAGGCAAACAAAACTGTGGAGCCCAGGACCCTTGTCCCGCACGAGGAACCAGTTGTCATAGTAGTCGGGGCCATGGCACATGGAAGTGTATGTTGTCTAAACTGTTTTCATATGGTATTATAGTCAAATGTAAATTGCACTCACACAATTAACTGACTGTCTTGTATAATCTTTGAACGGTTTCTTCTCGGTTTGTTAGAGTAAAACCCAGACAGATGTCTAGGTAGAACCACCAGCACACTGCAAGTCAGCTGGAAGACCTTCCCACATTAAGTCCATCGCACTAAATGGGACACGAACCTACTCGATTAGAGGCTAAGTAGTCAGAGAGTATCAAATGCACACAAAAACCACCCTCAAATATTCAACAACCAAAACCATAAGGTAGATGATAATGATTTTGATAAAAATTCACTAAATTTTGAATACTTAAAATAATACAACTGGCATCCTTATAAAAATGGGACGCTTTTTCTTTGCATGCAGTTTTTATAAAAACAATGAACATTTTATTGAAATAACTGACAATTTTATGAAAAAGTGACATTTTTAACCAAAAAAGCCCCAACATTTTTAATAAAAACAGCTGACAATTTTTTATAATGAGCTAATACAGTTATCAAAATGACATGTTACATAGTATATTATTTATTTCTGAGGCATGTGACAGATTGGATTATCATCGACTTGTAATGCCTGTGTCCATCATTTCATGGGCTTGATGAGTGCATGTCAGGATGAAAACTTTCATGTGGAGAGATCTTCCAGCTGCCCAGCGGTGTGCCGGTAATTCTGTTGTCTTTCCTTACCAATGATTAGCTGGATTTCAACATTATGATCATAATTGTGATGGTGTGATGTAACAAAAACAACAACCAATAAAACAAAAATGTATATTTTAGGTCGAAGTGGACTATACAACAGAAGAGTACTCTATCAGCAACTACCCATTGTCAGCAGCCCTGACCTGTGCCAAGTTGTGCAATGCATTTGAAGAGAAGTGGGGAGTCATGTGACATTTTCATATAAAACCATTTTTGTTTTTGTATTTGTTCTTTTGTTTTTTCAAATAAACTGTAACACAATTGTCCTACGTTTTGTTTTTCTCATTTCAACTCTTTCTGAATAGTTCTGCATTCATTCTCTTGCTGTGTCTAGATCTTCTTTTTTCCTCTATATACCATTCTCTCTTCATGCATCTCTCTTTGTGTTAACTGTCTGTCAACTCTTTGTCTATTTGTGTGTTTTTTTCTTTGTTTTTATCTCACCTGAGCACAACGTTCTCAAGGGGAGCTTTTGTAATAACGCTTCGTCCGTCGTCCGTCGTCAACATTTAAGCTTGTGAACGAAATAGAGGCCACAGTTTTTATCCAATCTTCATCATACTTGGTCAGAATGTTTGTCTGCATGAAATCTTGGGTGAGTTCATTATCGCGTCACCTGGGGTCAAAACGTAGGTCACTATGTCAATTTTAGGAAAGACTTGTGAACACACTAGAGACCACATTTATAGCCCAATCTTCACCAAACTTGGTCAGAATGTTTGTCTGCATAAAATCTTGGATGAATTCGTAACTGGGTCACGTGGGGTCAAAAAGATGGTCACTAGGTCAAATCTTAGAAAAAGCTTGTGAACACACTAGTGGCCATTTTTATTGGCCAATCTTCATCAAACTTGGTCAGAATATTTGACTACATGTAATCTTGGATGGATTTATTATTGGGTAACCTGGGGTCAGAAAGTAGGTCACTAGGTTAAGTTTTAGAAAAAGCTTGTGAACACACTAGATGCCACATTCATAGCTTAATCTTCACCAAACTTGATAAGATTATTTGTCTGCATCAAATCTTGGATGAGTCTGTTATTGGGTCACATGGAGTCAAAAAGAAGGTCACTAGGTCATATTTTAGAAACAACTTGTGAAAACAAGAGGCCACATTGTTGGCTTATCTTCACCAAACTTGGCCAGCATGTTTGCCATTAGAAATCTTTCATGTGTTTTGAAGTGAGTCATGTGGATTTAGTAGGTTACTTGGTAAAATTCTAGAAAAATGTTATCAACCCAGTGGCCACACTAATGGCCCAATCTTCACCAAAGATTTCTAAAGTAAATAACTCTTAATTACTTGATGCCAGATTTGAGCCTACTAAATGCCTGAGTCATCAGGTGAGCGATTAAGGGCAATCATGGCCCTCTTGTTCTTGTAATGAATGTATTTTTTCTTAGTACATTCTAAGAGATTTTATTAATTTCTGAGAACAAGTCTCTAAAACTTACGTTTTGTGAAATATTTACTCGGTGTATCAAAAAGTCCACCGCTTTACTAACAATTGTTTAACCGGTTTAATCTTGGGCTGGCCATCGTGACCACGTGGGGAAATCCATAAATACAACTGCCGTAGCATCAAAGCACTTGTTATGTTTTTGAAATACATTGCAGCGACCATTTCTGATTACTATAGCAACGTCCAGCTTTTTGGTGAAGGAAGACCCAAGACACATGTCTGGGTAGAACCACCAGCACACGGCAAGTCAGCGGGAAGACCTCGCATTAAGTCCTGGCCTCCGAACGGGACTCAAACCCACGCGGTGAGAGGCTAAGCAGTCAGAGGAATTACAAATCGGCGACTCAACAACACCGGCGCCCCTCATAGCTTTTTAAAAGCACACGATGGAAAAGAGATTTTAAAGTCCCATATAAGGAAATGAGGTGTAATTTAGGCATATTCAGACACTATGACGCTATGCAGTTGTATGATGACAGCATCCCACTCTTCTGCGAGGTTATTTACAAATTTACCACCAATCATAGGCTGAGATCGAATGATTTATGAGAATTGCAGTGACAATAACTAAAAAAATAGACAAGAGATTGTTTGTAAAAATAAATATGCCTACACCATGCGTGGTTTCTACTTCCACTGACCAAACACCTTAACAAAAATCATGTTTAATGCCAATGTGACATTTGCAATGTACTGTTTACATCAGGATCTGTTCACCATGACCAGTGGCTTTCACAAGTTAAGAGGATGTTGGCTCATGTTTTCTCTAGAACAATGTTTTTATTGTGTTTTTGTGGTCGTTTTTGCAGATGCGCCACATTTGTTAATGATGGTAATGAAATATCAGGAATTTAATACAAACTGTAGATGATTTTTAAATACTCAGTGTATACCCAACAATATTTAATCTTTTAGTTTCTATTAAAATATTTGTCCAAACTACCACATTACCTTGACTTTTAAAAATGCAGTAACGCTTTAAAATAGCGAGAATGTAAACTCCTTTAAATTGCCTACTTGATTGCTTGAAGGATGATGATTAAATTTGTATTTTCCTTATTTTAACATGTTAAAGTATGTAGTGACCATAGCAAAAACATGGAGAAGAAAATCGCAGTGACAGAATGTAGCAGATGTCGAGTTATTGTATAAGAAGGAAATAACAATTGTGATGTAGAGTGACAAAAATAGTAAATAAAAACAATTAACCTTTTTTTGACAGTGATCTAGTTGTCTTTTCTTAAAAATAAAAGAAGTTCTGGTTAATTGTTATAAAAAAAAAGAGTATAGCCTTGTATAGGGCATTGCATTTATTACAAGTGATCCCGAAGCTGTGTAGAGGCAGTCTTACGTAATTAAAGAAGCTGACGCGTGTTTGCAACTGTTTCCAAAGCTGTATGCGTGATGTGACTGGGTCTAGGTCGGAGAGGGGACAGAGAAGGGGCTATGTGCGGTGAAGGGGTTTCATGCTGTTAACCAAATGGCCACCAGGTGACATAGCCCCACCCTAGAGCGAGCGCTATCACATATCAGCGTCCTAAGTCGTTTGGAGACGACACAATCAATTCCTTTCAATTTGAATTCAAAATTTACAACAGTACCGACTTGATATTCGAATATTCGTTAACATTCCTAATAAATAATAAAATTATACTGTTGTATATTCACTTGTGTCAATGTATCCAGCAGTAGCCATATCTTTTATGGAACTTCCGAACAAAAGAATCATTCGTTGTACTACATTGCTTGCAAATGACCATTTTACAGTCCGTAACTGCATTGCTTTTAAATTACACGATGACCGGACGTGCCATTGAGACTTCATAAAAACGATGACTTAAAGCCATAATTGGAAGTCACTGTTGCAATTCTGACTCATCTTCATATATCCAGTCCTGCTCTTTATAGGTGAGACTACTTGAGCAGTCTCCATGCCTTTTATGTAAGATTGCACAAAATTATTAAATATCTCTCTCATATAGGGCAGATATAACACCAGCAAATGTGGATCCCTGCATACCTGCAACACGTGAATGCGGGGCTGTCGGTGCGGGGCGGTCGATGGCCGGGAAAAAACATCCGCAAGTGTACATGTATGTATGAAGACGTCTCACGGCAGCTGTCAGAGTGGTGTACTGATTTAAAGATGTTTATTCCTGGAAAATGGGTATTGCTTTTATAACATTGAATGACTCTTTTGGCGCATGTTACTCTGTGTATATACTGATGTTGTTTGTTCTGTTAATAAAACAATGGTTCAGTGGACAGTCCATCCAAGTAAACAAACAAACATCTCCAATTTCGTTTCATGATATGTAAAAGAACTATATAACGCCTTTATGTTGCTTTATCTTTATAACTTAACAGTACTTAATCGACAAATATTGCGCAAACTTAAATTTGTAAATATCTTTCATACACTTAACAGTTCAAATTTCAACCCGAGGTCCCTGACGTGTCGGAGCGTGCTTAAACTGGCTTCATCAATAAGTAAAATGTTTTATATATTTATTATATTGATTAAAAACTTGAGATCTAAGTGGATGCGTGGAACCTTAGCAATCTATGCCGATCATAGATCACCGTCGCCCATTAAGACTCCCGTAAGGGAATTACAACTATACTTGCGACAGTATGTGTGAAAGTCTTGACATGTCAAGTCAGGGCTTTGTAGCTATAGGCGCGAAGCCGGTGGAGTAGCTGATTCACACGCATAACGGATCTCTAACATGACTTTGACCGCACAGCTTTATATATATGGAGCCGTCCTTAAATCACGACAAAACTGTTAGGCAAGTTGACATACAATCGGAACTCCTCGGGTAATTCCGTCCTCGGGACAATCATCCCTCGGATGTATCTGGTGCAATGATATCAATGAAATCACCATCTTTTTGTTCGCCGGAAGTCGGAAGAATATCCCTAAAATGTAGTTCGCACAAAACGTAAACAATGGAGTCGTTTGACAACTGTGTGTCTGCTGCACTGAGCAAATTAAAATTGGATCATTTAATTTTGAAGCCGCAACAAAATGAAGTTTTACAGGCATTGTTTGAGGGAAGAGATACGCTGGCCGTGTTGCCAACAGGCTTTAGAAAAAGTTTAGTATATCAGATACTACCCTATATGTTTGCTGTAAGTGTGCGTTTCTTTATTAGCTCAATATATTTATGTATTATTATAGCATTATGTAGAAAAACAATGTTTATGCTTCATGCATTATGGTATATGGCATTATTCGCTTTTCGTTTATTTAATGTTCGAGTGATCTAGATCTATTGACAGGAGCTTTTTATGTTCACGGTGTTGTATTATTGAAGAGGCTATTATAAAAATTTATAGTTGAGGTATATTTAATTTGCAAAAAAATCACTTTGAAAAAAAATATATATAAAAAATCTTAGAAATTTATAGAAAACTGCTATATGCGTACATACTAGACACATTGTCAGACAGTATATCATAATGCATTGTATTTTATTTTTTTAGGCAAAAGAAGGAAAATCAAGACCAATGATATGTATTGTGGTGGCACCAATAAATGCTATTATGGAAGAACAGGTACATATGTATATAAGTCTTTTATTGTAACATGTTTTAATTTTCTAAGTAAATACATTATAATCTGATATGTTAGATATCAATAATAGGCCTACTAGGCCAGTCAGTACAATTAGACTTTATAACTAAATTAGTACTGGCTAAGATTTATTTATGATAATCTTTTTGTTATTTAAAATTCAACTTAAGACAAATATCACTTATCTCCTGTTCCTGTTTAAATTTTCGTTTGAATATGCATTTCTGTGTGGCAACATTTTTACCAATTTATTCAACAATAAAATTAAATTTGAAATGAACTGTGCATTGTTAGACTAACATTACATGTATATTCAGAATTACTCTTTATTAAACTGGTTGCCTTTTTCATAAAATATATCTCATACCATTTAATAGTGTTAAGGCATTTTCTTGTTTTACAGCCAAAATATGTAAATGTAGCATTGTTGTGTGTGTATGTATAAAATATTTATATTTTCTGGAGGTACTGTGTTTAAGACATTAATGACTATATAGACAACATTGTAAATAAAGTTGTTTGTTGCTTTTTGTGTTATCAATGAACACCATTCAATCTTTTGTAGTTTGTATGAAAGGCAAGTGACTATTATTTCCTCTTTCCATTTTACCAGGTACGGTATCTGCGCTCAAGAGGAGTTATGGCTTGCTCATTGTCATACGCAGGAACTGGAGCATATACATATGAGGAAGGTGATGAAATGGAAGAAACTGAAGATAAAGGTAAAATGATAATGTGTCTAGATTGTTTTAATAGGCATGATAAAATTAATAATATTGATGCTCATCGGAATACTGTGTTAATTTTTATTATTTATATAATCCATAAAACTTCATGACTGATACTCAGGGTTGTCATAGTTCCGGTGAAAGAATGAATATGTGTTTTTAACAATTACTCACCATATAACATGATATAATTTATATATTCAGTTGTGAAAATAAAATGTTTTCATTCCAATATTTAAATGACATTCAATTATCATCTTTTATAATGATGTTGTATTTAAAAACTTTAATATTCTTTTCAATATAAAGATAATATGCTATGGTATTAAAAAATCGGAATAGAATAATAAAAATATGTTCATTTTTTTATTGAAATGTCTTAGAAAAAATAATTATGAAATAGAAATGTGTGGGTAGTTATTTAAATTGTAAATGCTTTACACAGAACTGAAATTGCATGTGGTAAGTATTAATTTACTTGTCAGAAATATGCATTTTATTATATCATTTAATGTTTCAGATGTTGAGGAACGCATACTTTTATGTATGGAGGTGTCCATGAAAGAGTTGATGGATGGAAACTACCATCTAATATACACACACCCAGAGTGTTTGTTTCGCAGCAAAACTGTTGCCAAGATGTTAAGATCACGCCTTTACCAGGAGCTAGTATGTGGCATTGTCATTGATGAGGGCCATATTGTTCTTGAATGGTAATGATTTTCACATTTGTTTTATATTTATTATCATTTTATAGATTATCATTTTTGTGCTAGTCTCTAGTTATACAACTAGTTGCATTTTATACCGCAAATCATTTTCAATATATAAACTTACTATTATTCACTTAAATTGAACAATATTGTTGCAAAAACTTGATGATTTATTTTTACATTAACACTGTAAAACTTGTGTTTTCATAAATCTGGTAATTTATAATTAGCTTTCATTCCATTTAATTTTGTATTGTGATCAATATTTAGTATTATCATGATAACATATAGTATCATTATTTTTTTCAAAAAAAGCAGGAAGATTATCCTGATCCTGATTTAAAAAGGTGTTATTTCAATTGCAATCTCAATAAGTATAATGTGTCAACATTTGAATATTTTAAATGTAAGATGGGACATTTGCTAAGTCTACTTAAAGTGTTTTTATTATTTAACAACTATTTACAACTAAATAAACTGTTTGTAGGGGACAGGAGTTTCGGCCTAAATTTCAGCGCCTGGGAGAACTTACCTGTTTGTATCCGCATGCAGCACACCTTGCTCTTACAGCAACTGCAGACCAAGAAACCGTAAACTCCTTAGCAAAAGCATTACTTTATTCTGATTATAAAATAGTTGCTGTTAATCCAGACCGTCCAATACCTTTATAGATAAAGTGGTTAGACCACCAAATGCAAAAAAAATTGAGAAATATGATGCATTTATTGCTCCTTTAGCTGAACAACTTAAAAATCAGCTGGAAAAGTTCCCTGTCACAATTGCATATGTAGAAAGTTTGGAAGCACTTGGCTATGCTTATCAGTATCTGAATAATACATTAAAAGACCTTCAGTACAATGGAAATGAACAAATTCCAGAAAACAGGCTATTTGCTCAATACCACACTGACTACACATCATATATTAAAAACACATTGTTGCTGACTTAGCTAAAGATAAGCCAACCACACGTCTAGTGTTAGCTACAGTTGCTCTGGGAATGGGTCTTAACTCACCCGCAATTATCAGAGTAATGCACATGAGGCCCCCAGTCAGTTTAGAACATTATTTGCAAGAGATTGGACGAGCAGGGCGTTGTGGACAATCAGCATCAGCAGTTATGTTTTATAATTATAGTGATATTGCTCCAAACAGGAAGGGAATAAAACAGGAAATGGTAGATTTCTGCAAAAACAATGAAACTTGCCTGCGATTATATTTGGTAAACTACTTTGGATTCGATAAAGTTTTGTTTAGTGGTAGTAAAAAAGAATGCTGTGTAAATTGTAGACGTAAGGAGGACCAACATTTGTAAAGTTGAACAAGTTGGAACAAACAATAATACTGTAACAATTTTATCCTTATTTTGATTGTTCTGTTTTCAAAATTTATCGCAGCGACCAATTATGATCATTATAGCGACATCCAGCTGTTTTGGCGGCAACTCCACCACTATGCTACTGGCGCCCCTTTGATTGTTCATTTCTTAGAAACAACACATTGACACAGTTATGGTCAATATAGCTAAATCTATATTTTTTTGGAAGAGGAAGAATCCATACAAATGTCTTGATAGAAACTGGAGCGTGCTAGCTGTAAAACTTCTACATATGAAAGTTCTCAACCTTGATCTGGACTCGAACCCAAGGATTGAGCAGCCATTGAGACAGAAAGAGTTATATATCGGAAGGGAACTTTTTAAACTGATTTTTAAGCTGTTCAGCTACTAACTATGCACCTCCGATCCTGTTTTTGTATGCCCACTTGCTTGTTATGCTATATTGTTTCTGTATGCCCACTTGCTTGTTATGCTATATTGTTTCTGTATGCCCACTTGCTTGTTATGCTATATTGTTTTTGTATGCCCACATGCTTGTTCATGCTTGTTATGCAATATTTTTTGTACGCCCACATGCTTGTTATGGTATATTGATTTTGTATACATGCTTGCTATGAGATCGATGATTGCCGTAGTTCGAGCAAATGCTAAATAAAGTTAATGCATTAGGCTCTAGCCTGCAAAAGAAAAGAAACATAAAAAAATAGATTGGTACATATTTGTAATGTAATGAAAACTGTATTTGTACTGATTTCATTGTGACATCCAACTTCTTGTTGCAATTAAAATAATATTAAAAATTATAATAGTTAAAAAAATTATATAATTTCCCTTAATACTCTTTCCTAGAGCATGATGTTATAACAGAATTATTGTTGCTTTTTTTTAAAGATAAAACTTAACAACTTTTTGACCAGTTCAATGGGTTTAACTGTATACTCCACAAATGTTTTTGCGAACCAATTAAAACAGATTATTAATTATGGAATGAAATGTTGGCATTTTTATTTAAACATATCTTAATGTTTTAACACATTTTTAAATATAAAGTTATATCTTACTTTGCTATTTGAATCAATGTATGTAAAACATTTTACTAGGTTCATGTACTCAAATTACAAAATAAAAACTTAAAGCAGGTAGGCACAATAACAAAATATATATAAACAGAGTTTGTATTTATTGTCTTAAACATTTAGAAATAGTCATGGTTGAGAATCATGCCTTTCTCAATTGTCATAAACAGACACAAAAGAGAAATCTTTATCTTATTTCATGGTATAATGAAAGAACTGATACCAATAATTTTCACATTTAATGAAATAAGAAAAATGTGTTGGTATTAAGCTACTGTTACAATACAGTTTCAAT